>LR736863.1:10563873-11001449 GCA_902654985.2 Oryctes borbonicus | reverse complement strand
GGATTGTTCTTCGATTTATCTAGATTGTTGTTTGATTTCTTTAGATTTTTGTTCGATTTCTCTAGATTGTTCTTGAATTTGTCTAGATTGTTGTTCAATTCTCCTTTGCATTATTGTCATATTTTCTTGCATTTCTTCTTGCAAAAAGATATGTACTTTTGCATTATGGTTTGCATACACATTCACAGATGTCATCAAGTGTTGGTTAATTGTCATTTGACCGTCGTTATGATTCATCAATGTTGTTATTGTTTCCCAGCGTTCTTCAGAGTTGTTGTTTTTATTTACTATTTAGGTGTTTGAAGCGATTATTTAGCTTCGTTTATATTAGACTAATTAGCAAACTTTCCCTCCGTCTTTGTGAATCGAAAGCTTCCATTTTGTTCAACATAATTTGTTATTATATTTGCTTGATCTATTAGAAATAATAACGGTCCCAAAACAGATCCCTGTGGAACGCCATCGCCCTAAAGCTAAGGTTCAATACATTATCAATTTGCAAACAACCTACACACGTTCCCAACACTTAAAAGCAAAGTTTCCAACCAAGCTTGATTGAAATCTTGGAAACTTTCTTTTACAAAGAAATTGATAGAAGAGCGTCGCAGACAATTAATAAAAATGAATTATCTTCATATTTTGGAATCTTCATAATATTTCATACTGTATCAATAACAGTATCTCCACGTAATACTCACCTTAACAACACGGCGTCGTGTTCTTAAGGACGTCTCTACATATCGCACGCCCGCTCTAGTTGCATGTTAAACCGTAATATTGTTACTGCTACCATGCTGGTGGTGATATTCCGTCGCCATTTTGCCATGTAACACATTTATATATTAGTGTATATATGCAACATTGTATATAGGTATTATACATGTATATAGATATACAAACGCCGTCGTAGTTGAAATTCGTTTCGTGGGAAGCTATTTTACGTTATATTTTATGTTCCGCAACATAATTAAACCGTAATTTAGCTGCTGCTACTGCCAAGGGCTGACTAGCTTGAAATATTCACCGCCGTCGGTCCCTCTTTAATTCCAACGTGAAATGTTACAAAGCTCGGTTTCGTTGGTACGTGTGTATCGTAGTTATTACCGTTTTTTTATTTTTTTTTTTGAATAATTCACACTCTACACGGAATATAAAAAAATTGCGGTAGGAAGTGCGAGCAAAGGTATATGATGATTGGATTCTGAAACAGCTGAATGTTAATTAGAAATTTTTTCAAAGAAATTATGGCGAAAATTAGAAATAAAGTTGGTTGTTTGTGGGAGTTTATTTTTTGACTTTAATAATCCTTTACCTAGCACCTTTGAACATCTTGGGCATGCAAGAAGATGAATTACTGAAATAGAATAGAATATTTATTTATTTAATAAACAAATGAAATGTATGTAATTCGTCAAAATTTAAATATAAGTTAAAAATGTACTCTGGGAGAAGTAGTGCCATGTTACTGGTACTCCGGTAGCCCAGCGCGCTAAGAACCAGGCCACCAGTCCCGCAAATATCACAGAATGTGCTAAGTTCATCCTAAGTTTCCTTGTTTTCTTAGAGATCTCACATTATTTGGCTCCAATAGCGTAAAGCACGAGTTGGATGCATTTCATTTAGGAAAAACCTTGACAGAAACATAAATATGCCCAGGATCCTACAGCAGATATTTTAAGTACTTTTGACTATAGTTTAAAAGGCCATGTTTTTATTTTGCGATTTTTGTATTCCACAACACGCGACAGCAGCAACCTTTGGTAACACAAGATTTGTTTGTCTCTTGAATCGTCATCTTATTTCCACAAACCAAAAGGCTAGAGAATTGTTGAAAGTATGACTATATTTGTTCATATATGCTAAAAGCATTACTTAAATTTCATTTGATTTGGCTTCTAAAGATCACAACTGTGGAGGAAAGTCTTGTAATGAAAAAAATGAAATTTACCGTAGCTAGAAAGTCTGACAAAATTAATGAAAATTTAGCTGGGGAAGAAAATTAAAGTTGTTGTATTCAAAAAGTTTAACTTCTCGCACTTTGCTACCTATAGGTTCGAATCCACAATGGTAAATCGTGGACCTAGGTGACAACCGAGTATAAAAAAAAGGAAAATTTATACGATTGTTTGTGTATCTTCTTTCATCTCTATATGTCAAGAAAGGATACATATACACCCACTTTGCCTCCGGGCAGCTAATGGAACATATTATTAACCTCAATTAAAGTCTAATCCTAAGGTACACACAAAATAGGATCAAACTCCTCAGAATTACTCCGAAAACATCTGCAAATATCAACTTACGCCAAAAACCTAATCGCATCTCGCGTTTGAATGAAATAATATCGCTTTACAGCCAACTTTTGCACGCACCTATCGAATTCGGGCGATCGCCCGGGATTAAATTAGATTAAAACCGCGAAGGAACGGGTAAGAAGAGGGAGAGAAAAAAAGAAAAGCTATTGCCTCGAAATGTGGAATGCGCTAGAATAGCTTCCCATCGCGGCGGTGTCCCACTTATACACCTTCTTCCTCTCGCTATAAACCGTTCGAACCTATATTGGTGTCTGTGTGTTTCCAAGGGGCAGGATATTCCCATCTACATCTGGTATGAAAGCTATCCGACACACAGCGGCGAGGGGTACGAGGGTCGTGTCTCTCGCGTATCACCTGATTCACCCTACGGAGCCGCCTCGCTCAACCTGACAAATATTCGCGAGTCGGATCAAGGCTGGTAAGTACATTCGATCAGTTTTATATTTTCTATTATAGGTATTAATTTTTTCGTTTTAAATACAACGTTGGATTTTGTAATGAAATTATAGAATCAACCTTGTTAAAGAGTAAAGAGTAAATTTGAACCATTCATCTATTGTGCAATATTTACATTATAACAGTAATACCAGCAGATATTCCTGAAAGTACTCTACCAAGTTTGTTACACAATATAAACATATTAAAATAATATTGCGGGTATCCTTCGTTTTAAAAAAATTGGCAAAAGTGAAAGAAATTTCTTGTTTTCTTTTATTTTCAAAGTTCACTCTTGGAAAATTGGCAGTTGTGATTATTGAGATGATTTAGTAGAAGTAGTCTCAATATTATATTTTGGAAACTATTTGTAGAAACATTTGTGTTGATAGAAATTACAAGAAATAATAATTTTGAATTTCAGTGAAATAACAATGTCTTTTTTATTAGATACATGGGGCATACACTGAAAAGATAAAAATATAACGTCTAATTTTGCAAAGGCATCTTGTTTAATGGCAACCAAATCGAAATAATGACGTAGGCTTCTACGCCCAGAGTCGGTTAAAACTAAACATGTTTCGGGTTTGGACTGTCATGGTTAAACGAAAACTCGATGTTTCGCCCACAATCATATGGGGCTTCTTTAGGAGAGAGAAATGTGATAGGCCACAGTTAGCACAAGTTGGCTGGTCCTAAACTATTAACTTCAGCGATAGCACTTGTTATACAATTTTGCTTTATTTTTTAATGCAAAATTCAAAACCGCTTAGAAAATTAGGAGTTCCTATTCAAAAGAATCGAGATTTTTCAGTTTAAATATCTCTAGCATTGTCTCTTCTCTACTGGCGCGGTCTGTAAAATTTAGCAAATTTATCTGTTACTATGAACAGACTATTTTAGTGCCGTATGACAATTGCAAGTTATTTGAAACCCTGTAGTACACCACGTCTGTCAAACTTTTTCGAATGGATACAATATCTTCGTAAGAATGAATTTTAAGGGTAGAGTATGTTGCATAAATTAATTTTAAAATTCAACGCAGAATTCAAATGTGGCATAAAAATGGTACGATTCTCTTTAAAATAGAGAAGTTTAGGGCTACTTTCGGTATAAGAGAGAGATACCGGCAGTTGAAAATATTTTGGCAGAGCTAGCTCACTTCTCTGTGTACTTTTAACCGACGCTACCTGTATATAAATAATGCTTTTGTAAGCACAAATGCAGTCACCATAAATGTTAATGTAATGCAATTTATGCAACCCAATTTGTGAGTGTCACGCATAGCGAAATACGTATCAAAGGTAATTTGCTAAAATTCTAAGACATACAATGGCAATAGCTTAGAAGTTCCACAGTAAGGCTTTTATAGAGATATGAATACGTATTACAAATAGAATTGCATAGGTTAATAACTTTTTGTTTTTATAATGTAATGTTGGTCTATATCAGTACAGCTAATCTATGTCACAAGGGCTAGAAACAAGAATCAATATCAATTTGTACATTTAATATTAATTACATCATAAATTACGAATAAATTAATAGTAAATGTTATCCTTTCACTGCTTTGGAATGGAGAAAATAAATAGCAACACTAAAATGATTTACGTTCATGTTGTAAATGACCAACGAACTTAAAACAAGACATTGAATTAATCCAATATTAGAAGTAATGAAAGAATGAATAATGTGTAACATAATGTACGCCCGAGGCTTATTTATACGTATTACTCATTGTTATATTAATAAGATAAATGAAATGAAAATCCGTATATGACATTATCGAGATAAAAAAAAAATTGTTTATGTTCTATCTATTACAATTGTATACAGGATATTTCACGAAACTCGTTAGTTAGAAGTTTTAATGACGTTATTATGAATGGAACTCTGAAATTTTGAAATATATAGTTCAAGCGGAAATGTTCGGTAGGCGAAAATATTTTAAATTAGTAGTTACGATGCTATAACTAACTACCTATTCCAAAATTTCAGAGTTCCGTTCATAAATGACATAATTAAAACTTTTAACTAACGAGTTTCGTGAAATACCTTAATTTAGATTATTTTATTTTTTTTTAATAAAGTGAAAATAAATATGCGAGGGTAACATGTTTTTAGTATTCGCCCACCCTTTTACACAACATTTCAATATTTTCTGAATTGTGCTCCCCGCAAAGGTATGAGTGCAAAGTCGTGTTCCTCAACCGGTCTCCGAACTCGCCTAAGAATGGCACCTGGTTCCATTTGGATGTTCACGCGCCCCCGAGATTCGCCGTCACCCCCGAAGATATCATCTACGTTAACCTGGGCGACGCCATCATACTCAACTGCCAAGCAGAAGGAACACCTACCCCCGAAATACTTTGGTACAAAGATGCTAACCCCGTAGAAACGTCGGCTACCATAGGTGAGTTAATCCTTGTGGATTTTAGATATTCAAATGTTAATTCATAGAAGATAGAAAAAGACTATTTTGTTGTACAATAACTTAATGTAATTTATTAATTTAATTGAATATGTTGCTAACAATAATATTTAGTAATGCTTGAAAATTTGTTTCAACTGAACAAATTTCACAACTTATCTAATGAAGTACTATTTTCTTTGTTCAAAAATTGCCAATTGAAATTTATAATATTTTAGTGGATCAAGCTTATTCCATACGTGGAAACAAGGTAATCTTTTAAAACTACATCTTGTTCCGAAGCGCTAATTACGATGTACGAATTATCGAGTTTCGACACTGACTTGGGCAACAGTGACACAAATTTCAACCACTTTCGAAAACATTTTGTTTGTAACTTGAATTTTATTCTCACTAGACCCCGACATTGAAGTAACTTGCAACACCCATGTTTTTTTATACCTGTCACAGAATCAGTTACAATCGTCCCAGGAAAGCATCTGGAACGTAGATCCGTGTGGCCTTCCAGATGCAACAACTTCAAATATTCAACAAACATACTTTTTAAATCTTTAAATAATACTAATTCATTGTCTTTTGTTGCTGTGTGTACATCTGCGTTACGGCACCCTTGTAAACTTTAGAAAAAAATTTGTAGTATTCGTAAGTTGGATTTTACACAATCGGGAGTTTAGCTCCATTTTCGATTATAATGCTTCTTTTTGCAAAATTCGCTCTCTCAATAATATATAGACCCCGTAGGGTATTTTATGCTTCGTAAATTCTTGTCTACGAATTTCTCTTCTTTCCAAGTAGAAGATGTTTCTACGATCCATTTGAAACACCAATATCCAACATACTTCCATACAATTGCCCGAGAAGATAATTTTGTAGGAAATACAAGATAACATTTCGCTTTAATGCTGGACGGTAAACTTTGGCAGGATAATAATATAAATGATTTCGAAAATAAAACAGTAGGCTTCGCATTTCAACGGAAAGTGTGATAGTCGTTATTTCGTATTTTAAAGCATCTTTTTGAATGGTGATTCACGTCATACCCATCGACCTCCCTTCATCTTTTCCATTCAATTCCAGGCATATTCAACGACGGTACCGAACTTCGTATCTCGAATATTAGACACGAAGACATCGGCGACTACACCTGCATTGCCCGTAACGGCGAAGGACAAATTTCCCATACAGCCCGCGTTATAATCGCCGGCGGTGCTGTGATCATGGTGCCGCCGACCAACCAAACCAAACTGGAAGGCGAGAAAGTCCAATTCAATTGCGAGGCAAAGGCCCTGCCCGGTAATGTCACCGTCAAGTGGTTCCGGGAGGGTGCTCCCGTTAGAGAGGTAGCCGCGCTCGAGACGCGTGTTACCATCCGTCGGGACGGCTCCCTAGTCGTGAATCCGGTGAGCGCCGACGATTCCGGTCAGTATCTGTGCGAAGTTAGCAACGGCATCGGCGAACCACAATCGGCGTCCGCATATCTTAATGTAGAATGTAAGTATCGACATCAGATGTGTCCAATCGAAAATTTCTTGAGCTGCCTCTGAACTGGAAATTTTTTTCGCTAGTCTTTTGTTTTCATTATTGAATAACTGCTTTAATTTTCAAAAAAAAAAATTATAATTTTTAGGAAACAACATTGTCTGAAACTAAACTAGCACCAGCTAATCGAAACCATATGTTTCTAGATCCCGCGAAGGTAACGTTCACCCCCACTATACAGTACCTACCGTTCCGTTTAGCCGGCGTTGTACAGTGCTATATAAAAGCGAACCCACCCTTACAATATGTCACGTGGACCAAAGACAAACGATTACTCGAACCGTACCAGACCAAGGACATCGTCATCATGAACAACGGCTCGCTGCTGTTCACGAGGGTCAACCAGAATCACCAGGGCCGATACACTTGCACGCCTTACAACGCTCAGGGAACCCAAGGGTCGTCCGGCCAGATGGAGGTGCTGGTTAGAAAACCGCCGGCGTTCACCGTCGAACCAGAAGCCATGTACCAGAGGAAGGTTAGTGGGAAAACGTCGTATAGGGAGTACTAAGAATCTTGTCGATGATGTATTTTGGGCGGTAAAAACTTACTGAGTGTTGGAATAATCTGTAAAACATTTATTAACTTCTAAGGTAACCCAAAATTAAGAATATAAAAATTAAAAGAGAAACATCATGTCATGCCTAACTCATAATATAAAGTTACACAAAAATAAGGGTGCCCTCTGGGCAAGAGTGGGAGCACCACAGTTTTCATAATGAATGGAAATAATGATTGGGATCTATTTCATTAAATGTCTGATAGTTGTAGAATGCCAACTATCACACACCTATCACTACCTACCCAACCACAAATTCTGGTCTTACTAAAGCATTCGTATGAAGTAGTGATAAATAATAATAAAGACGCAGTGTTTGAGTTGTGCGTTTTTCTGCACTAACTGCAGGTGTCTTACATAACCTGTAAATTATATCATTATGACACAACACATAACAATCTTAAAATGCTCTAGCTATAAACTCGTTCTTTCAATTTCTTCAGCAATTTGAAAAGAGTAGAAAATGTCACCCTTAAACAATATTCATAAAAGTGACGCTACCTGTAGATAATGCATGATAAAGAACCGACAACCAAACCTTGAGAAACCCTTTCACAATAGTTAAGAGATCACAACAACAATCTTAGTAACATTTTTTTATAAACAAACCGCATTCATTTTGTCTTGAATCTAAAATATTTAGAGCTATTCAATACCCCCAGGTTGGCGAAAGCGTAGAAATGCATTGCGATGCTCAAGAAGCCGAAGGCACCCAAAAACCGATCATACAATGGCAGCGAAGAGATGGGACCATGTTACAGAAGAACCGCATTCGAATTAACGGCGGTAATATCACCATAGACAGCCTGAGGCGATCAGATTTCGGCTCCTACCAATGCGTGGCCTCCAACGAAGTCGCAACCATCATGAAATCAACTCAGCTAGTAGTAGAAGGCACCCAACCTCACGCACCTTACAACTTGACCGCCACAGCAACGGAATTCGCTGTGACACTCAGCTGGTTACCAGGTTATAGCGGAGGTCCGGACTACAAACAGGATTACACCATCTGGTATCGAGAAGCGGGCGTTTCGGAATGGTCAACTATCCCGGTTACACCTTCGGGAAGCACGTCGGTTACCATCAATCGATTAGCGCCCGGTACCACTTACGAATTTCAAGTGGCTGGGAAGAATGCTTTAGGAGCAGGGACGATGAGCAAGATAGTAACCGTTCGGACTTTGGGTAAGTGAAATTGATTTCTTCAAAGAACAGGATTTCTACACTTCCATAGGCTGTTCCAAATTCACAAGTCATCATGGGAATCTTGGTTACCCAAGTTAGTGCTTGTAACTTTGGGAGAATCCACTTATTCCGTTTTCCCCATTAAATGGCTTATTTGTTGAAATTGAAGCAGTCAATGAACATTCTTTTCTTTAATTCTCTTCTATGCTTTAGTACTAACCGTTTTACGATTGAAATTCTATTTCTGTTATGACATTACGCTTACTTAACGGGAATGCAGATGTTGGATTGCCTGCTAAAAATCTAGCAACTCCAACGCCTTTTCTACCTCCACCCGAAGACAGTGCTGGTAAGGATTTGTATTGAGCAACATTTTCAAAATCTATGCTGCAATGTTATAGTTTCATAAATCTATAACAATAATAATAACATTTACACTAGGTATTTTAAGATGTGGCACTGGATATTTTTAAAAATATTGTTTTAATAACACTGGTGAAATCGATAATTAAGGCTACGTTATCTAAAATATAACATTGACCGTTTTAGAATCACCACCAATTAACTACGTATTTTCTCTCCGTTCCCAATCATCAGCAAATCTTCAGTTCTTTGATTTTAACTTAATTGGAAAATCGTTTCTAGCAATCATTTCAAAATACAATTTGAATTACTTTTTTCGCAGAAAGCGGGTTTACTTGACAATCTTGACACTTGACACAACAAAAGTCAAACGTGACATAATAATGTAATATTGTTTTCAATGCCAACTAAATGCTTTTAAAGAAAAATTAATTCTAGGATTTTGAAGCTTTTCAAAATGTAGTAAAAAAAATAGATAAAATTATATTTATATCTAGTTGTAGATTTTGCCTTTAAAAGGGTTGCCAAATTATTTAATAAAATATAAGGTAAAAGACAAATGCCCGAATAAGCAATATGTTGAATATGTTTCGAAAATTTTGGTGGAAGCGCCGGTCTGAAAATAGCAGATTTCTTTTATATAATACAAAAACCTTATTTAATTGATATTAATGATAATTTATATACATTTATATAACAATAAGAAAAAGGATAACATAAAAGATGCTCGATTTTTTTTACTCTCATTACATCAATTGAAATTGTTTTTCTTTGATCAATAAGGGAAGACTGGCAACCCAAAAAGCTTTTGCTATAAGAACAACACAAATTTTTAACGGCAGAATTGCCCTATGTCAGACCACAGCCCCCTACAAGAATTTGCATGTTTTTTAAATTTCAAACAGATATAAATCTTTTTTACAGTATAAGATTAGTATTAAAGATTCTTGCAGTTCCATAAGCGCATCCACTCTTATTCAACGAATATTTGAAAATCTTCGTCAAGAAAACTGATTATGGGTTAACGGTTGGTTGCAGCTTCTTTGACGCAAATCTATGTCGTAGTTCAGAGGAATCATCTAGTGGTTGTCCCGTTACTGCTGTTTCTTTTTTTTATGTGTATTTGAAATGATATCTTTTGGTGCCAATTCCGAAGTTTAATCAAGAGAACTGTTTAGTCCGATATTTGGGAAGAAAATATCTGTTAGCCAGTTTTTAAAATGATGTGAAATGAGCTTTCCAAGGATTAAAGAAGAAATATGTACATTTACGGGTTTAAACAATGATTACACTCCAAATCCGGGCGCATTCGGAGATTTCTTTATTTCCAAAAACAACTTGCGCTTTTTATTTCTTAAATTAATGTCTCTTCAGTACAAGAGGTGCTTCATATACGGCTCCTGTTTGTTCTTAGTGACGATACGATTAAAATAGTCATAGATACAGTAAAAAGCACATTAAATAACATCATTTTGAATTCATTGGCGCCAATTAGAATTTCGGTATTCAATTTCAGTCCATGCAGGAGGATGGCGTGATCGACACCATCAAATGCTTCAGCTAGATCTATGTAATTAACGCCAACCTGGCCGTAATTATCAACAATTGTCATGGCATACTGAATAAACGTTCAGAAGTTGATAACAGTTAACTTCTTATCGACAAACACATGCTGTTCCATAGCTAGAAGGCTGCTAAGTTGAGGATATATTGTCCTATATAGAACAAATTCGAAAATTTTTGTTATGTTGGACAGAATTTAAGTCTTAGTATTATTTACTACTTTTTCAGTTTATTATTTACATTCACATTCAATATCATGACAATATGTAGTGATGACGATATATATATGTAAGCAACTACACAACTAGCTCGTAATTTGCTAGACCTTCATCATGGAAGATGCAACTCTAACATTATTAAAATACCAATCTCCTACTACGAAATAGACTACACCCTGCAATACATGACATTCAAACATGCCCTTTCGTTTGCCCTATCATAATCGATATAAGGCAATTTATGAAAATATAATGTGATTATGTCCTATATACATGTATTTGTATACGCCTCTTGTACAAAGTTCAAAATCGTACGTGCCTTCCTCATATTGATCAACACTCTCTCTGTGTGTGCTGTTCCCTCATCTAGGTCATGGTTTGCATGCTCCAACATGATATTACATACATGTCTATTTATACTGCTCGCTTTTATATAAATAAGCACGTAATTTATACAGGGTAGTGAGGCGAAAATATGGATTAAAGATTGCTTTAAATGAAACGGGGGACTGTCAAACATCAAAGGTTTGAATTGAAAAAAAATTATAGTCAAACGTCAGAATTCGGAAACGTTGTTACATCTTCTTGAAATATTGGTATGATGTTTGGCAGAAAGATTAAAAGTGATAATCAATTTAGGACTAGAAGAATAATTTAATTATTTGTTGTTTTTTTTGACAGAATTTTAGTTAATATCAAAATTGGATGCACCAATTAAATGGGGCATAAAAATTTACGGTTCTAGAAACAAAAGCAATTGTTTGAATGCATATGGCAGTTTTGGTATATGATTTGGAAATTTAACTTATAAAGGTGTAAAATAGAGAAAGTTCGTTTGAGAGTCTCGTACTTTTTTAATTTTCAAAGATGAAATTTGGTCCTCAAGCTTCTGGTTAAAAAGATACTATCGAATTTCGAAACCTATTTATGCAAAATTGTCCACCCCCAATTTAGTCTCTTAAGGATCGGCTTTCCAAAATGATGAAGTGTTTTTTTTTTCTAACTGGGAGCTTCTATATTTTCCCAATACGGTTTTATATTTTCTTAAGAACTACGTGGTGAAAGATTGCGGTTCGGTGTAACACTGATACTCATATTTTTTTTACCATTATTAAATATATTAAGTTGTTACAATAATTTATTATATAAAGTCTCACCAAAACACATACATATTCACTACTTTATCGAAGCACATTTAACATATTTTAGACTTGCCAAAGGTGTAATATTGCGAAGGTAATCTACGTTTTTTTCAATGTTTATTACATGAATTTCAAATAAAGATTTATCCTGGTATGTTCTTGCATACTTTCCTGATCTTTGGGCGAACTATCTACTTTCATCGTGAACATTCCCTGAAAATTGGCTCACTGTTGTCTGCCGACCGAGACGTCATATGTTTACAATACTTGGGAACTGATCTTCAACCGATACTGCACCGATTGAAATAATTCAGCGTCGACTTGCTTGTGATACTCAAATGTTTACTGCCAAGCATCATCATCATTTCCCGATTGTCGACCAACGCTTAACTGATTTTGCTGACCTATGAGCCAATTGATACCCAACGTTAGAAAAGTACCAACGTTATAAAGGTACCACAAAGACTTTAGAGAAGTCCAATACTCTACGTTAGAAAAGTACCAAATCAATAATTGTCAACCAACGCTTAACTGATTTTGCTAACCAATGAGCCAATCGATACCCAACGTTAGAAAAGTGCCATTGGTTTTGTATACCTTACAGACACTCTACCGACCATGGCTAACCGTCAGCGATATTGCGCCAACCGTACAACTTTGAACCAACTAAAAGCCAACCGTCAGCCAACCAATGCTTGGTGTAAATCTTAAATTATTTTTGTATGCTTATAATGCTAGAGATCCAAATTATTTTTCCATAATTTGGATCTCTAGTATTATTTAGGAATACATTTTTCAATGCTTTCCGGGCGTTCAATTCCTTTTCATCGACGGATCTGTAACGACCTTTTCAATGTCACGTACTAGAAAAAATCGTTTAATGTATGCATTACTCAGTTTTGGCAATTTTTCTCGTAAGAACGAAAAAAGCACTTGATAGTGACCTACATGAATGAGTGAAAATGGATTCTGAAGAGGGAGAAATGATTTGTTTCGCTCAGATGACAACAAAAAATCAAGTTTGTTGAATCGAATTAATTTCGGAAATACGTTTAACATGCCGTCGTTGTTAATGACCCCATATGTTATAGAACAAAATTCCAAATACCAAAATCAGCGCTCCATTCTCACAAACAACATTATAAAATCTTCTCCCGTTTCGCAGCATAAGCTCAATGTACGAAAACGGAATAATTTGCGTTAGCTTTGAGGTGGCGGCGGTGGTGATGATGGTGGAAAGAGTCCTTGGAAAGGGCGTGACTTCTCAGCTAATGTCGCTATTATTCGAGCAATCTACGGCGATGTCTTGTAGCTGCCGTTTTTCTCGCCCTAATGAATGCCAACTTTGGCGATTAGACCGTAACTCTTATTGCATGTACATACTTAGGGAGGAAGGGGATATAATGTCAGTACATTTTTTCACATCCACTTCCGAGCGCGAGGATCTTCCGAGCTGGAAAAGATTTGTTCGCTACAATTTCTTTTTATTTCGTTGTCATTTTCGCGAAGAACGATTATGGCGATTACAGAGGGGGTACAATATTGGTTTTTTGCCGAAAGTAATGGTCGTAATTTATTTTTGTAATGTTGTTCCCATTAATTACAAGGTTAAATACCGTACACTTCGGCTCTCCAATTCCACTAACGACTCTTATTTATCTGATATTATCAATTTGTTCCGCGATAATTAGAAAGTACGATTTGGTGGAATATTTTCCTTCTATTGGTAAAAGTGATTGAGCATTTAGAGCTCGTTAAAAGTAGTACAAGAGCATGTAATCGCAATTAACCAGATGGTATGTTATTGTTGTGGTTATCCACGGAATGATATCCTCATCGCAATCACTTAGAATGAACTTACCTTTAAAGAGATGGACTTTAACTTAAAAAATGGACTACCTACTGGTAAAACCATCAATATCTCCTATTAAATTTAATTGTTTCAAAATCTTGTTTATTATCCAGATACCATTAGCTAATACTAGAGGAGTTAATTGCTTAATAAATCTTTCTTACATATGTCAAGTGAGTGGTATGAATAAAATGAAGCATAGCATATGTCTTTATTTTTAAAAATGTAGAAGGTAAGTTGGAGTAAGTGACTTTGGGATAGGTCTCCTCCCACTCAGTAACTTCACACGTAATCGGCAGAAAAGCCGTTGTACGTTAATAACACAGAGTTATTAAGATACCAGAAGTAGCTATTAAGAAGACTTGAGGTCTCCGCATAACACAGCCTGCCAAGATTCAAATGAATACCCTCATTTTTATTTTTAATTCATATTATTGGAGATCAACTGACCTATCTAAGGGTACAGTAATCCCAATTTAGCTTAGGTACATACTTTACGTGGTAGAAGTAAAAGTCTTGCTTGCTTCGGGGTAAAAGCTCTGGTAGAAAGCTTGTTCTCATCACTGATCGAGATCCTCATGGTGAAGGTTGAAAATGAGGAACACATCAATCTTTGGAAACCTTCTGGAGAATCTGAGCGAAACATCAAAAATAAACTCAACGATACGGCAAGACCCAGAGGCCGTGAATAATTTGTTGCCAATTTTGCGTTAAATGCTATCTGCATTTAGTCCACAAATACCGACTGTGCCTTGACCGGGTAAACTAATCATGAAGAGCACTGAAGTTACTTCTTGTCTGGTCCCTATTCGATATTGAAATTTGCAATTTCCAAAAAAAAAATTCCAGATGCCTTACTGTCCGGGGGCATTTCGAACAAAAGCTTGTCTAAAAGCGTCTCCGTAGTAATGGGCCCAGCAATTCTAATATTGGCTTGTCACATCCTATTGGTTGGGCGACCTCCATGGGCGTGGCTCCTGTGCTGTTCATTGGCCCAGTGATTCTCAGTAGTGATTGAGTGACTGATCGCTAGAGAACGGTGAAAATCACTGCCAAGAACACTTCTGTTCTTCTTCATCAAACTATTACTTCGTAAGTAATCGTTGACCTTACCACCATAGTGTACAGCCAATGGATCATCATTGGTCTTAACCCCAGGTTTTAGCAACTCTTATACAGATGTGTCACCTTGTTCGTTATTTTAAGTAGGTGGTTATTCAAGTTCAGTTTTCGTATTGCGGGTATTATAAAATCTATTTAAAAGGAGAAGAACGAGCATTTACGTAATTCTCCATTTAGTCGAAATTGGCAATACTGGACGTACATATTTCTAAATATGAGGAAGTGGTCGCTGTTGTTTTCTCTTAACAAGCGTCTGTCAGATTATAAACATACATAGTATATATCTTCACTGTTATAATTAGTTATTAAGTTTTTATTTAATTTTTCACATTTATTTGTAATTGGGACATTATTGGAAGCAAAAGCCGGGAAAAAATAGTTGACTTGATATTTCTAACATCAAAATACTGACGGAGTACCAAGTAATTTGTGTATTTGGAGAGATTGTGTTTACTTTTTAAAAAGAACTAATATTTACATATAAAACGAACTTTCTTGCTTAACTTATAGAATTGTATAAATCGTTTAGTTGGGTAAATGGTGATAGTTTCTCCAATATTGCTTGTATCTATTTTCTTTAGTTCGTCTTGGGTACTGCAGGTGATAAATTTAACAAAACTTGCTTAAAACCTCACAAATGTATGCACATTATAAACTAACTATTCCTTTGTAGTTTTAAACAGCTACTTTTAGTTACATTTTACAGAAACCCTTTTTCTGTACAAGAATACAAAGTGGATCACCCTTTAAAATTAAAATATAAAATTTGTAACATCTAAGATACAGCAGAATAAATTATATTTTTTCCAGAAAGTTAACGCCCGTTTATTTGATTTTTATTTTCAATTTGATTTTCATTTCAGATATATTAGATTATAGTATTATTATTTTCCCAACCGATTCTTCTGGCGACCCATATTTACCACCAGTTCTCAAACCCAAAGGTATATTTTATTTGTTCTTCGTTTTGTTTTGACTCCCCAGTTATTTACCTTTTCTGTTTTTATTTTTTATTGTCTTTTTTGTTCCATTCTCAATTTTCTTTTTGTTACCGTCAAAAGACTAATTTTCCCGAATTAACATTCCTTTTTTTAAACATAAATATTCAAATTCGCATCTTCTGAAGAAGCAATATATAAAGGTTGAGTCAACTGCTTTACAAAATCCATTTATTCTTCAATATAAAAATTATCTCAATGCACGGGATGACGCAATTCTGTTCATCTGTGGAAATTCATTTTGAAAGAGGGAAACACCCCTTCGAAAGTTTCGCGGATTTCCCTGCAAATATTTTTAAACTACGTACTAATATATGATCCTCTTTTGAGGAATAAATAGATTTTTCCAAATCGTTGACTCGCCTTATATATTTATTCGTATTGAACGTTGTTTTATGTTGAATTTGCGTTGTAACATTTTAATCTCTGACGATGTCAAAAAACCACAGGACCGAAACCGGGACCTCCACGTAACCTCACCGTAACGGAAGTAAGCAACGGATTTCTAATTAGTTGGCAACCGCCGCTGGAAAGAGCCAACATAATTCAACATTACACGATTAAATATAGAACGGACGGACCCTGGAAGACCCTTAACAAGGGACACATTAGGCCGGAAGACACTCAGTATTTAGGTAAGTGACGATTTCTTCTTACCGCCACCACGTCGGTTAATTTTGCCTCATCCCGCACTAATTCGATCATATTAAATCAAAGCTAACAAAGAAAACGTGTCGTACTCGTAATTCTATTAAGAGCGGTACGCCGCAGCGACGCGAAGAACAACCCTGTGAACGTGAAGTGAATAATTTTATTTGTCCCGCTTGCCAGACGCGAAATGTAAATTTTTTAAACGTTGCTTCATTTATTTTCGTGTTGCTATTTTCCCTCCTTCCAAATCAAGGCGAAAATAAAGATATTTTGCGCATATAAATTGTTAATATTAAGCTTAGCAATAAAAACGTATTATGCACATGTACAGCTGAGGCCATACGCAATATGCCCATTTATAAATCGGACTCAAGGCGTTGCCTATCTCATATAATGAATTTAATAGTTTGTCAAATATTGCATGCGTTACCAGGATGAACGGTTTCCAGCCTACCACAAAGCCAAATATTATTTTATTAAATTCAGTTTTATTTCTCAACATAACAATTATAAGTTTATTATTATTATAACAACAACAACGACAAATAAATGAAAAATTATACAAAAAGGATCTATCTAAAAGGATAAACATACCCATGTCCTTCATCTCCGCAGATAAGTGGCTATACAGTCCAACTCCTACGTAATTGGTGGATGCACGTGGTCTGTTAACGCGCTGAAAAGGAAATATGTAATTGTGTCGTGTTAGTGATTACCGCTGTGAGTGGTTTTGTGTTTGTGCACATGTTCTAAACAAGATAGTACGAATAATGATGGCAAGGTAAGTACACCATGATCCTTGAAGAGTGATCTACAACATGTGCTGCTGCTTACTTTCCTCAACACTCTAATTGCTTCCTTCTGTTTCAGTAAAACACGTCTAACGCTCGGTAAATTGCTCCATGCCGATACAGTACGCCATCCTAGCGTGGAACAAAGAAAAGTAGGCCATTCTTTCCGCATCGTAACTGGCCACATTCGTCAACCTTATAATTGCATAAACTGCTGACGAAAGCTTTCTATTTAATTCTGCGGTAATCCAGCGTATTAGACATATTTACACAAAAGAAAATATTGTTTGCGTTTTGTTTTCATTGGCCTTTAGTCGGTTGCTGGTAAGCCATACAACCGCCTCATTTAATGTTGCACCAGCCATTTCATGCAGTGTTGCTCTCTCTTTGTTAATATGGTAGTGTCAGACCTTCCCAGACTCTAATTTACTCTACTCAACTCTATTATTTGGTAAATCGTTAATGTATTAGAGGTCCTTGTATCGAACCTTACTGCACATGTAATTATGCATTATTTCGGGTGGCGTCGGAAAAATAAAATTCTACTCATCGTGATCCCTATGCTGGACCGCTTACAGCAGTTTCTTTTTTATCATTGAGAGCAGTTATATCTTCCAGCATTTGTAGAACGGTTGTCTCCGTAGATCTTTGTTGTCTGTAGCCATGTTGTAAATCGTTTAATATACTATGTTTTTTAATAAACTGCACCAAACGTGTTTCGATAGCAGTCTGAAATATTTTTGAAAAAAAATGCTGCAATTGAACAATAATTCTCGACTTCCTTTTTATCCCCTTTCTTACAAATCGAGACTACTTTAGTGATTTTTAGCTCGTCTGGGAAATAGCAATCTTCCAAACAAATATAAAGATTTTGCTGTGTTTTCTGTGAATAGCTTGACTTCCTGCGAATAGCTTGACAGCTCATATACATCCGTTGAGCTATTATTAAAAAAGTTATTAATAACAGAACTGATTTCGTCTTCTTTCAAACGATTTAAAAACATGGAATTATTAGGCGTTACATCGTTCTTTTGTAGTAGCTTCAAGAGGTCTTGAATTGAGCCAGGTTTGGCCACCTTCTCCCCGAGGTCACAAAAGTACGCATTGAATGCGTTTAGTTCAATGTAAAATGTCTGCTCATCTTGGACATTTTGTTTTATTTCTTGTTTAATCACATGCCACGTTGTTTTTGCCTTGATATTCGTAGTTTTATTCTTTCTGTATTGTGTCTAATTTATTTTCCAGAAGGTAATAGTTTTCATCTATATCTAATTTAACGTTCTTTCTTTCAGGATTTCTTACGGTAATGGATATTTGCTGCTCTAAGTGATAAGTTCACAATACAGTTTAATGAAACAATAGTGATGCTATTAAACAACATAATATATATATATTTATATTTACCAATGAATCTGGTGTCTATGATTAAGTGAGTAGCTGATAATGTAGTGAAATAATAATAAATATTTTAGGGAAGAAGTTTCAGTTTTTATTTCTACCATCAGTATCCAGGATTACGTAATGATAATCAAAATAATATAAACAGCAAAAATTGATACAGAAATTTTAAATTAATCAATACAAAAGAAACAAAAAAATGGCTAAAACTTAACACAAACAATTTGTATTTTATGTACTTTAATTGAATCTAAATAAAGTGGAACAATATTTACAAAGGAGATTATTTGTAGTCCCTCAAGTGAATTATATTTACTGCCTTCATCCCTGCCTGTCTAGAATTTCAATATTTTAATTTCCGAGTTAATAGATTGTAATGTATACACTTGTTTAACTTTAAATTAGTATGCAGAACTTAAACTAGTTAGTTATTTTATTATTATTTTCGCAGTATGAAGTGCATTTCTAATTTTTCCCTTCAGCATAGTTTAAATTTTAAATTACATGCGAGAGATTGAAATTACAAATTCATTCGGTTAACATTTTAAATTTAAATGCGAATTTGTGTCCATCGTACATAGTCATTATAACTTTGTTAATGAATTTCATTACTTAGAAAATTTAATAAAACGCACGTCGTCGCTGGTATATTTAGGAAGACGAATGTGATGCAAACAACTTGTGAATAGACGACGTTGAAGCATAACATAAAATCTCATCATCAGAGATTTTTGTCTTTTTGTGTGATGTTATTTAAATCACGAAGCCGGAAATTGTGCAATTGCCATCAAACAATTTCTTAATTATCGCGTCGCTAATATTGTGATAAAAAGCGATTGTGAATCTGTTTATTCCATACGCAAGACACGGCTATCCCAAGTTTCAATCGTCATATCTGTATATTACACGTATAAATTATTACACTAATACATTATTGTCATTTATTATATAGTATTTGAGCTCTCCGATTTATACAGAATGTTACAAAATTAAGGATACACGCTTTTTGTAAGATGCTAAAAATGTCGCGTGTCACAGAAACGAAAACGCACTTGTTGTTTTTTAAATAATGAAAATTGTCGGTTTTTTTTAATTAATTAATTTTGTTATGTTATTTTATAAAACAGTAGAAATTTTAATTATTATTGATCAATATTTTGGTATGTACAGTGGCCGGTTTATGTTTTGTCTCCCCCTTCCGCGTGGCATGGCCAAATACTTAGGTTCAGCAAATAAAGCTCCAGAACCGCGTTTATTGGGAATAAACTAAAATGGGAGTAACAAAATCTACAATAATCCAAGCGCACGACTACGAGTGATAGAAAGTATAGATACATCGTCTAAAGGGGAGACAAAACATAAAAATGTCACTGTACATATCTAATTTTACAAAGTGTTCCATTAATAAATATGATCCGCAATTTACCACATCGTAGTAATCGGAAAAAGCATTACAACATATCGACAATAGCAAAGTTAACAATCGTGCGCCGATTAACTTTGATGAGCGTGTATATTATATAAAAATTGCTTCACGATCGAATGCATGACGTAAGTCTAACCTAGTAACACCCCGAGTACTTGAAAATTGAAAAATTATCGAGTTTGCAGTAATATAACTTAGCGATACATTCTCCCCGGTACTTACAAAACCAATTTCAATAGCATCATCACTACTTAGCGTGTTAGGAAAGTTTCCCCAATACGATGCCGCCCAACACACCAGAATAGTTTCCATACCGCGGGCGTCCCATCTAAGTTTGTTCGTTAAATATTACATCGGTCGGTAGCCCGTTGTTTCTTCCACTTCCCGTACATTCTAAAACCGCTCTGTTTAGTTGTTAGTCGCCGTTGTTGTTGTATTGTTTTGGAAAACATTTGTTAGCAACGGCGAGAGCAAGAACCAGACGACAAACGGTTCAAAACCGAATCGCTTTAGCTTTAACAGTTTCGAGAAAGTTTCGCCTTGAGGTACCGATCTACTTTTTGCTCGTCAAATAAACCCCTTTCGTTTTTTGCAGTTAAGAACTTAGTGGGAGGCAGGACGTACTACTTCAGGGTGCTGGCCTATTCGCTAAAGAGTTACGAGAGTAGCGACGAAGTGAAGTTTCCGGTACCGGCGCGCGTCAAACACAAAGCAATCACAGCGGGCGTGGTCGGAGGTATACTGTTTTTCATCGTGGCCATTATCCTCTCCGTTTGTGCCGTCAAAATATGCAATAAGAGGAAAAGACGGAAACAGGAGAAAGGTATGATTATCCTTCGAATAACGAAATAATTTTTTATTCGTGGTTTTTATTTGACTACTTAAACATGCGTTCTTTAAGGGACTTAAGTTTTAACATTATTTAAATTTTGAATAGAACATTTTTACGAAAAAGCTCACTAAGAAAAAATGTCACAATCACCTATAAAAGTGTGCTTGTGCTTTTTGAACGGTCCCTGTATGATAGTATACAGGATGCTTTAGAGAGCTGTATCTTAAGTTATAAGGATCAGCCTACAGTGCTAAATAAAAGTTCAGTATTATCTTGGGAGTTAGCAACCGCCAGGAAGATTCTCGAATTATTTCACTATTTGGTACTATCCTGATTAATAACGCTTTTTAGACGTAATTTGTTATTTCACCTATTTACTTTGGAACATTGGGACATCATCATGTTCAAGAATCAATTGATTTTGTGACGCAAAAACTTTAGAAACACTTAAGGCTTATCGTAAAATAGATCATTTGACTTTTAATAAAAGTTTAATTTCTAACAAGGAAAGATACCTAGCCCGCACTTCCAGAATTTTCAAAGGTGAAATCAGGTTTTGAAAATCAGAGGTTTCTGCTTTTCTGGTTAAATGTTCATAAAAATTATCGGTTCATTTTCACGTGTAGCATTTTTGGGGGGTTATAGAAACACACCAAACTTGGTACAATAACGGCTTAATGACTCCTACCACCCACTATTATGTCCAGAAAGGTGTGTATCTATTTTCATGGTGTTTGGTTTCCATTTAAAGCAGCTTTCAATGCCTGATTTCACTCTCCAAAACCGTCAGTCGATACAGAAACACGTATTTTACATAATCCGCAAAGCTCTCAAGTTTCATTAAATTCTGGTAGTGCGGGTTAGACACCTTCACTTGTAAAACATATTTACATTTCATATAAATATGGCTACATTTGGCTAATATTTTTCTGTATTTCAGGCATATATCAACACATTTACCATGAACCATGAACAATAACCTCCATGATAATATTTAATTTATTTTTCAGCGTATAATATGGTAGCGTGTCGGATAACAGATTCTAGGAACGGTGGCAATGCTTCTGAGAGTCAAGTGCCTTTAAAAAAGTGAGTAGATAATTACCATAGGTCTAGCAGCGCAAATGTTTACATTTTTTACAAAAGAACTTTTCTCCGACATTGTACTTTATCGGAACTAACCCACTATCACAATCTAACTTAACATTCTTCTTCTGTACTCTACCCGTTAAAGATATAATTACATATTTTATTATACACCGCAGGAAACTTTATACAAACTACAAATTTCTTCATTTACGTTTCAGCATAATTTTATATGTGGGAAAATAGTTAATATAACGGTTACTTGAACTAAACTAAAATATATAATAAACAATTATAAATGAGTAATTAAGTGTATGTTCTCATGAATATTTTTTTTAAATAAAGAACTTTCTTAGGTAGTTCCTTATTAAAGAAGTATAAATTATGTATTCTTCCCGACTACGTGGCTGTTTAACAATAACCGGTGCAATATTAAATGAATAGCAATACCGCAATTTCTTCTTGGATGTTCTGAATTATGGATAAGGACCTGCCAATGAAACAATTTTTACGTTATTAAGAATAGTAATAACCAATAGATAAAGTCAAGGACGGTATTTAGTTCGGTATTTTGTCTCTATTCTAGATTATGTCTTGCAAATACAAATATTTTTCTTTGATGAAATGATCTCTAATTCTTTAAAGAACCAAAATTCATACCAATATGCGATTTCCATTTTTCCATAAATTTGGACGGTTTATGTAAGCAACCCCCTTTTTGATACCCTAGAAGCCAGAATGTTAATACTTTCGTCGTTCATTTTCTTCATCTTTAAGAATTCTGACCTTCTTTAATACTACGATGCTCGCATACTTTTCACCAATCTCTCCCATTAATTAAAAAACCCATGGAGCTATCCAGAATCCATGCAGAATTTCGTTGCCAAATAGAATTAATTACATACCTGCCATTTCAGTACGTGAAACTAATAAAAAAAATTTGTCCAGAAAAATTTCGTTTCGCTCGACTTTGTTACGTTTCAAATTAAAACCACAAAAATTGATAAATTGTGCCAAAAATTGGACAACTAAGTGATTGATAACGTTCTTTATTGCGAGATGCTCATGTAAAATTCTGAAAATCCGGTGGTCCTTAAAACCTCAGCGTTTAACCTTAGCAAATGCTTGTTCTTTTTCTTTTTTTTAGCAGCAACTGAAGTGATCACAACAGCGCGACCTCAGGATATACAGCTCATAAATAATTGACTTGCAAGGACAACAATTAATTACAAAAAATAAACTAAACATAAAATATACTAAATGAGCAAAGTTATGGAACCAAGTAAATATCTGTGCGGTTTTTAGAGATATCAAAATTAAATTTGGTAAATAGATATTACAGTATCTTGTGTATTTATTTTGAATATTCTGTATCTATATCTCTAGAAACCTCAGAGATATCTACTTGATCCCACAACTCTGCCCATCACTGTATAAAAGCTAAACACAACCATATAAATAACATCCCAACTTCAGGAAAACTATTTTAAAGTTTAAATTTTTATGTAATTCTAATTTACTTAGCTAATATCGTATTATAAGATTATGCTGAACTCGGATTTAACAAAAAGTAAAAAAAAAGGTATACAACGCAGCCAGTCCCTTACAGGTGAAGCTATATGTGTGGTTCATTCCTCTTGTAGGACGGGTGAATCAGAAACGAGAATTCGAGATTACGAAAGCGTATTTATAATTCCTGGGACAAGCGTTGATATGAACCGTAAGCGTCAGTCCAACGCGATTCCACTATAAAGTGCGATCCGAAACTGTAAAGAACTTATCGAACTAGTGCGTCCGATAGAGCAAAACGTCAAGACGACACCGTTTCACTTGAAAACGTGCGAATCTCTCTTTTAAAAACCAAACTCTTCTATACTTTTTTCCTAGATTAACTCACTGTAAGATACATAGAGGACTCTCTCTCACGAACAGATCGCATGAGATAGTGGAATCGGCTCTCTAGTTCTTGTAGAGTCCAAAAATATTGTACAATACGAAAAAATCATATAGTGATTCAATTTGCAAAATTTGCTTCTATAATCTCAATGTTTTTTGAATTTTTTTTTTTTGCAATTTGGATCTATGAAACAGAAAGTCAAATCAATATAATCGCAATATCCTTGGACTTATGTGTGCTTCATTTGTTCCTGGAATGGCGACCGGTCTATAGGGCCTGTCTTTTCTGTGTAGGTGCATTTAGAAATGTTGTTTCTTATTTTTTTAACTTACTCATTACTTTATTACGTATATCTTTACTTTTATCGTCAATTATTTTTCTAATTTCGAATTTTGATATCAATTAGTACAGAAGGTGTAAATTATTTTTAAACTAGAATTTTAAGAGTGGAACGCTACATGATTGCCGATGATTTTCCATTACTCACAACCAAAAGGCAAAAAAATATCAATTTCTGCAAAATCCTGAATATCTCAATAAATTAATTATGTGTTTAATTTTTTTGATACGTTGTTTAAGTTTATTATTTTAAATGGAACACTCTGTATATTATTACACGTTTGGATACCTTAGTAAAAAATAAAGCAAATTAGTATGACACACCATATTCTTAAGATGAACGGTTTTTGAGATAGTCGATTTTCAAGGAAAAAGTTGCAGTATTGTCTCAAAAATTTTATCTCTCTTTTATTTGTCATTCTTTTAGAAAAATCTTTTACTATCGCTGTAACACAAGTTCATTAATCAATGTTAAATATCTTTGTTTTATTATACAGAGTGTTGAGGAAAGTTACCTTAGTTGGACCATCTTTAAACAGCTGAACCTGCTGACTAAACTAAACACTTTGTATACTTCTATACTATACAAAATAATTTTCGGTGATAAATCGATTCGAAGTAACTTTTGTTCAAAACATTTGAATAGATAAGTTGTAATTTACCGCATACTGATAGTTGCTGCACCTGGTATATATTCGGAATTGAATTTAGATCCATTGCTTCCTGTCATTTACTATTTTTCTTAAATCTCTTCAGTACACTTCTTCCTTGGTCTACGTCATTTCCGTTATTCCATGAGATACCCCCCATGCAATCTATTTTATGGTCCTCCTATCTCTAAATAATCTACACGTTGAAATTTGCGGCTTCTGAAGATCTGAAAAATACTGCTCACCAAAGAGTCACTACATTTTTGCTCCAAATATTTTTCGCAAGAATTTCTTTTTCCAGGTTTCCAGTTTCAATTGTTCTTTTCTTGACAACGTCATAACTCATGACCGTTTTATTGATTCATCTTCGTCAACACCGGTTTGACTTTTTTTATTTGTCTTCGAAAATAATATTTTGGTAGCTGCTGCACGTCCCCCTTGCAATAGTCTCCTCACGGATTGGAAATCACTGCCTTACATCATAGAGATCTAACTGATTAATCTCATCAGCAATCACCAATTACCATAAAGTTTAATGAACTTCCATCCTACCGAAATGAAATTATTGTAATCTCTTTAGTTTCGCTTTAAAAACATGTTCAGGATGTTCGAAAGCATGCTGTAAACAAGTTTTTTACCCACTTGCTGTTCTGTTCTGTACTGATTGATATCTAAATATTTAGGATAACCAATTATTACTTTTGTCTATGATACCATTATACTACACGTATGTTATACATGTTTATAAACGTTCATATAATTAAACGGAAATGCATAGAAAAGCGTTTACTTATCTCTTCAAGATCGAGATGAATTGAACGCGTTAAGTGTGTGATCTTCAATAGTTTTCTGATGCCACATGTATGTGTGTTAATTGCCGCTTGCTGGATCCGTCATTCAGGAGGAAAAAAGGTGAAGACTTGCGCGGCTGTTAAGACTTCATCTGTTCGCACAGTCACATGTATTAGCTCCCTTTCTTTCTTTGTATTTTTTGTGTGCCGCTATCGTAGAAAGATGATCACTTGGCAACTCGAAAAATCACGTTAACGTTCAAAAATTGGAGCCAAAAGAAGTAACAGATGAGCTATGGGGAAACCCAAGTCGTTACAGATGTTAAATCTGCCTTGGAATAAGATCAAGATTAATAGAGAATAGAAACTGAACTGACAAAATTTGCCCCAAAATCATTTGGAATGATTAATACAGTAAGATCTTAATGTAGGTGTCACCGGAAGTGGTGCCAACTTTCTTATCTTAAATACATAAACGATGAACGTTCGGGACGGCCAAAAACTGCAACTACAACAACAAATAGTGCTGATGACCATCGAAGAGAGGTAGCAGAAGCTGTAGACATCTCGAAAGAATGTCTTCGTCATATATTCACTGAAGATTCGGGTATGAAAAAGCTAACCGCGCATTAGGTGCTGCGCTTGCTCGCTTAGGATCAAATATGCGTTCGGATTACCTATTTCCAAGGTCTTGGTGAAGTCGTTTAAGCGAAATAAGTTGGAGTTTTGGTGTCAATTAATAACTGTAGATGAAGCCAAGTGAAGGTGAATTGGCTCCAAAAGGTGAAGATTGTTCCATCGGCCAGGAAAGTGATGACAGCTGCTTTTTGGGATATTCATGGAATTGTGTTAATCGATTTTCTTGAAACAGAAGAAACAATAATGGGGGCACACTACGCATTATTATTTGACAAGCTGCTAGGTACAAAATGCGGAAAAACGGCCGCATTTAAAGAAAAACGAAGTTCACACCCAGTGAGCGTCATGACAAAAGCTCGAATTGGGTTCAAATTGATAGACCACTCACCCTATTTACCAAGTCTGGCCCTCCAACGACTTTTCTCTGTTTCCGAGGCTCAAAGCTTCGCTCAATGAACAAAGATTTTCATTGAATGTAGAGGCGATCACATTGGATATTTTTTTAACAAGATACTACCATTTGGAGGAATTAAAAAGATGGAACCATTGCTGGAAAAGCGTATAGACCTACAGACGGATGTTGAGAATTTGCCCAAGAAACCTCGTTGCTGCCTACCCTCATATTTAAGATAAGCAAGTTGACACAACTTCTAGCGATTGAACTTCCAGTAATACCACAATTTGGTTTACAAAAAAAATCGACTTATTCTTTAAATGTTACCTTTTGTCGGTCATCTATTAAGCAACCTAGAACCAAAAGCTAAGAAACTGGTAAAAGTTATTTTTTCGGAACAAGATCCAACATAACTTAGAATCGTATAATAAAGATCTTTTCCATAACCTCCTCTATGCCAAATAAAGGAGCAATTCCAAAAATCCAAGAAATATACAAAACTTGTCCTTCATTCTGACGCCTAACGTGATTTTTCTTTGTGTAAATATATTATTACAATTACTACGTAATCAATATTGACTTGATAACACCTCACGCAATAAAGCACTTCGTAAAATTCTTTTTATTTCCATTTAGAATAACAAACTTTTGGCGATGTTGGTAATGTCCAAATATTGAATCTTGTAATTGAGTATTTCGTAGGCTACGGTAGATGATGATCCATTTCATTCATTTACTTTAAACTTGATAAAATTTGCTTTGAGAAATAGATCTCTTGGAATGTATAAGAAATAATGCCAACATACAGCCAAAATTCGGGTTATAACGCGATAACGCGTAAACAACATTTTGCAATAGGATACAGATGAATTTGTTGTACGCTTATTGGACTTTAGTCGTGTTCCAAATTTGAATTAACTCAAATAAATCCCATAACATAGCACGCAATTAGTTTCCATCACTAAATGGTGTTGATTTTTAAGAGAGAACATGGAATGTGTTAACGAGAAACCATGCAATATTTTGACGTAATCTGAAGATGTATTGGATCAATACCATCAGGTAATACTTTCTTTTTTCTAGTGAATCGAAAAGCGAAGAATCTTCTTTAGTATAGGTTTGTTTTTTGGGCAACCCATCGTTCCCCTGTTTGGTACTTACCCAAAACTGGTTCAAAATGCCTACTACGTAGCTTATAGCCAAGCTCCTTTTTTTTTAAGTGAATTACAAGTCATCCACCATTTGTTTTGTAATTCTGAAGTGTCGACCCTCAACCATGTGTTAAATCGAATCATGTGTTAACAGATGTTCTGATTGGCTTATTAATTCTTGTTGGTAACGTGTTGCAAAAAATTATGTGGGATACTAGAATTAGATTTCTAAAATGTTTGAGGCAAAATAGAATGAAAATTGCTAATTCTGTTATTCCTAACTTTTTAGTAACACTTCAGTGTGTTCAGCGAGGATTGGGACATCGTGATATCTCAGAAACGAATTAAGATTTAAAACTGTTAATAACCTTATTGTAAATGTCCACTGATGGTACATATTCTCTGGAATTCTAGCAGCACTAAAGTATCGGCACACTCCGCACTCCACAAGTTTGATTAATTAGCCCAGAACAGCTGTTTCAGCCGTATAACCGAATGATGTGAGAAATAACATGTCTGTTCTATCTCCAGTATTGAGAGAAAATATCAACTTACAAGCATCTACTTTTGCCGCCTATGTGCCCTAAGACTAAGATGCGAAAAATACGAAAAAGTGAATAAATGTAGCACGAACCGTAAAACATGTCCTCTAATTCCCGCGGCGTGGTGTTATGCTACACTTGACGATTCTATCCTTCCGTATCGGTAGCATCTAATATACTCATTGCATCTGGTGCCTATCGCTCTTTTCCTTTGACCAATATGGGTCTATCACAGTCAACAATCAACTCCCGTTCATGAATAATTCAGTAATTAGAAATAAGAAGATATTGGAAATAGACATCTACAGAAAGGAAACCGATTCTAACCACTGCGGTGACACAAAATGGCCACGAGTAATTCTTTAATTAATAGACTGGTAAAATTCCCTTTGAGTAGGTGCAATAAAGAACTTAAATTCATAGAAAATGTGGCTATTTGCAACGGTTACTCTTTTATAGATGTCAATCACACTCTTAAGAAAGGAATTATGTAGGAAATTCCACGACCTTAATTCCGGCAAACCCACAATAAGAAATTTATGAAACTTCCCTTCTATAACACATCGAAAGGTATTAATAAAGTTTTTATGGGTCAAAATATGAACGTATGTTTCATTTCATTCATATCATTCGGTCATACGGTTGTTAATGGAGATCCATGAATCTTCGAAACAGCTGTTCCGGATTAATTAAACTCGTGTGGTGATCCAGTTTTTCTAAAAATGACTAAAGAATATGTGCTTCCAAAGTTTTTTCCTGATATATCGCACTTTCCAATTCCTCGCTGAACATACTGTACATATCGCCTCATATTTGTCGCATATTTCCAGAGGTATTTACATCATGAATACACCATCCTGTTTTTTGCCTACTAGATGCCCTAGAATACAAAATCCAACAGCTTTTCAATCCCTGTATTTGTTTAAATTAGAATTCATATAAAAAGAATGTTATTTTTAAAGCAAAATGGATTTATTTTCAAATCATAAAATGGTTCATCATCTAAAGAAAGTATTTTTATTTATAATAGAATACTATTAGAGATCGACGTGTTCCTTTTTGAGGAAAATAAGACACTTCTTACAAAGGAATCACGTAAAGTTTTGTACATATTGGATAAAATTTTGCATGTCTTAATTATTCTGCATGGTTCAGGATAATTTTTCAAGTTTGTTAGAGTCTAATGCATGAAATGTATTTTTATCATTTTTATATATCATTACAGTGTTTTGAGGTGTGATTATACTTAGATTGCTTTTTGTTTGATGTGTGAATAAAATAAACATTAATTTTTCCTTTTCACTTAACTAACAACACTTACTTTAAATATTCTATTATAAGTTTAATTTTAAAGTTTCTATAAAGTGTTATTAGATTGTTACACATGAAATCTCATTACCAAAACTACAATATTTACGAAAAATATGGAAATTTCGAAAATATATTTGGAAAATCTCTTATTTACTGATAATCCATGTTATATGGTTTTAAATATTAGAATAAAAATATGAAGCTCTTATGTTCATGTTAATAAAAGGTTAAGATGGAAATTAAGAAAATTTTGTTTTTCTTTAGAAAAGGACGTTTGAATTTGTAATTAAACGTTACATCATATACACTTGTTGCTAGTTGAGAATCAACAGGAAAACGAGACAATTATTTCTAAACTATATAAATAAAATTGCAAAGAGGATAAAAAATTTAATTTTTGATTTTTCAGAAGGAAATCACTCTTGGTAGTAGGTTTTGCTTATCCTCAAATCCCAAAATCCAGTATTACTTTGTATATAGCTACTGCGTGTTACGAGAAGTTGGTTATAACGTGTTTTGGAACTTAGGTAAAAACGTTAAGTGCTGAATTTGGCACTACAATCTGAGTAGGCAAAGTCTTTACGGCGTTGCTTAGACGACTTTTAAGCGTCAAATTATTGCATAGCTTTTTGTAACAAAAATAATATTGACTGGACAGCAATGTTAGCAATACAGCAAACAACACAAAAGTATTGGCACACTCCGCATCACGCAAGTTTAATTAGTTAATCCTGGACAGCTGCGTCGATCGAAACTTGTGTGGTGCGGAGTGTGCCTATACGTTTGTGTTATTTGCCATAGTACTTCTCAGTCCTTGCTATCATTACTACAGCAATGCTACGGTACAGGTAAAGACAGCTACCGTGCAGTAATAGCAATGTTTCAAAAACGGTTTCGTGAGATCGGCATTTCTCATTTTGGTTCGCGCAAAAAAAATTAATTTCACCTGCGAAGGGTTTTAGAGCTAACAAAATTATGGTTTTCAAATCTCAATTTAGACAAAGTCTAAAAACAGACGATGAGACTAAACGCCTCGATTTTTTTTATGGATTAGAAATGAAATTTCTATAAATAGAGAGTTCAATAAATTGATAGCGTTTTCAGAGGAATCTAAATTTTTCACAAATGGCACTGTGACTTCGCAGCACTGCAGGTACTGGAGATGCTTTAACTGAAAAATATTTCTTGTTATTGTTCCAATACCTTTTTCGTTTTTTGTAACATTTTAGGCTTTGTTTAAATAAATGTTTTTTGTTTAGCTTAACGTCTTTACCTGAGTTCCAAAACACGTTATAACAAATTTCTCGTAACACACTGTAGCTATGTTGTGGCAATGAAAAACAAAAACGGAGAAAGTATATATCCTTGTCTTACTCCTTTATTTACATAGTCCTGGTAGCAAGATCAATTATACTTGAAACGAAATTACTTGGTCTGTTCACGTAGCCAAAAACAACGGGATGATTGCATTTGATTTTATTCAGTTATAGCAGACCTTGTCAACTCACGTGTCTCAATTTTTGTGACAGAATCCGGAAAAGATGAGTGATGGTGCAAATCACTGCTTGGGGTAATTATCCAAGCGCAAAGTCCTGGCTGGCTAGAAGGACCAAACCATACCATAAGGAGGGCGAGTCGTTCTAGCAGGACCAAACCATATGTACAATCGTCCTTTTGGAAAGGCAATGTTAACCGAAACGTGCATAGTCCTATTGGATCTACAAATTTACTTAATTTAAATAAAATCGATTATTTCATCAATCGTAAATAAGGAAATGATATTTCACATGGAACAACCTAATATGCAATTATGTAGTTATGGACGTCATTTAGAGACTGTTGATGTTTATCTTCCATTAGTTTATTAGCAAACGGAGGAAAAATTAATGTAGATCAATTAACAATATCTAAATTTCATCTTTTCGCTCTTCGTGTTTAGACTTAGAAAAGGCCGAATACCAGGTTTAAGGGCGCTCGCCTTCGTAGCGAATTGGGTATGGCCTAGGGACCGTTGTCGATCGGGCAGCAGCCTCAGTTGGCATCCCGACTACCTCCATCCAGGATCTCCGTCAAAACACAAATCTCTTGGTCGAATATCACGAGCAGCCGATGGCAGATTCGTCCTCATCGATTCGGCTTTGAGTTTACGAGCAGATAGCCTCTCGAATGTAAGCAGTAGCGATGATGGTGGATTCCTACCGAAGAAAAACGCCAACAATCGAGCTTCTTGGAGGAAACCCCTAGTCAGCTACCAGAGTCAATTGAGCCTGCGATCGGATGCTTCTGGTCAAAGCGCTAGACCAGCGTGGACGGGTCTCCTGGGTACTATCGGAAGTACGGGAGCATCAGGAACAGGAGGAGGACCCCGTTACCATCATCCGCCGTTCAAACCGATTCCGACCATATACAGTTCGACGACAACACCACGGATCCAGTGTAGTTCACCCGCGGCATCGAGCGCTTTGCTTCTATCGCCCTGGACGCCGCTGTACTTCAGCGATTTGAGTTCGGTGAGGTATCCGAGTTCGGGTGAACGATCTTATCCTACCCCACCGGGTTTCATGCAGTTGAGATCAATGCACGAACGTTATTCGCAAGAACTACCGTCATTGCGAGCGATTCACGAGGAGTCGCAGTTTATTCCGGTGCATCCCGCTAGGGACAGTCCGCGTATAAGGGTTCCCCCACCCTATCCGGCTACCGGGATGGTCGGTTCACGACCTAGAGCTAGGTTGTTACCTAGGCATGCACGGATAGCACGTAGCGCACCCGAGCTAGGCTCGCCTGAACATCTAGATCGTTCACCCGAAAGCCGATCGAGTTCCAGCGGTTTCGGTAGCAAAAATACTTCTTCGCAACAAAACCAGAGTTCGCAGAGCGGAAGTACTTTCGAGTGGAGGTTGCCGCCGTATAGACCTCCGCCGCCGCCCCCTAGTGCTTTACCCCCTCCCCCGCCGCTAGTCGGGCATTGGTTAGAGTTAGCGTCTTCTTCGCCTTCGACTTCGGAACCGCATAAGGCGGTCGATGTCGGCAGCGTCGACGGCCATTACGAGTTTGACCCGTCAACGCCAACGCCGACGCCCTCTACGCCAACGGGACCACGCGACGGCGATATGGACCAGCAACCGCCTCTCCGAAAGAGCTACGGAACGCTCAGGAGCGCCCGTTACGATAATATTGACGCGCGAGTGCAAGCGATGAAAGAAGAATTCAACGAGTTCAGGAAGAGACAAGCGAAACGGCGAAGAAGCCACGAGTTGGAAAGCGCGTGTTGATGCTGTAATAAATACCTATCGAAAAATAAAAATATACCGTGTGATCCTTGTTAATACCATAGAATGCATTTCAATGAAATTTGATGGAGGCTCACTTAGAATTACAGCGGGCTCAACTTTAGTATTTTTAAGAATTAAATTAACAAAAAGCCAACATTAATTTTAATTTTAATAAAAAATTATGTGTACACAGCTTCATATCAAAATCCTGAAATTAAAATCAGGGTAGTTATTAGTATTATACTGCTTCGGCATGGGTTTTTGTAGATTCTCCAGCCTGCTATTCACTTTCATTGTCTTCTTCAGCTTCACTTTCATTCAATATTTGCTGAATAAATTTCTCATCACCTAGGAACTCAGAACCTAAATTGTCGATATTGTCTCTCCGTCATTACTCCTCTCGTTTTCTTGTGGCCACAGTTTATTCAAAGCTTTCTTCAGTGCTGCAGATAGGAAGTCATTTCAAACTCCAACAACATTAAAAATATCACCTTTAAGGTGTAACGTTTCTAGAAAACTTTAAATTCCCCATCAAGTGAATCCTCTGTTGAATGCTTTATCTAAAGCTTTGTCTAAAAGTGTGCCTAAAATGCAATACCTTATCTTAAATCTAACTACAATTTTTGTTAAGGAAACTATACCCGGTGTTCAGTTTAAACCCCGTGGGTAACTTTTTTATTTCTGAAGATAGAAAGACGGTTAAATTACAAAACAATTGAATTTGTTGCCGTAGATTCAGAATCGCGTAACGAGAAAACAATTGACTGTACCAGTTCACCAGAAATGACTCAAATTTTGATTTTTTAAATTGAACACCTTGTATATTTTTATATTTTCGGAATCTAGGAGTCATTCTGCATCTGAATGTATCATTTTAGAAAACAAATGCTTTCGCTTCTTTGCTTAAAAGAGCCGACTAAAAGTCTAATGGACCATTACAGCGATGTGTTTATTTACAAAATTTATTATTAAATATTGATGACAACATTTTACGAAAAGTAAGAAACAACATTTTAAGGAGAGCTAATCTGTGCTTAGTTCATAATGGTGAAAATGTTAAAGAATATCTTTAAATTATAATTTTATTATCTATCCGTTGTATTTTCTATCGTTGGGTTGTTGTAATTTTTGCCTCAATAAAAACAAGTGAAAGTTAATGCAGTCAATTGTTTTTCTGACACGAGATTCGAATCTATGGCAACAAATTCAATTGTTTCGCAATTCAACCGTCCTACCTACTGTCAAATTAAATAAACGTGTTGTAATTCTCAATATAAATTGTAAGAGTAATAACAATTATTTAATCATAAATTATTTTATATCCAGAGCAGAGCAAATCCACAGTCATTCTAAATATTAAAACACAAATTTGCCCTGCTCTATCCATCAAATTCCATTGAAATCCATTAAGAAATCTAAAAAAAACATTTTAAAAAAGGAACTATTTATCGAACGAACTTTCGAATTGTTTTTGTTTAGGTGTCTTTGTTTTTTCTTTCAATATACACGAACTCTCGTATAATAATTATTAATATAAAATTTAATAAAAGTAAGCCCCAACGACTTGTATTTTATGTGTGATAACTTGAGAAAAAAAAATTAACATTGGAGATGCACCCGAACGAAAAACAAAATGGACGGAAGTAATAATTAACAATAAAAATTCAATACAAAAAAAAAATAAAATACAAAACGATGTTCTAAATTTTATTGAGAAGAACCAAAACTCCAAAGAGACTTTATAATAAATTGTATTTGTATTTATAGGAATAAAAAATATGATTAAAAAAGAATGAATTAAATGATTATATATATGAAAATGTTCGGTTTGATCTCGGGAAATTGTTTTATAAAACAATGACGTCACAAATTTTATATCTCTGAAGATGATTGTATTCTAAATATATTATGTTTTAATTAAAGTCTTTTAGCATAGTTTTAAATTTTTCTCCAATTGTAAAATCATCTTCCGATATCAAACAAACACAACAATTAATTTTTCTGGAACAGGAAACAGAAAATAAAACAATATGAATTAAAATGACGTCATATTTCTACCACTATAACATTGTAATATTTAAGCATGAGGCTCAAAACATATTTCTCGTGGTGACTTAAGAGTTATATTATAATTATTGTAGATACGACACAGAGAAATTTCCCCCTCAAAAAATCCTTTTTTTATAATGAATTAAATTTAAAATTTAAAAAAATGGTAGAAGATTAAGATTTTTTATTATTTACACGTATCTAGGATAAATGACGAAATCTATCATTGTCATTCAGGATAAATTTTGACACTGCCCCGTCAGATTTTAACCTGAACGTGGCGATTTTCGTCCCAAACAAAAGAAAAAACTTTATTCCAACGCTTTAATGCCATCTCGTGTGATTTTCGGCAAGATGGCGACCACCATTTTACACGACAGGCTGTTTTTTGCGAAATGTAATAACACACTAGGTGTTCTTAAAGAAATAAAAATAATTATTGTAATATTATCGAGAACAATTGTATAAAGTACCTTTTTGCTCAATTCGAGCGTATTATTGCGGATATTACGAGATCCGTAGCCATGTTTTTTTGTTTTAGTTGTGTATATGTGAAACAAGATGATTAAAATTGTGATATACACAGACTTTATGACTACAATTAAAGAGAAATATTTGTTAATTTCGTGGAATAATCACAAAAAGTCGACGAAATAATGTTTATAATCAAAGATGACAGTTATATAACCTAAAACATTTTTTTTAAATCTCGGGGGTAATTCAAATTGAACAAATAGAGATCATATTGGCATGTATTACGCTAAGAAATTGAGGAACCTTTAGGGAAATTTAAAAAATGCCGAGTGGAAATCTGACCTTTATTACATTTTATATCTTCTAAATACCACAATTTTGAATCATCCTGTATACACGTCTTACAAATGTATATTTGTTTTAATTTTAGTACGAATAATTTTTTTATATAGTGATATTATATTCTTTTATTCAATGAATTTAGTACAAGTTATATTTTAATTTAATTATTATTTTTTTGTATCTTAGAAACTCAATAAATGTGTGAATGTGAACATTTCAGAATGTACGTGCAAAATTCAAAATTACAAGTGCGAATGGAATGACGCAATGTAAAAACAAGCGAATGTAAATTATATTAAGACGGTGCGAATGTTGAGTATGAGGTTGAGAATAATTTAAAATCTAGGAGTAATCACCGAATATTATACATAAAAATATATAAAAAAAATTACATAATATATACTATACAAAAGTATAGAACAACTTAACGGAATTCTAAACGAAAATTTTTTAAATTATATCTACTTTTTAAAAGAAAAGGAACAAAAGAACTAAATTTTGAATAGCCAAAATCTTGCCTTTTTTTCTATATTCCTAATTTCATTTTACGATCCTATATCTCCATTTCTAGAACTGATTTTGTTTTTTAATAATTTTATTTTTAAGGACGGATTTATACAAAAAAAAACGATCTATCGAACAAATTTTTGCATGTTAATTATTAGGGCACTACCGATTTAATTTCAAATGTTATCGATAATAAATAATAACTTTCAAAGGAACAAAAAAAAGCAACACATTACCAAATTGTTATAAAAAAAAGATGGATACTAGTTATAAATATATTATGACTGTACAATATATCATTTCACAAGCACATTGGTACTTAGTATAGTAGAATTTTTTAGTTATAAGTGTTAAGTAGAAAATGAACAGTTGTTACTGTGTAACTGCGCTGTATAAAGCATCACATCTGAAATAAATACAATAATGTTGCCAGATCTCATAAAAAGTTTGTGTTTTATTAACTCTATTTTAACTGAAACAAGTCAAATCACATGAAATTTCACGTAATCTTTCTTAATTATCCGCATGCTCTGCTTATTTATTTGATAGCCGTTACATTACATTCAAGAAAAAGAAATCACAACACTGTTGTCAGATCCATTCTATGTCTTAAGAGAATATAGGCTTTGTTTTTTTTCCAAAGCTTTTTTGTTTAATAAATTAAAATATTCAATACGTTTACTACAATAATATTTCTCGCTGAACTAAACTTTTTCCAGTGTATTGCACTGTAAAAATATATAAACGTGCAATAAATAAAATTGTCCAGATCTTTTAAAATTGCTAAAACAGAAGTAAATGATAAGATATACGTGCTTACTTAAACAAATTTAAGTTGGCATTTTGCAGACTTTTGTATGGCCGGCAATAAGAAACGAAAATTTAATCATTTCAGAAATTTAGGGGGGGCCATGCCCCCCTCTGGCTACACCCATGAAATTCGCCATCATTTCGCCAAATTTCATGAAACAGAAATTGGTTATATCTTATCTATTTATTATATGTTAAGTTACCGGTTCTGCAAAATTACTTAAATATATATAATACGTTAGCATTGTACATTTAAATTTTATAAGACGAGAGAGACGGGGAGAAAAAGGGAGGTTGAAGAATCAGTTGATATTAATGAGCCCCTTTCGAAATAAAGTGCCGTGCGTTGTGTTCTGTTTTATTTTTCGAGACGCTAGCAAATAATTCTCCATTCCTCAACAAACTGATGAATAAATTTGCGAATAAAATTTGATAATTCATGTTATTTAGGTTGCCTACTCTAAGAAATTTACATCTTTAGATTGGCAAGCCTTGCTATTTCTTTTAGTAATAATTGGCTAGACTGTATTGGGGTTGTGTCAAATTTAGATTGCAATAATTAGAAAATAAATAATATACCCTTAAATAGAAATGGCACAGCTCGTAGGTAAAACGTCTAATTTCGCCAGACGTAAGTACATTTTAATTTCCATTCTTTTCTTTTGATTAAAGCTATTCGTTCTCCTATTACGTAACATAGCCTTAAAACCTATCAGTTATTACTTAATTTATCTAATTTTCAGAGTTATTAGTGCAGTCTCAGCCCAAATTTCAGACTTTTCTTAAGTACGCTAAAGTAGAGCTTACACCACCAACACCTGGCGACATTCCAGCTATCCGTGAAGGTATAGGTAAGCTTCTTAGCGCTGCAAGAACTGGAAAATGGAGACAGACTCCTGTTCGAGAAGCATGGTTAAATACTCTTGTTACGATAGAAGTTTTGTGCTGGTTTTATGTTGGTGAATGTATTGGAAAACGTCATATTGTAGGATACAATGTTTAAATTGACTTATTAGATTCATGTGATTAGATCGTTTAAATAAATAAAGTAATAATATGTACCATGTATAGTTTCTTTTTTCTAAATTGGGAAAGGAAATACTGTAAATTTGAGCTGGAGTATAATTAAAAACAAAAATTGATGAAGTTTTTAGAAAAATGTGTTGTGTAATTTGAGACTATAATATTATCTCACATTCTTCTAACACTTCCTATTTGTGAATTTTTAAAATATAATCAGTGATTAAATTGGTTGACAGGCTGCAGTTGGTATTAAAGTAGTATATAGTGCAAAAGCAAAACATTTAAATTATCATTTAATTGCAAAATGTAACAGCAGAAGCCAACGCAACCGGAAAAATGAGCAAAATATCATGGATGGACCTATTTCCAACGAAATTAAGCCTATTGTTCTTTGTCTTATACATTTTGTTGTTTGTAAATCAAGGTTAGTTAACCTATGTTCATCTATGTGTAATTTGGCTTATTTTAATAACAATAATAATATGTTTCCTTGTAGGTATATTAGTAACTGCATCTCAAAGCTCTAATAGTCAATATGAATATAATATTGTCACCGTAGTTTTAATGACGGAATGTTTAAAATTAATTGCATCGACAACTCTTTATTGTAAAGAGTATGTACCGCAATTTACAAACTAATAGTTGCTTATCCTTATCGACTCATATCCTTAATTTCAGCCATGGTACATCCACCTTAGTTTCAGAAATTCTTACAAATACCAAAGTATTAGCATTGTATTTGGTTCCCGCTTTTTTATATTGCTTGTACAATAATCTATCCTTCGTAAATTTGTCTGCATTTGATCCAACTACGTATTATTTGCTACTGCAATTTCGTGTTGTTGTAACAGCCATATTATTTCAGGTAAGACTCTTTGTAACAGATCTAGGTAAAGCACTTTAGTAGTGGTTTAAGATAACAAGTATCAAATGCTTCCATTTGCAGAAGTACTTGAATTACCAAATACATAATTTGAAAATGTAAAGCATTAAGTATTAAGCACTGGCAATAGAAATACCAAGCACAAAATGAGTGCTTCCTAAATGGACGTATTTTTTATCTTAAAAGGATATTTCAACTGTGAAGTACCAAATACCTTTTTCGAAGTAATTGAAGCATAGTACTTGAAGCACCTTATGAAAGTGCTTTTCCTAAGCCTTTTCTTGTAATGTTTCCTTTTATAGTTACAGAAATTTTCCGTAGGTAATCTTTAAGAAACAATTGACAAGGAAGCAATGGCTTTCTCTGGTTTTATTGACAATAGGATGTATGCTCAAGCAAGTAAATTTTACCAAAGATAATGAGACGAAAGAGACAAGCACCGAAAAATATGCCAATAAGTCTAATAGCTTCGATTTTAGTATTAATGCAATGTTTATTTTGTTGCAAACAGTATGTTCATGTTTAGCTGGTGTTTATAACGAATATTTATTAAAGAAACCCGGTGCGAATGTTAATATCTTCGTTCAAAATGTCTTCATGTATTTAGATTCGATCTTTTGTAACGCGATATTGCTGATTCTGCAAGGTAACTTACAAGACGTGCTATCGTTAGACAATCTAAGTAAAATCTTCCACTATAAAGTGTTGTTGATTATGATAAATAACGCTGCTGTTGGAATTATTACCAGTTTCTTCTTAAAAACTTTAAATTCTATCCTAAAGACTTTCGCGAGTGCTCTTGAATTGATATTAACAGCCATATTATCATTTTTGTTATTCAATATTCCGATATACCTAAATACTGTATTATCTATATTTACTGTACTTTTCGCCGTTTACCTCTACTCACAAAATCCTGTGCAGAATACGCATCCTAGTAGAAAATTGAGACAGGAAGAGGAAGAGGAATTAATGATGGAGGAAGTTTAAGTTATTTGTGATAACTCGAACCAGTGTTACGTATTAAATTTCAGTACAAATAGTTGTACATTGTATGATATAGTATTTATCATGCTTTGATATTTATTTATCGCGTAATAGTTTTTTTTTTTCTGGATAATACATGCAAGTTAGTAAGTAAGTGAAACAATAGGATGTTTATTGTTAAATTATATAAAGGAATCGAATGTGATACTTCTTACAAGGTCTTTGTGTATCAAGAACAATATTAGTGTAATTTAACATTATTCATAAGGTTTATACACGTTTCTTTATAAATTGTTTAAATAAATTCCTTTATGGTTTAAATGTTTTTTAATGAATCTTATTCAAGATAATGACAATGTGAAATGCAATTACAGAAGTATTTTTATATGCATTAAAAGTCACGATAAAACAATTTTAGTGGGAACTACCCACTTAGCATTTTTGAAATTTCGCGAATGATTTAAATTGGTAGTTTCGGTAATAAAGATCTTATTCACATATTACACCCACGATTTTCAAATATTTATTTCCGAAACCAGCAACTTAAATTATTCGCGATTAAAAAACTTCGACCGGGATGTTCAAACTGTAGCCCGTGGTTAACACTTAACATGTTCCGGGTTCGGACCGTATCATGGTTAAACGAAAACTCGACGTTTCGCCCAGTTATATGGGGCTTCTTCAGGACATAACGACCAATCCTCGACTAACACTGACCGCGACACCCAACCAATCAGCGACAGGCCCCGCCTACTACTGGCATAATTGATTTTCGCCTTTGGCATACTTCCCCCTCAGTTAGTATCGCCTCTCGTGTGGTTTACACGTTGTTACCGTACTAACTGTGGCCTGCCACAAAACACCGAATTTTTCTTTAACCACACAGTCCGAACCCAGAATACGTTTAGTTTTAACTGGCTTTGGCCGTGGAAGCCTATTGTAGCCCATGGCATTAAATCCTTATCCTTCATTTCATTTGCAGTTTCTTTTTTTAGAATATGTTCTACTTATGGGATACTTTAATTATAAGCAGTCGGGTTAAATTCACCAATATCGTTAAATTAAATAGTTTTATGGTTATATTTCATAACGATACAATAATTTCGTGTTAAAATAAAAATGATACCCTTAACATTTTACATTTAAAATATCCAATTCGTAATTTTTCGCTCTATATATGACGTTCCATTTCCTTCTTAATTTTTGGGATCCAAACCATCGTTTTTTAAAACCCGTTATCAACTTGGTCAAACATGTAGCAATTTGATCTCAAGTAAGTGTTCGTATTTAACGCCTAAATCAAATACACAAATTTTATTAATTTATTTTTTTTATTTACCATCGTTACTCATAAACTCTGTTAGACTTGGTCACATTTGGGATGAATTCACCTTTGAATTGTCGTGTCACATCATATATTGACCTAACTTGTTTTTCAAGAGAACGTGCCTAAGTCGCATGTACCTCTTCAATGACCGCAAATTTTAATTTTTACGATGCATTCAATTTTTATTTTTAATTCGGGTCAATATGATCCAAGGTGAGCCATTCTATGACAGATGACGGGTCAAAGATTAAAACGAGTTGGATGCTTACCGAATTAAAAGTTAGACCCGTAACATTATTAATTTAAACGTATCGGGATAATAAACATACGCAATGACTATAAGTGTTAGGGTATAAAAGAGTAAAGTGGTATTTAGGTATTTGTATTTTGAACCTCTGCTGATGAAATATCGCGTAGTTTTATAGCAAAAATGATACGGCGTTACTGAGTGGTGGTGGCAAGATCATATTCGTGTGCGAAAAATCGACGTTACGTTGACTTCACTTACTTCATTCTACACTATCTAGAAGATAGAAATAATAAGACAGTAAAAGCAATGCCGATCTTTAAATATAATATTTAATAAAGCCTTCATCATTATTTACAATTTTCTCTGTACTATATTGACCTTTTTGTTTTGATATTGTAAAGGAGTCATTAAATAATATAAAAAAGTACATTCTGTAGAACATTCAAAATTCATAATATTAAACGAATAATAAGTAATAGTAGTAGTAATATTCTTAATAACCATCCATAATTGAATATGTATTGTTTTGATAAAAATTACAGCTCTCTTCTTTTTTAATTCAAACGAAACAAACCACAGTCTTCATCCTTATATTATTTTATTATCATCATTATTATGTATTATTATTTTATTTATTTCGTCATGTAAAAAAAGAACTATAAGCTACGTGTTGTGTTTTGTTTTATATTACTCGCTTTCTTTCAATTTGCTTTCATCAAACTACTCAAAAACATCATCGTTATTATTATAGTAAATTTATTATTGCCACACTACGACACCATATCGTTCCATATATTATTCGTATTGCTGTTATTGCTTGGCGAAGACACAGATGGTTTTGGAAGTTTATCTTTGGGACCCCACACGCGGACCTGGAAATCATCGGACACTGACACTAGCATATCGTGATAGACGGGATTCCAGCAGACGCAATTCACGGATCGTGAATGACCGGAGAGAATCGCGATAGGTTCCTCGTTCCGGATATTGTAGACGTACACCTGATTGTCTTCGCTACCGCTCGCGATGTAGTTGTCGTTGGGCCCGCCGAAGGTTGAGTGTATCGTAAAGTGTCCCTGAGTAACCCCTTGGAAGCGACGCACCAGGCAACGGTCGTTGATGTCCCAGAGGTGAAGGCCTTGGTTGGCTATGTTCAGCAGCGCCAGTCGATCCTGCTTGTTAACGGTGAACGTCATGATGGATTGATCTTCGCGAATTCTGGATTTATAGAAAAAATACATATTAAAAGATATATTAAGAGTATCTGGGTCGCTACAAATATTACTGATAAATAGATTTAAGACATTTTAATACGCTCCAGTTCGCGGGGCATACAACAGAGGGCGGAATAATTCTAGAAATATCCATATAAGTGTAAGCAGGCTATTCCATTGTATATGTTTGCAATTGGGATCTCATAAACGACAAAAGATACACGTCTGGCATTAGCAAAACTTTTAGAACTATGGTTTTGGCCATTTGTATGTGTAATGGACTAGTCCAGGAGTTCCCAAATTAGTCCGCGGCTTCTTACTTACAGGTTTAGTACTTTATCTCGGCGCCCTTGACGAAATATACGTACGACGACATAAATCAGGCACAGGCATGTGAAGCTCACATTTATTCAAATTGAATCACAAGAACCATCAACGTAAAATATGAAAATTCAAAAAAAAATATGAAATAAATGGTGAAAACCTTCAACGACAAGTGTGTTAAGTGACGAATAGGCTTACTGATCGCCGCACATTTTTTTCAAAATGCGAAATAAGGTTTGATACTGCTACTGTTATTTCTCGCTTCGTTTGTACCCCGCCACTCTGTATGCGGCCTTAAAAGATGCTTTGGTAAATCTTGTACCTTCTACTAAAGAATTCGCGAGATTTGTCAACCATGTTAAAGTGATTGGTCTTGAGATGTTGCTTTAGCTTACTTGAGAGTATACACTTCGGTGTTAGAACCTTTAAACTGTCTCTCTTCATTATTTACTTCTATTGAGTTAAATAAATAGTTATCATCGTATTTACGATATTTTCGTTTCTTTCTTATCCTAGCACCGTCGGTGCTTGATACTTGAACTGCCGACTTGCTTATTTAATAAAACTTTCGACTTTACGGCGCCCCTGTTTACTCTTTACGGAACACAATTAGGGAACCCCTAGATTAGTCAATAGTAGAATGCGAATTAAGGATATTGCAACTTGGTTTAGACCGCGTAGTGCTGATTTAGCTTGCACGGTATTTCAAGTAATGGGCACAGTAAACAGGTATATACAGCGTGTTCAGCAACGAATGGGGCAACGCAATCTCGTGAATGCAAAAAGATTTTAAAATTCTGAAAATGCTATAGGGGCACATACATTGCAATAACAATTGTGCTAGGTGCCGCTACCTAATTTTTTTTTTAATGAAATACCTTTTAATAAATTTTTAGAATCCGCAACACATTTGTGATAACTTTTCTTATAGCTGCTACCAACCAATGTTGTACTCTTTGCGAAAACAATGATTTTTATAAAGTTCATATGAAGATGTAAAAGACATGTGGAGAAAGCGCTAATGCGCGAAGATTGCGATTTTTTTTAGATGCTTTCCGGACAAAGCACTTACTTTAAAAATGAGAAACGTCACGCATTTTTTACAACCAACGTGAACGAATCAGAAAAACTAAAAAGCTTGTTAGGCGAATAAAAAGCCTGAATAACGACTGAAATTTTCGAAATGTGGACGATCACATTTTAGAAAAAATTCAGCCGCCTTTAGAAGAAAATGAAAGTGATAGAGACGATGATAGCTTTGAGGTTGGCATTCTACAAAGACCATTGAAATTTTAAGTATGTTCAAGATTATTTTTATTCTTAGTGTTTTTTTTTTACGTTTGCATGTACTAATCTGTATAAGAATAAACATATAATACATATTCGTTAGTTTCAGAAAACATTTGCTGCATCTCCAAATCTCCATAATTCGAAAATTCGAAAAAGTAGGTAGCATCTATTTTGCTGGCTTCATTTGCTGCCGTTCTACTTTGATCTGCCTTCAGCAAAATGTCATATTTTTTTTTTCTTAGTGTCGTAGATGAGATCTAGTGACATACAATGCTTGGGCGGCTTTTCTATTTCGTTTATACTCTCCATAAATTATTATCATATCATAATACTTTTCAGTTGAAAACGTAACCATGATGTTAACAGTCTCAGCACGAAAACTGATGTGTTTTGTTTTCATGGATGTCTGTTAAGTTTTGATAAATTAATCTTTGCAACTATGAATGATTAAAAGCTCTCCAAATTATTGGAGGACGTTATTGTATTATTTAGTTATTATCTATATTACGTCTACGAAAAATAATCTTTTATCATTAATTTGTTATCAAATTTATCAATTTATTTTCATCCATGTACTTAGGTATATCATTCTAAATTTAAAAAATTATTTTCTCGACAATTAAACCGAATAGGTTGATAGAAGTTACAAGGGAAGTTATTGCAAATGCAATTTTAACATTTAAATTAAACTATCAGTATGAAATCATGTATAATTTTCCTTTATATTTTATCTAATAAATTCATAATATTACTCCTAAAAGAATGTTTAATATCGTCTAAGTGTCGAAATTTTTCTTCCAGACCTTTGAAATTTCATACCAAAACAATTGAAACATCATGTTTCAAACATGCTAAATATTCCGAGAAAACTCAATATTTACATTAGTTAAATTTCGAAAGAAATTACCCCTAATTGCGCCAAGTTTAGTATATTTCGATAGCCCTTTATAGATGCTAAATTCGGGAACCCGTAAGTAATTAACGAGAAACCTGATCATCAATCAAATACTGATTTCCTTCTCCGAATTCATTTTTTAAATGGAACGGGAACCGGTATTTTATATACACTGCAGAATAAGGTCTTCAAAACACCCAAGCTTCATCCAATTCAGAAATTCCAGGTTGAGTACGTTTTCTTGTTAGTCCAGTCAACCAATGAAAAATTCGAATCTTTCCTGCTTTCATTTCAAAATTTTAGTAAATTTCCCCACAATACCCGTAACCGTAATTTTTTTAACAAATGAATATATAACCTCATCCAAATGCTTGACTTTAACGACATGAATTGAATGACCGATCGACAGTCCAAACATCTACAAAGTTATATTCTTAATTGCATTAACACATACATTTTTGAAAAAAACATAAATCTGAAGTTTATCTATTTCTTATTTACTTCTTCAATTATCTTAGTACCAAAAATTGAGAGGTTTGAAAGAAATACCAACACATTGGCAATTTAAACATCCTTCACTAAACGAAACTTACAAGGTACGGTCAGCCATATCTTCCATGACGTAACTCCTAATCCTATGATGCGTATCCGATGCTAAAATGGTTTTTCCGTCGTGCCTATAGTACAGTCCATTCACCCGTACGCCATCCCAAGTTTCCAAAACGTTCCCCTCGAAGTCGCACTGATAAAAATGGCCCCTGATGCCTCCGACAACAAATCTGGTACCATCTTTATTCCAGGCACAAGCTGTCAGAATTTCTTCGGAGCCATTTGTTATTTTAATGCATTTCTCGGTTTCCGTATTCCACAACCACGCCTCCGGAGAAGCTTCCTCTTGGCCGCAAGCTAGTAAGTGTACCGAGTCTGGATGCCACGCTAAGTGAGCTGTACCAATCATTCAATACGATGAATATTCAAAGGGTACATCTTTGTTAAATATAAAAAAAAGGAAAGAAAACGAAACATACCGTAAGAATGGGCTTCTAAGGTTTTCCTATGTGTTATCGTACAGGTTTCCGGATGGACATCCCATATCATCACGTTGGTATCTTTTGAGCCTGTGGCCAGTTTCAGGCCATCTGGTGAAAATTGACAAAACCAGACTTCATCACAGTGATTGCTTAAAATCTAGAAAAATTATTTATTAATTTGATTTACAATATTTTACAAGATGATGTCCCAATAATACAGAAACTAAACTGCATAATTTAGGTGTCCCTATTACGAGAAGGTTTTTTTTTACATTACCTACCCGGCTGTGACACGAGATAGAGAAAATATAAAATTTTACTTTTCAAAGTAAAAACCACTAACACTAACACACCTATTCTAACGCCATGTCCTTGAAAAAATGCCCCCTCAAGTGTTTCTTGAGTTATAGAAAACGATAATGTCACAAGGGATAAGGTCGGGATGTTGAAATTCCTTAAAGCTGCATTCATCGACTACTGCTTGAATAATATATTAAATAATTGTGGGGTCCTTTTCGCCTACAGCCTTTTTTTTTCGCTTTTTAGTGTGGTGTTGGTCTAACGGAATGTATAAGCTTTTAATGCTTGTCATAACATCAGGAGTCTTTTTAGTGTTAAATTATTTTCGTAAAGTGTTCCACGGCCTTGTTACTATTACCCCCTCGTCGCAAAGGGTGAAGCACAGTTAATTATACCTCAACTGGGAGTGTACTGGACCAACCAAGAAAATTTTTAGGTTCTGGAAAGACTGGTGCATTGACTACAAGACTGACCACATCTTCGTTGGATGTTAGAGGAAAAGAATGCAGATTACTACCAAAAGGGGATTGAAGGGAAAAGGAAGTGGCCTGTTACGCCAATTCTCACTAGAAGAATTTCAATTGGACTTTCCAGCAAGACAGTGTATCCGGCCATAAAGCAACAGTCGTTTAATCATGGGTACTTGGGAGTACCTCTTGTACTTGCCAGACCTGAACCCTATGGATTATTCTATCTGGGCAGTATTGGATCTCTTTATCGTAGTATCCTCGCACCCTACCTAATTGTCTCAAGAGGTGAATTTGCACCCAAGGGCGATCGTATTTCAAGTCTTTGATTGTATTATATTATGAATAAACTACCTGTTAAAGGAAATTCATTTTTATTCAATTTTGATCGAGAAGTGATTTTTAGCGTGGAACTATATTTTTGCCCCACCTTGTGTTAGATGATGATTCTATTGACTTTTGGTTAAGGGGTATTAGTTAGGAGAATTTCCCTTTTGGTCTTTTTTAATTTCATCCAAATTAAGAGAATAAAATATTTTACAGAAAAGTATGATAATAAGAAATTTCGAAGACACAGAAAGCTTTAACCCTTTCACTCACCGTGTCCTGTACACAAGACACCAACTTCAATGTATGCTAATGTACAAAATGGATCAGAACCATTCAGAGATGTGATTTAATCTGCTCATTGAATAAAGTTTTACAACTTTTTTTAATAGGTCCTAACGCAAGTGACTGCTTTATTATTAAAAAAAACTTAGAAAATGAAAAAAGGCTTACACACAACAGTATTTGAGGATTAAGCGTTTCCTTTTCCAACTAACGCGGTTGTAGATGTTTTCAACTGATTCATTTTTAAATTGAACAATATCCTTACTTCAAAAATTAAGCCCAAATATTTCAAATTTTACCTTACCTGAATAGTATGCGTAGGAAACATATCCTTAGGGCAACGATGGTCTACCATTAAAGAGGCGTTATTTATATTAACCGGCTGCGCTATATTATGATAAGAGCAACGCAGTGTTTGCAATTCCAACGCTTGGTTTAAGAGTGTTCTCAGTCGAAATGGTGGCAACATCATATCCGTAGGCACGAATATATGTATCCTATCCAAGAGGGCGTTTCGCGACTTCGCGCCCTTACCCTCCCAATTTGAGCGGCTGTGCAACTCTGGCGTGTTCGAACACATCATGTAGCTGGATAGCTGGTGAACCCGGTCAGTGTTATGCTGCAACGGCGTCAATTCGTTTCGAAGAACATGTAAGGCGTCCAATACTTTCCCGTCTTCCAGATGTTCTAAGTATTTTTGTTCTAGCAACAAAAATTTCACTTCCTAAAACAGCAATTTCTTGCCGATATGTTCAATGATTTCATCTGCGTCGATTACTTACCAACATGTTGAAGCTCGAGCCCAATAGGATTCTCAGTTCTTGCAAATCGTGATCGGCCTTACTCCAATCTGCGTCCATCACGTGGTGACGGAATTTGTCTACTATCGGATGTTCCAGACGACAACCAGACTCTGCTATTAGGGAATCTGCCGATCGGCTGTAACAATAATAATCATTGGATCGATTGAGTCATTAACGCAAAGTTCACTTGTAAATATTAATTCTTTGATCAGAAGGAAGAAAAACATTAATTATTTTGAGAAAGCAGATTGAACGAACTTTTCCTTGGGTACAGCTAATGGATGAGAGAAAAAATTACAGAAATTTCATATTAGCAATAGGTGACAAGCATCGATCACTGAAATTGCAACAACTACAAAAGCATAGCATGGATTATGGGGCTTAACAGATTTCAAGTAAGTTTTTATCAAATAGCCATTAAATAGTACTTTGTTACAACCAACACAGGAGGTGATTTCAGCATTGAATGTTAACGTGTTAGACACAGTGACTTTGTCACTGCCTGTGGCTGCCTTGCGACCTATGACTTCATTAATATATTTCCATACAGCGGCAGTTGGTAATGACGTAAGCGGAGTGGCGCACACAACGATTTGATTTCCTCGTGTATTTCCGTTGCATAGCGTACACGATATGCAAGGAAAATACACGAGGAAATAAAATCGTTGTCCGCGCCCCTCCATTTATATGATCACCCAACACCGCTGCTTCCATGCTCATTTTCTTCATTCTTGCATTCTTCAAATATATCTATCACTTGTATTCTTCAAATAACCAAATCGAAGGAAAAACTAGCCTACTTGTCTTGCAAATCATTTAATTACGAGAAATTGCCACCGGTTTCGTAGATACCCCATCATCAGGCAAAAAAAATTATTTAGTACAAAATTGTCAGAAAATTAAAAGTTACAATTAATGTAACTTTAATTTGCTGCGGCAATGTTTCATAATCGAATATTTCTGAGACAAATACATCATTTTTTTCTTTCAATCTTCTCACACAGAGTCAACATGGATTATTCTTCAAATAGATTAGTATAACTTCTCTTTTCACATATGTAATTGAGTCAATCCACCAATTGGGTTTAATTGAATTTCTTATTTCATTGTAGTTTCTTCATAGCAATTTCCATAATACTGTTGTTGTCGTACCATTTCTGGTGGGGAAAGTCATCCTAGCCTCTCTGCAACTATCAGCAGTAACTTTCATTTCTATCATATAATAATCAGAGATTTGTGTTGTAATCACCACACCACTAACCAAGTCATCTCTGGATTTACGAAATATGTGGTCCATGCAAAATCGAACCAGAACATCTGGAAAATGTTCTCTCGTAATCCTGTACCTTTTTCTCGAAACCATGATTATACAACCCATCCTTGCATCTGCACGTTTGAAATGCTTGTAAAATAACTCAAGCCCAATTTTTAGAATTCTAGTTACTTTTGCTTGAACTACTTTGTGAAATGCTTGGAAGCACCTTGAAGAATATCCGAAGTACTGTAAAGGTTTCAAATACTTTGCAATGCGTTCTTTGTATTTGATACTTGCTGTTTTGCTTTTTCAGATACTGTATTCGATAATTGAAGCACATTTGTAAATGAAAGTATTTAATACTTGCTGTGTTAAAGCACTCTGGCTAAGTGTTTTAATCCAGCTTTGATCTGAATTGGATTATTTTATTAATACATTTAAAATTCAAACCATTTGAAATGAAAATAACTTGCACCAAAGACAAGTAGTTCAGTTCAGATACAAGTCCCACCCTGTATATTCTCATTCAGAAAAGAAATGTTTACAATACATACTCCATCGAAATAAATATAGTTAGAGTATCTAAATATTTACACTGAAATGAACATTTATTAAAATAATACTATTAATGGATTCAATACATTTGATTTATGATTACGTATAGATTGTAGCATGATGACAATTATGAAATTAATCAAATTAATGAGTTTATGTTGTATTGGAGTATCAAGATTATCAAAACTAAGATTATTTATTCTAAATGATTCAAATAATTCTTTGTTTGGGACAGTACCTGTTTGAACAATAGATTTTTACAATACGATTGTAAGGTTGTTTCTTCGAATTTACTCAGTCAAGGAAAAGATAAAAAAACAAGTGTGTACACATACACAAATACAGATTTTGGTGATAAAATTGGGGAATAAACTTGATAATTATTTTATCAAAGTTAGAAATGTATATTATATAAATAATTGAAATTTTGGATATATTTCTATTGCGGTTCAAATTTATAATTGTAGATATTTCTTTTTATTTCATAGATGCAAATGAACCTTCGAAATGAATGCTAAATACTTACATATAAATTTCAAGGAGATTGTTACGAAAGTGATAATTTTATTGTTACGAAAACATCATTTTCATCGACACTAATTTTGCTAATAGTCAAAATATGACTCAGCATTTTCCATTTTCTACATAATATGGCGGAATTTATTTTACAAAATATAATCTCCAATAATTTAGGGCAAACAAAGAATTTCACTTGGTATGTTATTGTATGCTAATTATATTTCTTTTGTAAACAAATACATGCCCTCAATAGTAACAAAAATCTCTTTCTAAATGTGAAATCAAAACAAGAAAGTAGGTCACATGTAAAGCAGATGATTAAAAATTATAAAAAAAGGCAACTTACTTAAAACCTTCCGACTTCAAATATTGTCCAATTAGTCTAACCATATCGTGAGTAGGTTGACTAAGTGTGGAAACGGTCGTTCCAATATCTCCTGATCCATCGCCGTGGCCGTTTTCGGCTGCCCCGTTCGTAGCGGACACGGCCCCATTTTGCATGCACCCGTTGCTCGCCTGCATAGTGTCACTGAGAGTGGTACTATTTCTCCGGGATTTTTTACGAGGCGGTTCACCACCGTCGCTACCCGTCGACTCGCTATTTGAGGCCAGAATTATTTTGAAAAAACTCTTTGTTTACTCTTTATTTTTAAACCATACGAAATATCTTTCCGAATTGCAACGATCTCGATATTTTAGGGCGCGTTTGGTACGTTTTCGTAAAAGAAACGAAAAGAAATAGCGTTACGTCACAATCTGTTGACAGATTTCATTTTATCTACCATTGCAGAAAGGAATTCCTATTGTGTGCTGGTATAGGCAAACGATATTTTCTCTCTTACGCCGTCGTAATCATTTCGTTGTGTCACCGATTAGCATCGTCGAATTCCCGTAACGATGTATCCAATGCCCATATCGCTTATTTTCGGGCACCGACTTAAAAATAACTTGCTTAATGTCTACATTTACATGCCACACACCCAATAACAACGATCAGCTGAAATGGGATAAAACAGCTGTGTGGATGACCTCCAGAATAAACCTTTGTCAATTTGTACATGCGCAGCATTCAACAGAAAGGATATCCAACGTTTCTTTTTCAAATTACCATTTAAGTGTCCTCATTAATTTCATCCAATACCGAGTTACAAAATGAAACATATTGTATTAGGATAATTCGATATGCTACCTACAAAGAACATTTACTTTTAGAAGAATATTGCTTTACAACAAATAAACGAAAATTTACAATTTCACATGAATGTTTAAGTGACAAATAATTCATTAACTATAATTTCCATATTTAAGCAAAACAAAAAACGTTAAAAGAAAGTTCTAATATAATCAACCTGAATAATTTAAATTTCGCGCGAGAAATATCAATTATTCGCATAACAATTTCTATTTCTGCTTTTAGATTAGAAAACGAAAAGAATGTATAAAGAGTCTATCGTTTTTAATTATCCAATATTTTCACCAACAAATAAAAATATTATATCCCTTTATAGAGAATATTAATTCGTAATTTTCAACAAACTTGGCCGCAGAGCCACCTAGCGGCAATTGTCAACTTCGAGCAGGTAAAACGAAAGTATCCTTTCTTGAAATTATAAAGTTTAGTGCTTTAGAATAGAATTTACGTAATAATAATGAAAGAAAACATACTTTGAAGCTTATGGATTTGTTGCATTTCAGATACACTTGTAACTATTACAAGTGTCAATGAATGATTCAAATTTTGCCCTTGACGTAACGACCTTGGCAATTTCCCAGTTTAAAAAACGAAGTACAAAGAACCATCCGCTTCTAATACTTCACTGCATTCACTTACAATTAGAACTATTAAATTCCTTTATAGAAAGGCGATGCATAAAGAATCCTCTGTTTATAATTATTCATTGCTTTCGCTTACAATTAGATTAAATTCTTTTATGGAAAGTATTAATTCAAATCCTTGAGATTCTGCCTCTGTGCCATCTAACGGTAAAATCGCAAACTACGGACAGATTCGCTTATTTCAAATTATAAGTTTTAGGATAGAATATAATGAAATGAATAATTTCAGACCTACTCTTAATAATTTGTCGACTCGAAACTTGGCATTTCTGTTTTTAGATTTCGTTTTTAATTAATCACTACCTTTATTTAGAACCAATAAATTCTTTTATGGAATGTGTCATGGGCGTAGCCAGTGGGGAGCTCTCTCCGAAATAATTTCTTTCGTTTCTTGTTGCTGATCATATAAAAGTTTCCAAAATGTCAACTCTATACAAAAGTCTTGATTTAAAGCAAAAGTGTTATGCCCTGGATATGTTGTGGCTAATAAAGTACCAATAGCTGTTTACTACAATTGTCCACTTAAAGATTGCCAAAATATTGTCATTACCATATCTAAATTGGTATGAGCTTTTAATAAGATCTATTTAATAATTAATTAATTTAACAAAAAAGATTAATACATTTTTAATGAGGTAAAAATCTATCGTGTAAACAACACAAAGTAAAAATTGCAACCTAATATCAAATTGTTTATTTGCTGTGTTAAACATATTTCTGAAAACACTGTGTATAAGGTACGGTTGGGGAACGAACCCCATCCAATCAGTAGACTATTATATACGAATCAACACTTCGTGTGTGTTGAATGTACTACCGCCCAATTTGATAGATGTAAAACTCACATTGTTTGATCTGTTTGCTATCAGAATGGTTGTCTATTTACTTATATGTAATTTCTAATAACATTATTGTTTTATTTAAATTTACGGATGAAGTTAAAATGCTGTTATCAGCCGGGGTGATTCAAATATTGCAATGAAGTGCTTATGTAGTTTTAACACTAGCTGATACTCTCCTGTATCAACTACGTGCAAATGATTTTCAAAAAAATATAATCCGAATTTAATTTTGAAAATCTTTAAAACACGTGGCCGGGTGAAGTACCCACCCCTCTATACACAGTCAGAACTTTTAACAAAAGGGAAATAGTTGTTGAGCGTTTGTCTTTAGGTTTCTTCAAACCTGATACCTAAGAGCAGTTAGAGTATTATAAATACATGTAGTTCTAATATAGCGTTTAGGTTCGAACGCGTTTGTAATAGAGAATTGTGTAACTATGGAAAAAAAGCAAAATAATTAGACTCCAAGAATTATTTTTGCAACAATCATGCTTTTCTTTTAATTTGTACATCAAATAAAGCTTATTTAATGATATTTTGATATCTTAAATACAATTTATGACACAAATATAGCACATATGACTGCTTAAAAAAAAGTGAATCTAAACATTTATTAAAAGAATCACACTGAAAAAATATTAAAACTTAATTTAGTAAATAAATTAGTTATGAAAATTAATTTGTATTTTCCTTACTGTAATAACAATTACGCATGCTCAAGTTCAGTGAGAAGTACAAGCACTTGTTCTTTGACAAAGACCACTAGAACCGTTCGGAACGGAAATTGGATTAGGAATTACGAGTCTGTCTAGTCACTGTAAAAAAGTAGCAACTTCCCCTATTTTTCTATAATCTCAACATTAGGATAAGATTTTTTTTCATTAAAAAGAATTTATTTTCTCCGAATATCAGCTTTATTTTTGTACAATAAACGGTAACTTTGTTCTCAATAAATAAAATTATTAAAAATGTTAAAAAGTCGTTTCAACAATAGCTGTCAATGATATAGTTGCTTCTTTTATAAACTAATAATAATCTACTGTCACGGATTAGATAATATACAGGTACGAAGCTCCCGAAAATTATTTTTATGATGCAAGAATGAAATCGTCATTTTGTAAGTGGGATTACCAAATATTATTAACATTTCGAATTATTTTACATCGTTTTATTTCTTTGGGTATTTCATAGGTGCAAAGATTTATTTTAAAAACTTATAGTTGTGCATCTAGTATTATTTTTACTGTAATTATTCATAAAATTAATTCATATAAATCCATAGTTTTATTTATATTAATATAGTTGCTTTAAGACAGTTTTGCTTGTATTTACATATATAATTCCAACCAAATAGTATTTTGTTTGATATTGCAATTAATAATCCCACCTGGTGCAGGGAGATGCTACATCCAGTTATACAACAAATACAAAACCTAAAAGACATTCCCTAAAATACATTCAGTTCTATAGGAAACTCTAAAAAGTAAGAGTATCATGGATAATATTATCACTCAAAATAAAACAAACGTATTATTTATTTTAGATGCAAAGGCTGGATATCAAATTATGGAAAAGGAGGCTTATTACAGTTATGTGTGTGTACTAGCAATTGTAAAAAAGATATTTTTAAATAATTAACAATTAATTGAAAAGATTATTAAAAGTTTCTAAAATTCACTATTACATTAAAGACCTAACTTGGAGTAAATAAAACAAACAAATTCCTAAATGTCAACATTGGTTTGGTAACCCCATTTATGAAGTGGCGACAAAGGTCCGAGGTCACGAAATTTGTATGTGAGAGACCAAAAGTGCCGACAGAGAGTTTCATATCTGTATATTATTTAAACTAAATGGAAGAACACATTCTACTATTTGCTCCTATGAACTATTTGATCACAATTAGTTACATCAATAGAACTTTGTTTCACGATAACTATCTACAATAATATGCATTGTTAGTTAAATTTGTAAATCTGTTTAGGTACCCTGATCGAACAAACTGGCGTACGAGTGCATTTTTAGATATCATCTGGGAGAATATCGGGGATGAGATGGGCACACAGCTCCTCTTCGGAATTGACAAACAGGACTTTCGAAGCCGTATTTTCGTCAAGCCTAGTGAATTAAATACGTCATAAGTACGAAATATTGTGAGTCGTAGTATAGTTACCATCCTTTAATTATACTCCAACATCCTGCAAATAAAGCTGGTGCATTAATGATAAGGCAAACGCCTAATCTTTCTGGGTAATGTTTGCTTAATAACCATATCAAATTTTTTAAAACTTGGTAATCCATGCAGTTTAATCCAAAATCTCGTAAATCAAAAACTATACATAGATTATCGATGACTTCTTCGAAACATCTTTTCGATGCATCCTCCTATTAAGAAAAACATATTATAAGATGACTTAGATGTTTTGCTAATTTTTTGTAAAATCTCAATCAACATCTCTACTAAATACGACGATTTTTAAGTAATTAATTTGTATTTTAACAAATGTATGTGTATAATATTTACGTTCTGGCACCAAGTATGGAGTCAAAGTAATTTAAGATAACAAGTATTGGATACGTCTATTTACAAAATTTAAAAGGCAAAGAACTTGTAAAGTATTTCAGCCCTTTAAAGTACTGAGTGCAGCTAAAAGTGCTTTACTCACTTTGCAAAGCATTTCAAGCACTGCTAAAAGTGCTTTGAATACCACTAAGTGCTTCAAGCATTTCACAAAGTGGTCCAATAAAAATAACTGAAAAAGACAGTTTGTTATTTTACATGTATCTTAATTACTTTAAAAGTGCTCCAGATGAAACACTTCAAAAGTACTTTAAAGTATCAAGTATATTTCCTGTAACTTCTGAGCTATTGCCTATGAGTGTACAACATAACTGATGCATTTACTATAGCGTAACCAAAATTCTTAACACTAATTGTACATTAAAGAATGTGGAGTCATTGTCGGATCTCCATTGTAAAAAAAAATATATAACTGTGATGCATTTACTATGGCGTAACCAAAATTCTTAATACTAATTGTACATTAAAGAATGTTGAGTCATTGTCGGATTTCCATTGTAAAAAAGAAATAAAAAGCAATTTTAAAAGCATAATTAGACCATTAAAATGTATCATTATCTTAAGGACAATAAAACTTGATAAGTGAAAACACATGTTTTTACAATCGTTAAATATGGCTTACCTTAGCTACTTACCAAGCAATAAACTATGAACTTTGTCAATTCACTAATATCTCTATTGTTTACATTGTGATGTTTTGCAGGTATATAAACAACAGGTCTCCCATGTAAATCCCTATGCTTCAAAACCCTAGCTTTCTTGGCATCAAAATTTTTCTTAATTATATCTACGTCAAGGTTCAACTCTTCCACACCATATTCTTTCCTCCATTTATTCGTTTTTAATATTGCCTAAAACTTAATGATTACACTTAACACAATATCACTATACCAATAAGCATACTTTAAATGCATCATCTGGCGTCTTAAATGCTCTCAAGTATCGTTTCAATGAGAACTCGTTGTGATATTGTGATGGATCGGCTTCTGCAATCAATTTCATTCTACCTTTTAAGTCTTTAAGGTCCGCGTCATTTACAGGGGCTGGGGTTGGATCGAACATGATTTTAAATTTACTTCCAGATTATTTATTTCCGTGGGCATGTGGTATATTATTACCAAATTCCAATTGAAGCGGCTACAATATGAGGAAAGTTATAATAATAGCAGCTACCTGGGTATCGCCATCCTACGCAATATTGTAAAAATCGATGTCAACTAGTACTTTGATTTAATTGCGTGATTGCAGTTAATACTTAATCGGTTGCCTTCCGTATTATTCTAGCACTTAGAATTAAATATGTATAACGTAAATAATAACCGTCAATATAACCACAAATATTTTATTTAAACAATTTAAAGATTTGAAGTGTTGAAAACATTCAATAGATGTCAGCCTAGTATCGATAAAGAAGATAATGCGCACAATGAATAACGTTTCCCAAGTAATAACGAGAATAGTTATTTAATAATTTATAATTATTCGTATAAAGAATAATATAGTTATAGTGTCTCATCTAATTTAAATAAAAAGTTATTTAACTAAGAAACCATGATTTTGTAGTAATATCCTATTGCGTCATCTAATCAGTAATTGCTAAATAACAGGAAGAAAACAAGCTATAAATTTAATTCTGTGACTGAACCAGTGATACCAGGTCACAGTTTAAATCCTAAAAACTCAGGGTTTGATATTAAATAAACGGTTTTAAAATTTGAAAACACCCTCATTGTTATTATTATATTTCAACACCATATACAATTAATAAACTACGTTTTTTTTTGCAGTTGAGTCATTTTTATAACAAGGAATTACGGAACCTTATAGGCGAAATAATGTAGTCTATACATAAAATAAACATCAGAACAAAAACTTAATTAAGAAGAAGAAAAACTTAATTAAACCCAAATAATTTTTGAATATTGCCATTTAATTTTCGCCTAAACATCAAATTGCATCCATATGAACAATCGTGATTTTCTTAACGAACAAATTTAACATTTAACATGACTTTCTTTTTAAAATTTTCAAAGGAAAAAGTTATCTTCTATTTTATCTCAACTTTTCAACTCAAATAGACGTTTAATGTTTTTAGCCTTCTTTATAAGTCTGTTCGTATTTCTGAGTGCAAAGTATAGCATGTATACAGCTACTTGAACAAGCTACAAAGTAATTCTACAACTTAATGCAGAATATTTTTTATTTACTTAAAAAAACAACAGGGGAAGCAAAATTTTATATTTATAAATTTTATATTGATAACAATAAAAAGAATTCTATTTGTTGTGGAATTTTAATACCTTAAATTGAGACTTTGTGATTTCTATTTCAATAAAAAAAAAATTTCTGAAGACATTCCATGATTTTTCTGAACCAAGTTTGACTTTCTCATTCCTTGGTTGGCAACGCTGACTGACTGACTGTCACTATCTGTAGGTTATGTTACAAAAGCAATCAAGACTAAATAGCTAAATAACCGTATTTTCGACTTTTATTTGCATTTTTACATATTTGAAATAACGAAGGGAGACAACCACTATCATGGATTTCCAAAATCGCCCTGGTGGCAAAACTGGTGGAGGTGGCGTAGCCTCTTGGTCTGAAAGTAATCGAGATCGTAGAGAACGGCTCCGACAACTCGCTTTGGAAACTATAGATTTGCAAAAGGATCCGTATTTTATGAAAAATCATCTTGGTTCCTACGAGTGTAAACTATGTTTGACTTTACACAACAACGAAGGAAGTTATTTAGCGCATACGCAAGGTAAGAAACATCAGGCTAATTTAGCAAGGAGGGCTGCTAAGGAAGCGAAGGATGCACCAACACTGCTAGCACCTGAGAAACCGAGAGTTGAACCGAAGAAATTTGTGAAGATTGGTAGACCAGGTTATCGAGTTACGAAGCAAAGGGATCCAGAAACAGGACAGCAGAGTTTATTATTTCAAATTGATTATCCAGGTGAGGGTTACATTATTTTATCTTAAAGTGTTTGCTTAGTTGTTTAATGAAATTTATAGAAATCGCCGATAATGTTTATCCAAGACATCGTTTCATGTCAGCGTATGAACAGAAGATAGAACCTCCAGATCGCAAATGGCAGTACTTGTTATTTGCTGCTGAACCTTATGAGACCATTGCTTTTAAAGTGCCAAGTCGAGAAGTTGAGAAAACTGATAATAAGTTCTGGACCCATTGGAATAGGGATACTAAGCAGTTCTTCTTACAATTTGCATTTAAAAATGAAGCCAAGAAGCCTGGAGCTATTATAGCAAGACCAAACGTAATTGCTGGAGTACCAGCGCCACCTATGCTACCAGTTCCACCGCCTCCTAGACCACCAATGTTTAATCCAATTCCACCACCACCACCTTTGATGGGTGCCGTACTACCTGTGCCACCTCCACCTCAATAATTTAATCCTTTTTTTTTATAATTTAGTTGTATTGTTCACGAGATATTTGTTTCTTTGTAAAATATAAAGTTTGAAGAAATAAAATAATTGAATTAAATAAGCTAAGCTACTAAATAATGAAATAACTATTATAGACTGGAGATTTATGAATATTTGTATGTTTTTGCTAGAGAAATCGTTTATAATCCCTCAAGGTTGGTAATTCAAATTTAATGTGGCAATAATGTGAGATTAGCGTACCTAACATCCAGAAACGGACTCGGGTTTTCTCGCCAAATGAAATTCTGGTGGGTTATTTAAATATCTCAAATCCCAGTCAAATGCGTGACTGGGTTTGACTAGATTGTCTAGTTAGAATTTTTTTAATTTCAAAAAAGGTGATCCTATTTCTGTAGTCACTAAATGCGAAATTAGGACGATTAGTGAAAAATTATAAATCTTACAGCACTTTTATGATTGCGAACATTTCTTGTGCATGCATGTAAGCCTCGCCTGTTTAATTTTTCGGGGCAGCCCCGTGCCCCGTTCACTTTTATTCTCTTTCAAGCTAACAACCGTATATAATGAAAAGTAACTAGTGTATTGCCAACTGTGGGAAATATATGTGTCAAAATTCCCACTGAAATACAATAGAAACGAGGTTTGTTCGAACCCCACACTCCAGAACAGTTCAAAACTGTTCCGAAAATTACAAATTCTTAATAGTATTGTGTATATTTATCGATTACAATCCTTAAGTTCGAACGAACCGGTTTGACGCAGAATTCTGTAACTGGCAAAAGATAAAATAACTAGACTCTAAAAATAATGTTCTAATTCTATTATCAAAATTTTAAGATGGTACTTCCAAACGGATTCGTTATTTTTGCCTTTTTTTTATTTGATAATTTCAAATTTCATAAACATCGCGTTTATGAAATTTGAAATATGTGCACGTTAAACAAAATGAATTTATAGGAATTTAAAGTAATACTTCAAATAATTTTGTATGAGCAATAGTAATTTCTACTACCAACTCAAAAAAAAAAATACAGAATTAATTTAACTTATTTTATTTCAATAAAATACAAATTACGCCATTAAAAGACAAGCTCCTCCAACAGCTTTGATTTTATCTTCGGCTGACTTTGAGAAGAATTTGGCTTTTACGATAACAGGTTGATTGGGAATGCGGCCTTTTCCCAATAATTTATAGTAACCCTGGAAACAAGTACAAATAAAAATTACTTTGTAGTTGGAACATTTACGTTTGATTTTTAAAACTTTCGGAATATTCAGAAAAAGAACATTCTGCACTGTAAAGTATATTACTCAGTCCGCCCGTTCGCAAATTCATCATGAAAATTACACGAGCATTCATTAAATTAGTAAAAAAAAATTGCACTTACTGCTTTAACAATATCAATAACAGGTGCTTTGCCATTGGGATTATCTTTATATTTTAACCTTGTCTGTTCACTAACAAGGGTCCACAATTTATCGAGATTGATTGACGGACACCATTTCGTGTTTCTTCTTAAATGGTAATTCCTCATACCCAATTTGCCAAAGTAACCAGGATGGTATTTGTCAAAATTTATCCTATGATGATGCATACCACCGGCATTACCACGACCACCAGGATGTTTACGGTGTTTACCTATAAAAGTAATAATAAGTCGTAGATACTTTCAACCAGTATAAAAATTTAGTTAAAAAGGTGAGTAAGATCAGTAAAAACGTCTTCATAATAAAATCTGTCCGCCCGTTAACATATCATCACATAAAATACACATGGTAAATTTATAAAAACAGTCAAGATTTTAAGATTAAACTTACCGATACGGCCATGTCCGTGGCTTACGTGACCTCTTAGCTTTCTTGTTTTCTTCTTGTGTGTTGACTGAAATCATGAAAATCAAAATTAGAAAAACTATTGTCCCAACATAACCAAACAAATTGTAAATAAAGTTCGTAATTACGATAAATCATATAAAATATGAATATCATTGGAATGAAACATATCTCACTTTTCATCGTATTAAGAGTGATAGCAAAATTTTAAAAGGATGATGGAAATTTTTGAGGAATTTAACACCAACGTGAACGAGAGATACACTTACCATTTTGGAAGAAAAATAAAGACAGGGCTGACGTTTGCTTTGTGTAAACACAACAGCGATACCAATCGACTCGGATACATTATAAAAAGTTCCTAACGCAAATATAGAAGCACGTTTCTAATAATTCTTTTAATAACCATTAATACATTCAATATTCTTAATTAATGTATTGATGTATTTTAAGGAAATAAAATAAAAAAATATTAAGAATGTTACATACAACACTTTTTGATGATTCTATCTTACGGTTGGTATAACATTTGAAGTTGTTGATTTAAAATGTTATAATTCGTGTTTTAAAAATAAAATGAAAAATAAATTGTTTAATTGGAATTAGAGTCGAAAGTAGTATTTTCTTTTGTTCAAACAAATAAAACAACTTGTGTCATATTATTTTTTTAATTAATTTTGTCATTGTCATTTTCTCCGTTTTTATATTTTTTCCTGCTTTTATTATAAACGGTGTTTTTATCGTTTTTGTATAATCTCCCCCTTTAATCTTGCATGAGTTTAGATCGTACGTGTCCTTCTTTTGATGGTAGATGAATTAAAATAATCGTTTGAATACTTTTAGAAATTGCTTTGCGCTCTATTAGAGCTAAACGTCGTTTCAAGGCTTTAGTGAGATTAGTAATAGCAAACCAACATTGGTTGGAAGATGTGGAGGACGAACAGCTTTCTGAAAACGTGAAGAAGAATGTGCAATTACTAACTAAGAAGAAGGCCAAAAGGGGTTTGCTGACGTTACAGGTTTTGTACAAAAAAGTGATTGGGGATTTGGCAAACGTTGGTGATCTTTTTCTTTTCAGCAAAAATCTCTTCTAAGTAAGCCGGCGGATTATAGAACTGACGAAGAAAAACTACTTTTAAATAAGATTATTGGAGGATTGAAATGTTTTAGGAAATATCCCGAGGTATAAATTCAATTTCTACTTGACTGATGTTAATTTTCCCAAGGTTTCTACAATAACCAAAAAATAATGCTAAGATAGCTTAGCTTCCTCATGGTATTAATGGAATAATTCACGGCAAACGCAATAAAAGGAGAGAGAGAAAAATACACTAACACACGGACATGTTTCTGCCTCTGCGAGGCAACAGCGATAGAAGGTAGAGATATGAAAAGTACTCTCGAAACCACGTTGATGACGCCGGGTAGGCAAAAACATGTCCGTGTGTTAGTGTATTTTTCTCTCTCTCCTTTTATTGCGTTTGCCGTGAATTATTCCATCAATACCATGAGGAAGCTAAGCTATCTTAGCATTATTTTTTGGTTATTGTTTTTAGGCATTTTCTGATGTGTTCTGTTTCTACAATAATTTGTTCTCTTGTATAGGATGTCAAGTTGCAATTGGCGAGCGTTACCTATTTCGTATATTACGGCCCGCAGAGGGTTATTGTTAGGCAAAACCACATCGCTCACGCGTTGTATTTCATCATTAGCGGTGAAGTAGAAGTTTCCATTACGAGCTACGACCCCGTCATAAAAGAAAACGTCACGACCAACGTTGGTACTATGGTTGCTGGGAGTATGTTTGGGGAAGTGTCCCTACTGCACGATATACCAAGAACGGCTACTATAGTCACTATCAGTTAGTACTTCTTCGTTTTCTTACTTTTTTTTTATCTCTTTGAACAATGAAAATTTGTGACAGTCGGTCAAATTTTCGAAATTATATTGCAAAACTTCGGTCCTTCTATATGACGTTATAACCAAAGTCCCTTTATACATTGTTTCAATTTTTAAGTTCTATAAATAAGAGATCAAAAATACCGCCACTTCTAAACATTTTCTGCTCATTTAATTCCTGCCTTTCTTTAATATCGGCGCGCAACGTTTTTAACACGCCGAATTAATAGATTCCGAGTGTTGATTTTTGCATACGAGGATAATAGTTAAGTATCTGTGTTAAGGCAGGTAACGCAATTGTTGTGCATTCCGTAAATAATTTTTTGTTTAATATTTAGCTCAGGGATGTTCCAATGTATAAGAGGTCGATAATACATACAATGCTTTACGATGTTTAGAGGAACAGCCTTTATGCTCCAAAATGAAAGGATCAATTAAATAACCGCCACCCACACCATTCTACAGTATGATCTGCACACGCTGTAGATGGTATGGATATAAGCCGTATGAATATAAGTCAGTATGCTGATTAGTATTCTTTAGGGAATATCCATTTAAGCAGTAATTCTTCGTGAGATATTTCATCTAAACCTTGCAGAGTTACATGCTCTGATGTGTTACTATTGGCAAGCACTCCGATCTCGCAGATTTTATTGAAGACTCTGGGAAATACATTTCTATCAGTTGGTGATATACTTCAACAGCAGCAGTTGCGTTTTCTTTGGAAATGCCATAAATAAATACCATATTAAAAATAAAATATGTGCATTGTTTTCTTGGTTACCGCGTTGGAAACCACGTCGTTGTCGTAGCTTCTGCCAACGTTTCATTCAGGGGGGCTTCTGTTGCTACTGCTCTTGGTGCGACCGTCAGTATGCAGTAACTGCCGCAACAGAAGCCTTGAAGATGTCCCATGGGAGTGAAGCTACTACAACGACGTGGTTCCACCCCGGACACGTCATTCTTAAAGTCCAACATAGTCATTATGTAAGAAATAGCAGTTGCAATTATGATGTTTTAGAGTATGTAGGCGGTAAAAGTAGGTGCTTGTAAAATATTTTTTAGAGTAGAGATAGAACAAGGCATGTTAGAATTAAAATCTTTTCCTCGCATTATTGCATAGTAAGGTTGATAATTTAAATCAATTCTCTAAAACAATTGTTACGAATTAATCAAATAATTTATGCGGTGCGGAGTGTACTGATATTTTAGTGTTTCTAATAAAATTGTAACGAAAATAAACGTTTCATTATCGTTTTCAGTAGACATTGACAAATTGACGAATTACAATTAAATTAATTTGAATAGGAAGACCGGTCGCATTATTTGAATTTTTTAAAATTATTCTTATATGTAGAATCACTCCTGGAGTTTGGTGCGTTCATCCCCTCTTACGTTATATATTTCATTGCGATATTTTATTCCCGAATCGAATGATAGTTCTGATATTGATCAAACGATTCAGATAACTTCCGGTGTTTTATTAAATGTTTAACAGTTTACAGTTCCTGTGGCGTTTGATACTTTTTGTAATTCCGCAATTGTGCGTACTGTAACTGCGCAACCAGTAAGTACATATTTTGAATGGTTGAGAGTTTAGTAATTGACAATGAAGTAGTGTACAACATATTGGCTTTTTTATATCGTCATGTTCTGAATCATCATCATCCGCGGTTATTAACTTCTTTGTGTCAATGGTCGTACTGTATGTTTGGCACTTCGGTAGTCTTCGCTTTTTTCGCTTCGATTCTTTAAGCAAGTTTCGAATGTACTCTGGCTTCAGGAGTGTGTTGGCGTGTCCAAGTTTTATCTACAGTTATTAATCGATGCCAAAACTCGCACTTATTTTGCTTAAACTGTTTCAGCAGGTCTTTGGAAATGTTAATTCGAATGCATTCTTGGTCCTGAGCAAGCAAGCGCGGCACCCAACATGCAGTTAATAGCTTTTCATGCCCTAATCTTCAGCCAAAGTATTATAAACACATTTTTTTGAAATGTCTCTTCCATGTCTCTAACCTTAATTTGATTGTCGTCTAGCACCAATCGGTAAAGTTTCCCGATATTATCGGTAGTGATTGCAGCTTTTCGCCGTCCCGAATGTTCATTGTTAACCAACCTGGTGCGACCACGTTTAAATTTAGCTGCTTAAAATTTCAGTGCGGCAAATGATGGTGTAACCAGTGTCTATTTTGGCTTTAATTTGCGTAGGTGTGTTGCCGTGCAAATTCCGAATAACCATTAATCAGGACTAATGAATAAATTCTCCTGTGACTAACGATCATCCATGATCGAGGAATAAATATTAGTCACGATTACATACAGTGCGATTAACGGAGCTGATTACGATTGAAATATTCATGAATAGTCACTAATTTGTTTTAATTTTTAAATGATTGTTTATCAACTTATCTCACTTTAGCGCCTTGCGAATTACTCCTCTTGCGCAAAGCGGACTTCGAAATCGTCCTGAAGGAATCAGTGAAGGTGCAATGGGACGAGATACAGAAGGCCATGGTCCGCTTCAGCTATTTCGATGGTTGGGACGACGTAGCCGTAAGAGAATGTTGCATCTACTCGAAAATCAAGCCATTTATACGCGATCAGACGATTCTGGGTGATAATTGCGGCGCCGCTTCCACCACGTACTTCATCTTGAGCGGTCAATGCAAGCTAATCGAGCATCTACTGCTTTCGGTGAGCTATGACAAGAAGGGAAGGAAACGGTACAAGATCTACGAGACCGAACAGGTGATGGGCGAGCAAAAACCGGAAGAGGACAGGACGTTCCTTGACGAAGCCAAGCAATCCTTAACTTCGTTGCATGCTTTCAAGTACGCATAACAAGTTTAGATTTTAATAATAAACAAACGTTTTTGATTTGACCATATTCACTTTGATTAAAATCTACGCTTACTGAGGATGAATCATCCAAAGTGCGTAATGTAAATTATAAACTAGAAGTGTTTTTTGGCGACATAACTATGTTATACTTGGTTCATAGTAATTAAGAATGACGTCACTTCATCATAGTTGCTCGCCAAAATGAAATCGGTTTATTTGGATTAAAACTCATGTGGTCATCCTGTTGTTTATTGTCATATGTCATATGTTACTGTAATGCCGAAGCACAAAAGCAATATCTTTTTAATGATAGAGAAGGAGATTTATTTGACAATTACAGTAATGTTTATAGAATTAGATAATACAAGCACTGGTTGCCGTATCTATTTTCTATAAGTTTTATAAGTTTCCAAGCTTGAATGAGGGGTCGAAGAAGTTTACAAATTTGATTGTGGGTGCCAGGTTCTCAAGTCTAAATAGAAGTGTCTAACAGGTTTCCAAGCTTGAATTGGATCTTTTTATGGTTACCACGTCACTTGCGCAGTTTTATGACGTTCTGACAAATTAACAAGAGGCAAGAGTGTTTCACACAGTCATTCTGTCAACAGATTCAAGTCGCTAAAGTATCCCACATTTACTAGCCAGTTTGATAGAAAATTATGGTAAATCTGCTATATGCTGATCTTTTACTCTATAACTAAGGTGTTGTACCTAAAAAGTTTAGACAGATCACCAAATGTCATCTTAGTGGGCATTTCAGGTCACGAACAGTAAAGAAACAAACTTGTGATTTATTCGTTACTGTCGTAAAATGAAAAAACTGGACCTTGCAGAGGCTTGGTTAGTGGCCCAACTATACTAATTACGAAGCTACAATTTGATATATTGCTATGTAAGATCCATATATATATACCATATATATCATGTAAAATTTTATAAAATTAGGAGAGGGTAGATTGGGGACCATATCCAAATTTCTTCCAGTTTACATGGAATAAATCCAGACCCAATAACATATTTTAGGATGCTTTACACCGATAATTGTACACATACTTTCGTATGTTTCGTCACACTTTTGGGCAGTTAATTGAAAAAATAGGACATGCATCTATACCGTCGCGTCTTGGTTATCTTATTACTTAGTGCAGAAAAATATTTTTTAGTTAGAATTTGGTGTCTGGAAAGAGCACGCACTGAGCTGTATCAGTTGCAAATCATGTTACAAATGTAGGCACGATACATAATCGCATCGTACAGATTTGACGCTGTCGATTGTTGAAATTGAAGGTTGTACACGAATTTTCTACATTATGATATTGCTAAGTTCACTTAGAGAGCTATTAAACGCTTCAAGTGCCATCCATTTTATCGCTATATGAATTTTCTACTTTCCTCAACCTTTGGTGTAATGTTTCCAAATTGTCAATTCTTAATAAGGTACCAAATACGGAATAATCTAAATCTAGTAGTCGAAAGTGCTACTAAATTATAGTTTTTCGCCACAGTTCGCAATGGTCTGTAACTCCTATAAAGTGTAATAAACTTTTATTCGAAATATGTAGGGGTCCAAGGTCGATGTTAAACCCCGAACTTGATGGTGGTGGGTCGGAAGCCCGAACTGCGCGAAGGAAAACTCGCGGTACTATAATACCAGATGGATCGGAAAATCAACGAGCCAGCTACATGACCGATGAACCGCGACGAACGGTGTACCAGGCGCCAGCTCCGACTCCTCCGACGGAGGAACAAAAGGAGTCTCCGGATGAAATCGCCGTGAACATTATGGAAAAGGATAGGGACCCTTGCTCCGCTACTGAACTACCGGAAAACGTGGAGACGCATTTCATGCAGGTGATCGTAGATATTTTGAGATACTCTAAGTTAAAGTTCAAGGAACTAGAAATGTTGGGGTCATTACTAAAACGTGACGATACCTGACAGTACTTCGACAGGTGGCCTAAAATGTCACTTACTTCAAACCAATATTTTGCTTTATTTCAAAAGTTTCATCAGGGGTTTCCTGAATGAGTTGTACGAGATAATGAGAATTCAAGTAGCTTTTAAGATCGAATACACTTGCATCATGACGTGAAACATTTCGATTTTTTCCACTTTTTCTATCGCTTCTGCTGATCATGCGGCCAGGTTTTTCAGAAGGTTCAACATATTAGCAGACATTGCAATTGTAGATATAATCTAGAAGACATGCTAATGCCCCACAGATGAAAGGATAAGAGGTGGATGCACAACAACAACCAGAAATACGAAGCAACTATTCCATACCGGAAACGGTCCATAACACCAGAACAGAAATAAAATATGTAATGAGCACTACGAAACAGCGATATAAGCGTTAAGAAAACTTTTGAAAAAGTTGACAGCGTGATCAGCGGAATACATGATTAAGTTTGTTGAATGAAATATCTGAACAAATTGCGTTAAATAATGGCGACTAAAATGCTTTCTATCTTTCCAGGTATGCATCTTTTCGGATCGTGCATGTTTCGGTCTTGGAGAGAACATGAGACGGCGTAGAGTAGTCGCCATGAGCGATTACGTCGAATGTCTGCTGATTCCGCGATATTGGCTCTTTCAACACAGCAAATCTAACCTCTGGTCGAGGATTCAACAATACTTGGATACGCAGATCCCATCGACGGAGACGGTGTACAAAGCGTTCCTCAACCAGAGGAAATGGATAAATTATAGGAGGAAATTGACTTCGGAGCTTTATAGAAAGGCCCCATGCAGCACACGTTATAATATACCATATTCAATAAGGATAAATGAGGATATAAAGATTGATTGAAGGAATATATACATATTTTATTTAGACAATTGTACAATTCGATGTTGATATAATAAATGCTAATGCTTTTGCATAACTAAAGTTGACTACATACGAAGTTATAATTATAAATAAATATCCCTGTATATTTGCCATTAATTTTTCCATGAACTGGATATAGTCCTGGAATTTTAAGTCAGATTTCCATCCATATCATTGTATTTGAACCATTCTCCGACCTCGTCTCTTAAACACAAGAGTAATTCAAAAAACGGACAGTATTTTGTCCCAGTCCCTACTCGTATTGTTGACGTAATGCACCTCGTTCTTCGTGAAATTGTCTAAATTACCCTCGATAATGGCGCTGTCCTTCGGTATGTTTGCATAGTCATTAGGTACATTAACTTGGAGGCGATCTAATTTATTATATATCGGATTAGCGTAACTCGGGAGTTCTTTGGATGATTTGGGTGTGTTGGGTTGCGTTCCGTAATCCGAATCATGCGTCACCGTTGGTGTAGGCGAATGCAGGTCATTATTCTTCAGCGCGCTGAATGTAAATACTACACCTTCCGGTTCTCGCGGACTGAATATAAGTCCGGGTCGCATGGGCACATAATCAGATTGCATCGTGTTAGGGATGTGATGTGGTTCGTTCACGTAGTGGGGCAAGGATAGATTCTCGAAATGCGGCTGGTTTACCATTCGGAGGTAATCGTTTTGGCTATTATGGAACCTCTCCCTGTTCATCATTAAGTAAGGATTGTTCAGATCTATGTAGTGCTGTGGAAAAATTGTGTGTATTTGTATTAATTTGTACACCACCGTCTATAAATATTTAGAAAACGACCTGCTGCATTAACTAACTCATGAGAATTAAAACAGCAACGAATCTGTTTATCGTAAAGGGATTATAAACGAGTTTTTCGCCTGCTTTAATCCAACTCGAAGGATTAATCTATGAAGATTTCCAGAACCGCGGAAAAGCTCACAAATAAGCGGCAATTGAAGAAGAATGAATTGATTTGAGTTACCCTCTTAATTGATTCCTCCAACATGCTTCCAATTCTATCGCTCAGTCTTTGGAATGTTGGCCTGCTCGATGGCTTTGGTTCCCAACAGTTCGACATCATGGTGTATCTAAAAGTTAAATGAGCTTTGACATGTGCAAATTTTTCTTGTTCGGTTTGAAAAATTCTTGTCTTTGAGGTAGGCTGTAAGCTGATTTGGACCAGAATGTTTTGTAAATTGAAAGGGAAATCTCAGGTTTTTACAAAGGAGATTACCAAATTATGGTTTGGATGATAAAGGCATAATAAAATTACATTTCTTTAGTGGCGTATGTTGGTTGATCCATCCTATATCCTTCGATCAATTTTTGAAAAAGCCTTTCATCAGCTTCCATTCCTGGATAAGGTGTACGGGCCAAAGAGAAGAATTCCCATAACACTATACCAAATGACCACACGTCTGATTGTGTCGAGAACACTCTATCTCGTATGGATTCGATGGACATCCATTTGATTGGAAGCGGTCCCTGTATGTGACGAAAACAGGATTTTCATTGATTCCGAAAATAAAATCTGCAAGAGTGAAGAACTTACATCCCCTTTCTTTTGGTAATTTCCACTCTTATACATGCTTTTCGCTAATCCGAAATCACATATCTTAACAATATTATTTTCCGCTAGCAGAATGTTTCTGGATGCTAAATCGCCATGGAGGACCTGTAATTGATGTCATTACGATAATTATATTGATAGAAAAACGTTAATTTCTTCATATACTCTTCTTGAAGCTAAATATTCCATTCCGCTTGAAACTTGAAAGGCCCAAGTGAGTAGATCTTTCGTGCAAATTGGTTTGACGGTTTCTTTATAATCACCTTTGTAATTGGATCTCCATTCCGGTTGGATGCTACTGTTGCTCAGTAACGCTTCGTCACCTAAAATATGTTTTTATAGATTACAAAATAGTTCTTGCGCATGATCTTTTGATGGAAAACCTTGACTTGCGCTTGGAGACATGGACACCGTAGTTTTCTGGACACCACTGGAGCTAGTTTTATCGTCCTCGTTGCTTTTTGGATCTTCTTGACTAGAGTAAAATTAATTTTTAGTTTGGAAGTTGTTATGTTATATCTGTTAATTTCTAAATAGCATATTATACATATGATTCTGTTAGGCGCTATTCAAAATCAAATATTCTCTGAATTTTTCTCCTATAATTAGTAAATAAATTACATTGGACAAACCTGGAAACCGAAAACGATCTTGCTAATACATCAATACCTATTGAACAATCAATTTTTCCAGTCTCAGGATTTATTTGGTTAATAAAATTTTCTCTGTGACGTAGTAGATAATTATGAAGATTTCCAAATCGGCAGAATTCGACTATTACGTAAAGCTCTCCTGTAATACTTTTGTCATTATGCACATCCTAGTATATTTGTTAAAGAGACTTTACTTTTTGCTATGTGTTTCGTGCATGCTCCTATCAAATTCACTACGTTCAAATGTTTCCCTAAATGAACCATGATTTTTAATTCAGAAACCAGTGCTCTGAGGTAAATATCATCCGCGTTCTTTTTCACCATCTTAACAGCGACTGTGAGATTGGTGTCGTCATAACGTTCTATGATGGCCTTCATCACCACACCAAAGGCACCTGCTCCAAGTTGCTTACCTGACAAATTGAAAGATGGTTTATGTGATGACCTATCTTGATATAGATATCAGGAATATTTTTGGATGGAAGAGCTTACAGCAAAGAAAAACAATATTTACATTTTTGTTTTTATTATTTAAATTCTAAATAAACAAGTATGAAACGATTATAGCCTTCTACTTATAAAATTATAAAAAATAAAACAATTTAGGTTCTCACGAATAATAATACTTGTAAAAGATATTAAAAATTAATATAGACGAATAAAAAAAATTTTGAATAGTTCTGTAAAAATTCTTTTAAATGCAGCACGATGAATTCTCGACAAGTAATTCAGTACACAATGCACATGCCCAGAGTAGCCCAGATCATTATTTAAGGTAATGCCAATATAACATGTAATTACCCAGTTTAATCTTCTCTTTTGGTATTTCCCATGATTCTTTATCGTATGGGAGTAATTCTGCCTGTTCGTCAATACCCAAGTCCGGATTGATGCTGTCCACAGCGCCTTTTTCGAAATTTGCTAAACCTGCTTCCTTTAAAATCTTTTCTATTTCCTATAGCCAAAGAAAGTATTACTACTAATAAACATTTGATGGCAAGCTTGCGTGATTTTCTTTGGGAAATTAAAAATCACAACATTTCAAGGACATTTTATATGAGAAATGAAAACACGTGCGATCTGAACTTACCCTTTCCTTCTTGATTTTGTACAACAGAGGTATGAGAATTCCTATCAACAACACGAGGAAGATCCCTACGGCGATGTATATCGGGATGTTATTGTTGGTGGGTTTGTCTGAAAACAAGGCGACAGGTGTTGCCTAGCGTAACTTCATAAGGTGGACCAGACTTACTTGCGACTTTAAGGGTTACTGTTCGATTTACGTGACCCAACTTGTTCTTCACATGACAAGTATACTCCCCTTCATCTGTTGTGTAGTTGGTTTTAGTGAATAGAAGAATTTGCTTCATATTTTGGAATTTAACTCTCGTGTTGTCTGGGAAATAGTCTGATCCATCCTGTTAATTATAGAAGAGAAACAAGAAATATGACGAAAAGTAACTTCTGTTGTACTCACTTTATACCATTTTATTGAAGGTCTTGGTACGCCTTCGTAGATACAAGTGAAATTGTCAGTGTTTGGATAAATCGTTTCGTGAGGTTTATCCATGTTTGTTACTGTTATCAGGGGCTTCTGTGGAGCTGTTTTTACAAATAAGATATGCTTAAAAGACGATTTTTGTTGAAAACTATATCCTGCTTACCAACAACCGCAACAATAACCTCAGCGGATTGTACTTCGCCTTTTGGCATCCTTACTGTTTCGCACTTGTAAACTCCAGCATGATCAGTACCCATTTGAGGGATGATAAAGAAACGCTTAGCTGAGAATTGCGTTTTGCTGCTTTCTAGGGTAAGATCTTAAATGTAAATCAAATTATCAATGAATGATTCGAAAGATCTTGTTTTTGAGTTTACACCTTCTGTTCCAACTAATAGTGCGCGCCTGAAATACCATTTAATATCGCTGGAATAATTTTGAATGGCCGCAATGCATTCGAACTGTGCTTTACTTCCCACAGCTAGTTGGAGCTTCTTTGGATTTTGGAATGGGAATTCTGCCTCGTCTTCGGTAATTTTGACTTCAAAACCTTCTTTAACATCTACAAAATTTATATAGGTTTTCATTCAAGATTTTCAATACTATTTAAAGGGAAATTTTAATGTGAGTGGGTTAAACATGGACGATGAAGGGGATATTTACTGGTCTGATATTATTTGAATAAGGTCGCTGTCAGAAGTTCACTAATTATTTCCAATATACATATAGAATTGCATTCTTACCTGTTACTGTGAAACTAGAAATGTGTTCGTCTATCCCGTATATATTACTTGCTATACACTTAACGTAACCAGATTGATTTGATTTGATAGTAACGAAGAAGTTGTAAACTACATCTCTAATAGTTTCCGTAGAATTAAGCTAAAACAAACATGATCATGAATCCGTTAAAAAATTGTTTTTCGGAAATCTGCCACCATCTCTCACCTGTTTGTATTCGCAGCTATTATCAATGCAACTTTTAAATTCCCATTTGATTTCCGGTTTGGGAAACGCCCAAACGACACACCTCACCACCTCATTGGTGTTCGCGATATAGAATTGATCCTTAATTTCAACCTTTGGCTTGGCTGAAATAAACTCGATTCATAAATAGAAATTGCTGGGGATGCGATATTTTTAAGCGAAATTACCTGTTACGTTCAAGAAAACTGAAAATTTTTTCTCGAGGTGTCCATTCTTCGCTTTTAGCGTGTAGTATCCTCTATCTGTTATGGTCACATCGGATATATTGAGAATGCTTGCCCTGTTTGTGTTCTTTACTGTGAACTTCTTGTCAGTTTGTATTGGTTTCCCGCGAATATCAAACCTGAGTTCAAAATATACTCAGTTAGCAAAATTATGGTACGCCTGGGTAGGATTATTTGTGCACTACGTTGCATTTAGAATTCTCAAGGCTTATTTTTGAATTTTAAAATAACTTTTAGAGTAACTTGACGGAAACTTACCATACAATCGTTGGTTCGGGATACGAAGTTATGGTGATATTCCAAATGATGTAGTCGCATCTTTGGTAGCAGCTTATGGTAGTGAGATTATTGCTCTCTGATAAAGTGAGAAAGTTGGCATCTACAGCTGCAAAACCAACACAAAATGAGACTTGCTGGATTAGATGAGCAAGAGCTTGATGTTGAACAGGTCTCTGGATAAAATGTTTTTTTTTTTGTCAGTTTGGACGAAAAAGTTGAGTTAATTGAAAATTCTATTCTGACATAAGATGTGTATGAGAGACAGGGGCCTTCGCAGATTCAAAGAGACTCATTTGCCCTCACACTGGGACTACTAAGATTTTACGTAATCTGTTTACACGGGTCATAGGTTGAGAAAAAAAAAAAAACACTACAATTTTACATTTTTAAGCTGAACGTGTAACAGTATGTGGAAAATTTGAGATTACAAGTAATGCTTGCTGCGATTAGGTCAGGACGTAGGTGCGAGACGGTCTTAATAGGCGTGACCAATGATATAATGGGTGCCATGGGTAGAAGTATGGTGTCCACGATGATTCTATTGGACTACAGTCGTGCATTTGACACAATTGATCATTTTCTACTTTTGGTAATATCATCGTCTATAGGGTTATCTGTGCTAGATTGATTTATTTCGGTCTTATTTGGATGGTAGTGGTCAGTGTGTTAGGTTGAATAATAATAATGAAACTTTTCAACTACCCTCGAATATGTTCGGTCGGAACTGTTCGGTCAACAAAATGTTTTTATAATCGCCTTCACCAAATCTAATTTGAAAAGTTTATGAAAATGATGTAATACTTACGCAGGATTGACAAATTTATGCTGTTCTCATTCTTGTTGTTGCTATCGGTTACAGAGCAGGTGTAGTTACCTTGATCTTGATTTCTTGTAATATTTTTTACTTGCAGTAGGCATTGTGGGGCTCGTGACTCCACAAAATTATCAATTATGTCGTACCTTCCCCCAACCTAAATAAATAGATTATGCGCTGTTATTAGAGCTTTAGCAGAATGTCTTTCTTTGTAAACAATAATAATCAGAATTTTTAAATAACAAACAAACTGGAGAGACTTCTTTTATAACTAACCCCTTTGTAGCTAAATTTGAAAATAGCTATAAGAATATTTTGATTCACCTTACCTTTATTTCATTTCCGTTGAATTTCCATGTAAACGTAACTGTTTGAGACAATTCCGTTTGAACTATACATTTAAGGTTCAAAGCTTCACCTTCCACGTTGTAAACGCTACCATTGACTTGTTCAATTATTGGTTGGTGAATGAAATTAAAAGTTTCTGTTGAGGAATAAAAACAAGGAGCATTCATTTAAAATGAAGAAAAATGTAAAACAGACTTGTTAAAAAATTAATTCATTTGAAAGCTTGATTTTGTTAGAAAGATAAAATCTCTGGCGCGTTGTAAGAGATGGCATAATACCAAAGAATGTTTTCTGTTTCAAGTGGAAATATTTCTACTTTTATAGGTTAGTTAATCGACTGCATTTTTATGAATTAAACATTTATTTACATCGGAAAAGACGGATTTTTATCAAATATTATAACAGTGGTTTCTGTAAAAAGTACAAACAATTTTTCGAAAATATTTCGGCAACAATTGAAATTAGGCAAATTTCTACAAAGCGATCTTAGATACTCCAGTAAATTAACAAATATCTACTAATTTGCGACGTTATCCACTAAAAACAATATAATAGCTTTGTTTTAACTTACAATTAGTAAGCATCTATCGCATAGTCAAAACTTACTTGTCGCAATTACGGTGAGCATTTTCCTTTCATCATTGGCACCGTTTTTCTGGAATAAGCAGGTGTAATGGGTGTACAATTTTCTTGCATGGGCTAACGTGAATCCTATTGTTCGATTGTAACTCCATTCCGAACCGTCAGGCTGTATCTGAAACTACCTTATCTATAACGTAAATGAAGTTTGCCCTTGAGTACGAAGATTTACGCAATAAGGTGTCTTTTTGACATTAATGCATACTAGGTTTATTCGATTCTGTTACTTGGAAATAGCTTTGAACTATTTGGAAATACTCTAGGATAAAATCCACTCCTTATCGACAGCTTATTGCGAGATAAGCTTAACCATAATTCAGCAGGGTGAACGTAATAGTAGTATTGAATATAGTGGAGAACCCTTTTTTGATCTTATGCTTATTGAACCATGGTTAACTAGATGAAAATATTTTCGAGATTTTCTCAAAATTTTTAAATATCTCTGAGTAGTAGAATATACCTGACTTATTGTTTTACATGGGAGTCAATGCAAGGATATTTTTATTTCATTTAAGACGTTTTAACTTGAAAACTACCGAAATTTGTACCATTTACAAGAACGCTAGGTATTATTTTTTAATTACTGTATAACTTGAAGACAAATGGAAATCGGATAAGTTTTTACATTATTTTCACGTGTACAATACATTTCTGGAGTTTGGTTCATTCCTTCCGACTCACCCTGTAGAAATGAAATATGCAGTAAAAAGGGCTTCGTTACATTTAAAATAGGAGAAGTAGCACCCGGAAAAGCAACCACCTTGAAAATATTGTTATCGGATTGGCTATGATTCAGTTAGCGTAACTCCAAAAAAAGCTTTTTACAACCCATGATATTTTTAACGAATAGTTAATGTCAATCACCCTGTACAGATGTATAATCTATGTACACTTGTAAGTAATTACACGGACGATTGAATATGGAAAAAAAAAACGGAAGTAGATGGAAATTCCTTGCATTGGCAGAGAATTCCGAGAAATGGGCGTGTTTCAGGAAACTGTTCAAACTAGTCAGAGAGCTATTCAAGTTGTTTAGTTCCCCGAACAGCTTGAACAGCCGCCCGAAACAATTTGAATAGCTTCCCAAACAGCTCGAACAGCCTGAACAGCTTGATTAGATTCTTGAACAGCTTCAACAGATCCTTGAACAGCTTAAAAGCTCCCTGAACAGCTAGAGCAGTTATCTGAAACCTCAAACATTTCGGAATTTCGTTATTTACTTCAGTTTTTTTTCCATATGATGTGGAAATTTTTCGAATTAAAAAAAAATGTTTTCTTAATGTAGCAGTTGGCAAGATTAGGATATTGGCAAGAAACTTTCGTGTGTTATGGTTTTTAGTTTATACAATTAATGATGTTGAATTCAAAGGTTTTAACTTTGAATATTCGAATTTCTGTAACTTCGGAATCCGATAATATGAGAAGCGAATCCTGGGCAGATCGCAACCGTTGCTTCTGAAATTGTGTTCCCAACGCCTTTTGACATTGGCGCGACATACATCGCTATTTATGGTATTTACATACATACATATGCGTCTGTTTCCTAAAAAACATGTATTTCCTTGAGAAGGGTTTATCGTATTTATTGTGCAAGCAGCATGTTAGATTTACCTCGTTTTCGCCATCAGTTCTGAATCCGGAATATAACTTTACGTCAACTGAAGGGTGGCTCGGTTTGCATGGTATAATAACTGACTGGTATCGCTTTCCATAAATTTGAGGTGGTATGACATTGGCCGAGAGTTGATCGTTGTCTATTACAGGAAATATTAATTTAGAGTACAACGAATGCAGTCTACGTCTGCCGTGTCTTCAATTACACTTGAAAACCGCAAGAATACAACGTTAAACCAGTCAAAGCATTCAAAGATTTAAAGCTATCTTACAATTGCAAACTAGTTTTAACTGGTGGTCTCCCGGTCTTCACTGATTGAATGACCCTGCTTTAAAATAATTTTTGAAGAAATTCTTACCATCGACGTAGAGATACGTGGACGCAAAACTTTGTGGGTTCCCAGTCTCATTGCAGAAGTAGAAGCCAACATTTAGACCATTGGCGTTATTTATAAATAATTCCGAGATACGAAGAACACCTTCATGCGAAGTATTAACATGGATGTTGTTAGTTGCATTCTACATACATAAAAATCTATTCTTACAAGGGAAGGTTTTCGGGTGTCAAATTTAGATTTTGGTGAAAAAAAATTTAGTTGAAATTTGATGCGAACATAGAACATACTAAGGTAGACATATCGTAATTTTCTATCATCTGCCGAAAGGAACCTCAACATATATCTCAGTTCTTATTTATTTGTTTTCACATCGATGTTTATTTGAATGAACAATGTACCTACCAAGGAAATTCTTACAAAATTCCAAAACATATCTATAGGTACTTTTCAAACGATGAACAGATGTAGTGATTTTACTTTTAGTTAGAAATTGACATTTCTGAAGCTGTTTAGGTGGAGGTTTTTTTGATACTAACAATTTCTTTTATTAAGATATTTCTTTTTGGGTTTGTATGTATGTTCTAAAACTAATTGCAATATAAGTACGTATTCCTACCACATCGGGATATGACCAGATGATATCCTCGTAACTTTTGCAAGTTAATTTAAGGTTCTCCTTCGCTTTTATGGTGTACTCGTTCCCACCGGGTGTAATAACTGGAACACTAAGTAGTGTGCCTGAAAGGGAAACAAAATTAATTTAATATAATATTAGATTTTTCTAATTTTGGTTAAAAAAAAGTTTTTGGGTAGATAAAATGTACAGAGTATTTTTAAGGGATTGACCTTAATAGGTTCATTTTTTACCGCCTAACCGCTAAATATTAAATCCAAAAAATTAACAAAGAAATAACACCTGCAACAGCACATGATTTTATAGTAGCTTCAACGATAAGCAGAGTTTCATTTGTATTTAACTTTATTATTGTAGTGATATGTTGATCGTTTGATTTTCATGTTTTTGTCTAATTTTTAACTCATTTTCACACAACTGTTGCCATGCTTCTTAAATATTGTGTATGTTTATCCCTAGAATGCTGAAAACTGTTGAACTTAATAAACTATTATTATTATTAATCTTAACAAAGCAACATACATCAAAATTTCAATTATGCACAGTAATATCAGTGTGTTTTGTTTACTGCTGTCATAGTAGCTAAACAACACTAACATCAGAAACAAATTGGATGCAATGTTCGAATGTAGAAGCCGTGTTTAACCGCAAATATTTACTTCTAATATTATATTAGATTAGATATACGGTGGATACAGAAAAAAACTCATCGTGCTATTTAAAGAAAACAACGCTTTTAGCGTTTGAATTTCGCAGAGATTGGTGTCCAATACTGAACATCTTGTATATTTGGAAAGTTTTTTATACCGTGCTTAGACAGAGACAATTATATAATTTAATTTTGTAAAAATTTACGCTAAAATGCATTTATATACGGGATTTTTTAAAGGAAATATAGGGTACAGCGTTTTGAAATTAGGGCAAAAATATTTCAAGAAGTAAGTGGAATAAAAAAATCTAAATTCTCTATGATGGTTTGGAAAATTTTTCTTTATCATGGTATTGATGGAATCATTTACGACCAAAGTAATGCAAAGAGAGAAAAACAGACTACCCAGGGACATATTTTCGCCTACCCGGCGTCATCAGCATGATTCCGAGAGTGTTTTTACTCTACCTTGTATCGCTGTTTGCCTTAACTCTTCTATAACTAGCATAGTTTATAACAAGTAAGGGCAGGTAATTGCATAGAATATTGTTTCAGAATCCAAAGAAGAGGAATCCAAATTTATGGTAAAATAATAGACATTCCATTTAAAATAAACCTGATATCCACTTCCAATATAACCGGAAATAATATGTTTTCAAAAATGTGTTAAATAATCTATCCAATATCTGTTCCCAAATTTTGATTTTTTTATTCTACTTCTTGAAATACTTTTGCCGTACCCTGTATATGTAAATATTTACATTTTGGCGATTAAGAATTTTGAAAATATGAAGTTATTTGCTTCTTCTTCTTTTTTTAACTGGTTAAATTCAATTTAATTTACTTTTATTTTCTTTGGGATTTCCGGTATACTTTTTTATGTTGCTATACGTTGCTTACGCTTCAGAAAATATGTTTATTCCTTTTTAAAAATCTTTTGTTGATTACCATTGATTTTATGACAGATGAAATTTTTCTTTGTATTTCTTCCTTTTTGTACAGATATTTATTTTGTATCATTATGACGTATATTTGGAGTCAATTTAATTTCAATTTTATACGTAAAATTTCGTTATTTCGTTGATGTAAAACATGTAAGTATAATGAAACAAACTTGGATATATTATTTGACAGACACAATATGAATGAGGAAAACGAAGAAAAAAAAAACAAAAAAGACTCATTCATATTGTGTCTGTTAAATAATATATCCAAGTTTGTTGCTTTACACTGTTATTATCAACGAAATTTTACATATAAAATTGAAATTAAATTGACTCCATATACACATCACAACGGCAACAAAACAAAATGTATATATAAACATTCCTTTTCGGAAAAATGAACAAAATTAAAAGAAAATGAAAAATTTCATCTTTGATAAAATCAAAGGTAATCAGCAAAAGTATTTTGAAAAAGAAATACAAATATTTTCCGAAACGTAACATGTAGCAATTAAATTAAAAAGAATAAACCGAGAATCCCAAGGAAAGTAAAACTAAATTAAAATTAAGAAGAAAATTATGAATATCTGGAAGTCAGTTAGAAATAGATATATGAAACACGTAGTTTGCTTTTAGATGAAGAAATTAAAAATGTAATAACAGGATGCTCAGTTTGAAATAACAAAGTAGCTTCTTGGTTCGCTACTTATCGAACACCTATATACCCAGAAATATTTTTTTAAATTAGCTTATGATGCATTATCCGATCTTCCACCGCTTGCGTTTCTATAATTCGATTTATAATTTCTATAATTCGATAAGATTATGACACTCTCTGCTTTATGTAAAATTAAATAACCGTATATATTGTTAATATAACAAAAATATCAGTACTAAGCGTCAGGAAAATTTGTATTTGTTGTGTTACCACATTGGGGTTACGATAAATATATGCAATATGAAAGCAAATTCGCTGTAGAACCGATTTAAAACTTGGTAAGAAACCAAGTTTACATAAAACGGACATTGAAATGTGGGCACAGAACATGATCTGAACCAAAACAAAACTTCCTGATCACTTCCACTGATTGCGTGTATCACCTCTGTGGTTCCACATATTCCGGACACGACATCCATTATCGAGCTTTGTTTGCGCCATTCTATTTCGCCAAATCTAATCATATAAAAAAGATGATATGGAAAAATGGTAAACACATCCTTGTATAAAGCGATAAAAGAATGGATATATAGTATAAAGTAAATGTTATCGAATCGACAAATTATTACTTTCCTTCCTACTTTCCTTGCACTAACAAACGTTGATGATTTGTTGTTGTTTTTCTCTTCTTATTATAAGTGAAAATGATAGATGCTGGTAGTCTTTCGACTAAATAATTTAGTTATCAATCATGTTAAAAAGCAATGTCTACAAAACGAAATCGATCGTACAAGCACACCTCAAAATAATGTGAAATTTAGACTAAAATAATTTCCAAAAATGGTGTAATTTCCAATCGTAAATTTAAATTAAAAATGCTGTAAAATCTGTCCTAATAGGAACAAAAACACCGCATGTTCCCTGGGGAGCCCATCACTGATTTGTACTCGATCATTTAGGAAACCGAAAGTGGGCTATTAAACAAGGAGCTAACACATTGTATTTGTGACTCAAGAATCACGATGGGAGAATGCATGGAAAATTACAATTATTAGAAATAACACAGGCGTTCTTGAGACTGTCAAAAGTCCAAAAAAAAAAACAAAACTTATCAACGCGAACCTTAAATATGATAAATAATGATAGTAATAACTGTGAGGTCCGGAAGAGCTGTTTTGAGGATATGTGGATCCCCATTATCAACCGTAGGACGGAATGATGGCATAAAAAAAAATTCAATTTTAACATGCCTGTTCTATCCCTGCTGTTGGAAAAAAATATTATTTACAAGTGCCTACTTTTGCCGCCTACACATCCTAAAACCCAAGCCGTGCGAAAAATAAGGAAATACAGACGAAAGGGTCTCTTGTCATTGTAATACGAAATATAAAACATGTGTATGCTCTACCCTAATAAATCAAACAATCAAAACTGAGTATGACAACGGTTTGTTCTCTCTATTCATCAAATTTGTGTTCCTCTCTTGTGAAGCGTCAAATTCCAGCGAACTGAAGAAAGGGTTGGGAATCTATAAAATTGCATGTAGTGACTGATAGAAAACTTGTATTGCTTAAACGAAAAGAGCGATAGGCACCAGATTCAATGAACAGGTCAGGTCTTATAGATATGGTAGAATAGAATTGCCAAGTGTAGCACAACACATAAACGAAATCGGGCATAATATTAAATTAGAAAACCTGAAACTGATTAAGAACGTAACTTCGCCGCGGGAATTAGACGCTTACGAAACTATTTACATAAAAATGAACACAAAGTTGATGAATAGAGAGCGAATCGTTGTCATACTCAAACAAAACTCAACAAAACTATTTTCCCGGAAATAATTTTTTTAACAAACGCTGCTCATTCCTGTAATACTAGAAATCCCAATTTTGTGAGATCTGTAGGTTAAACTCCACAGAGTATCGTAACTCTTATCTATATGTTGGTAGTAATCATTTGCCTAGCAACTTGAAATTATTGTTACGATGGGAGTTTGGATCTGGCTGGATGCTCTGGCGAAAATGTTTTTATAGAATTGAAGAATTCTTACAATGTAGATACATTGTAATATTAGCAATTGCTGTGTTTGGATGTTGAGGTGCGTAATTGTGATTAGTGCCGTATTTTAATTTGTTCTTATGTCCTGCTCTATTTTAATATGTATTATACCATATTTGACACCTCTTGTTTTGAATAAAGCGTCTATTCCTCTATGGGGATACACGAATGCCCAAAACGATTATTCCGAATTAATCAAATAACTTGTGTGGTATGAAGTGTGCCGATACTTTAGTGTTTGTCATACTACGTGCTAAGATTACTGATAATTATGTGAATGAGTATTTGTTTATACTGATGATTTATCGTTGTTTTTCTTTTCCATGCATATATTTGCTAAAGAAAGTTAGCTGCTTTAGCTAAACAGGTAATAGAATCCATATAACTCCGCTGGAGATGTACACTGCCGTTCAGAGAAGTTCGGTCCGTTGGTAAAAAACATGGAAAGGTTACACAAACAAACGAAACTAAAAACAAAATGCAATTTTATTGTATGTACAGGTAAAAAAGACAAAAATAAATAAATAAAAAGTTATTCTGGCCTAATATAACATACTGAACATTATTTTTTTTTTTCATCGAAAAAACCTCCTTTGGTGTTAATCACCGCTCGAACTATTCTAGGCATTCTTTCGATAAGTTTTGTTAAAACGGATTGTGGAATATTAATCTATTCATGTTGCAGAATATTCCGTAAATGTTCTTGTGAAGTTGGGCATATTTTTCGGGTCCTCCTGTCCAGTTCATCCCACAACAACTCTATAGGGTTTAAATCTGGGCTTTGTGGGGGCCATGTCATTACTTTCAGGGTGTGCCGTTCTTCTTGCTCCTTTAGATAGTTTTTACACACTAACGCAGTATGTTTCGGGTCGTTGTCATGCATGAATGTAAAGTTACGGCCTATTATACGCAATCCTGATGGCACTGCATGATTTTGGAGTATTGCAAAATAATTTTCTTTCCTCATTACACCCTGCACTCTGCATAAATCTCCCGTCCCAGCAAAGGAGAAGCATCCCCACACTAACACAGAACTACGCCCTTGCTTCACTGTAGGCACAATGCAGGTCGGGATCACTTTTCGGTTTTAGATCTTCTGACATAAACTCGTCGATTTTGCCCAAAAACCTCAAACTTTGACTCGTCACTCCAAAGCACGTGTTTCCAATCATCTAACGACCAATCTAGATGAGAACGGGCCCACTGTAGCCGTTTTGCTCTGTTGCCCCGACGTAATAAGGGTTTTCGAATGGCAATGCGTCCATGAGGGTCCGCTTGTTGAAGTCGACGTTTTACCGTATTCGCCGAAACTTGTCCTTCACGGCCGCGATTGACTTCGGCTGCTATTTGTTGCGCTGTTAGTTTTCTATTGCGTTTGCTTAATTGTATTATTCTCAAATCTTCAGCTTTTGTTGTTTTGCTAGATGCTCCAGGACGAACACGATTTTCTATAGTTCCAGTTGTCCGATATCGCTGTATGATGTCATTTACTGTTGAACTTCTCATATTTATTTTTTCAGCAATTTGTCGCCCCGAATATCCTTCTTCAAACAGCGTAACAATGCGCGAACGTTTTTCTACATTGGTAGGCTTGCCACGTGCCATTTTGAAGTAAATTTTCTTAAAACTTTCGCGCAAAAACGACAAATGCACACCAACACACGTTTAACAGTAAAATGAAGCAAATTTATATCTTTACGCCTGTGATAAATAAACAAGAATGTTACTGCGGTATATTTCCTAAATGTATTGTTCGTTAATAATCCCCAAACGACCCGTTTCAAAAGATCGGTACTTCCGAGAAATTCTTGGAATGATAATAAAAGGGACTTTATTGTGGTTGTCGCAATATTTCTACTTTACATAATAATTTATGGCTTTAATCCTTTAGAAAAGAGTGTATGCTTAATATTTTTCTAATTTTATGTATTAATAATTGTATACAGTGTGATATAATAGATTTTTATTGTATGACCGAACTTCATCGAACGGCGGTGTAGATCTTAAAGTAATTTTATGTGATGCAGAACTTATCCTCTAAAGTTCTCTAAGTTATCCTCTAAATTTCTCAGGACTTATCTTCAGTGCAACTGTATTGATGGTGCCATAGCAAGCACGCAATATATCAGCATATTCAGCACATTCCGCGTCGTACAAAATAATTGATGAAATCAGAACAATTGTTTCGGAAATTCACATTTACATTCATCCAATAAATAGTTGAGTAAATGAGATATAAATTAAAAATTGCCATACAGATAAATTGTAGCTTACCAAATTTGATTCCCAAAAGGAATAGTAATCTAAATGTTACAACCATCACGCTATAGGCAGATGAGAGATATGTTGCAGACAATAATGTTATTGGCAGCAATACAGCACACAGACACACTTCAAAACTCTCCGATTTGTTTAATTCAACTAATGAACTGGAAGCATTGTCTATTTTATGTTCTGAGACGCGTCATTGTTTAACCGCAGAAGTAGAGACAATTTAACCAAAATTGTTGATAAAGAATTTCATTTAATTGCTAAAGTTGATCTCATCCAGATTGAAATAGGCGAGCTCTTAGTGATAGAAACTGGTAAAAGAAGGATTAAATCTGATAAACATCTTTAATTATATTTGGCGACCGCTTTCGTCGGTTTAAATTACACCTAATTTTTTAGGTTAGTTAACAACCCAGAAAAAGTTCATTGCGAGAAATGTTTGTCGAACAAATAGTAAGACGGCTGATTTTGTCATCATATCAAAATTCATATGGGACCCATTTGTTCGACTTCCACATTTTTTCTAGCCGGTGAAAGTGCAAACGAATGTTTTCATTACTCAGATCGAATGTTTCTGCAATCCTGAAGCAATTTGTGCTGGAATTTGCCTCTACAATCTTTTGAATATCCTCGTTGTTAATGATCTTCGGTCTTCCAGAACGTGCTTCGTTGGTCAAGCTGAAATCTCCCGAAAAAAGTTCTTGAACCATTTCGGTGCTGTTGAATTATTTACATGCGGTATATATTTTTCGCAGCACCGCACACTGGAATTATGCGAGTAGTTATCGATAAATTATAACGGCTTTATTGGATATCGTATGAATGTGCGTTTTTCTGCAAGGCTATGTATAAGAATGTCAGCAGTTATTGTTCCAAATATTTGTTAATGACTTCTTAAAAGATATTCACTGCAACGCTTTGATTTGTATCGACGATGTTAAATTGTATCGATCTATTAGGATTGTACGAAACTACAAGTGAATTTGGTATCTATCTCTAAGTGGTGTTTTCAAATAGATTAAACTTCAATATATCCAACAGTAAGTGTAGACTTGTAACGTTCACAAGGAAAAAATAGCCAATTATTTTTAACTACATAGTGATGGCATGCGTGCTCTTGACCGTTTCCTTCGATTGGCGGTTTAACTTTTAGTGACCACATTCGAAGTATTACATCGTCTGCTAACAGAATGTTAGGATTTGTGCTATAAAATCACTTTTTTTTTTGCTTTAGTGCGCTCAAAATTCGAGTATGTATTCCTTAAAGGATAGGGTATTAGATGATATTATTAAATTTTGATTTGGACAACCATTTATAATCGTTAACATATTATTCGAGTGGGTTGGATTATTTGAATGACATTTTTCAAATTGAAGGAAGTGAAGGGAAGGTTACTGAAATGTCAAATTCTGCTAAAAAAGGTGTAATTATTTATTACTTAAGTTTTAAATTTACAACTAGTGAATATTTTACACATGATTTACGTAAAAGGTACTAGAAAATACTTTCTTTCATTAACCTAAATTGTACTCATTCTGGCATATTACGTCGATCAAATTCGCCAGAATTACGTGTTTGTTTTCAATACGATATAAATGGATTAACGTAGTTCAGTATTTTAAGCGATTTGGTAATAATGGTTCCTACGAAGTTTTTGAAGGTAGCGAAATGTGACTTCATTTATGTTCTATAAATACTCCAAGTAAATAGTAATGTGAGATCTGGGTATCTTCCTCCTATTTTAAGCTTGACTTAATAAATTGTTTTATACGTGCTATGGATTTAGGAAATCAAAATCAAAGCAAATTTTAAACCGAAAATTCTGTTGTATCACCACGTTTTGACTGCTATCAGCTCTTAAGTCTTAGGTTTAAGACTACTTCCCGCAGATACAATCCGTATTCACAATGCTGACTCGATGCGTTTCGTCGTTTGCGATATTCTTTAAGCGGCCTTTGTAGCGCTTTGGCATGTTAACGTACTATAACTCACGTTAAGGATTATACTTTCTCCTGGTATCAAGTCTTAATTTGTTGTATGTGGAATAAGATTAATTCGAGAGCTCGTTGGGTGATTTGGGTGTGTTGCACTTCGCCTCGTAGACCAAACTATGAATTGGCATTGGAGTTGTTTTCGGTGCAATTTTTTGCTATTGAATTCACTGACGGGGAACACTTTACCTTATGGTTTAGACGAACCGAATAGGGGTCGAGATGGCTTGGGAATGTAATCGTACCGTGTGGTGTTTAGGGTTGGACGTGGGCGGTTGGGCGACGATAGTGTTTCGAAATCTGGTGGGCTTACCATCTGCAGGTAATCGTTCTGGCCGCCTTGTATCCTTTCTTTGTTCATCACTAAATATGGGTCGTTTAGGTCTATGTAAAACTGAAAAATAAATTTGAACATTTTTGTCAACTAGTACATATACCATATCGTGGAAAATTAATTGTTAATTAGTTTTAGACTGCAATATTAAGCAAGTTATTGAGAATTTTAAACGATTAATGTTGCTTAAACGATTACATTAAAAAAATTGTTTGTGACGGGTATACAATATTATTACGTTAATTACCTTCGTAACGGGTTCTCCCAACATGCTTCCAATTCTATCGCTCAAGCTTTGGAATGTTGGTCTGGTCAGTGGCTCTGCTTCCCAACAGTTCAACATCAGTGAGTATCTAAAAACAAAAGGTTTTTTTGCTGTTCCTGAGCAAGTGGTCTAAATATATGTTCTCTGGTAATACGGTGTAATTTTGCGGAGCTTGAACTATATTTTACCAAATATATCCGTCGGAAATAATGCACCGATCTGGCTAATTATCTTTTATAGATTAAGAGCGAGTGTATGATTTCTTGAGAAAGCACATTTTGTTGTTGCAACCGAGGTTTGTAGCGATCAAGGAAGAACCAACTTACATTTCTTTAGTGGCATATGTTGGTTGTTCCATCCTATATCCCTCGACCAGTTTCTGGAGAATATTTTCACCAGCTTCCATGCCTGGGTAAGGTGTACGTGCCAAAGAGAAGAATTCCCATAGCACTATACCAAAAGACCATACGTCGGACTGTGTAGAGAACACTTTATCCCGCATGGATTCAATGGACATCCACTTGAATGGGAGGGGACCCTTTGTGGGAAAGAAATAGGATTTTGATTGGTCCCAAAAGTAAAATATTCAAGAAGAAGAAAGCTTACGCGTCCTTTCTTTTTGTAATCATCGCTTTTGTACATTCTCTTTGCTAATCCAAAATCGCATATCTTAACAATATTATTGGCTGTTAGTAGAATGTTTCTGGATGCTAAATCACCATGGAGAACCTGTAATTGATACCATTATGTTTACTAGATTCATAGAACAAAACGTTAGCATTTTGCTTGTATACATACTCTTCTTGAAGCTAAGTACTCCATTCCTCTTGAGACTTGGAAGGCCCAGATAAGTAAATCTTTGGTGCAAATTGGTTTGATGTTTCGTTTGTAATCACCTTTACAGTTAGATCTTTCTTTTAGCGGGATACGGTTGCTTATCGATGGTTTGTTATCTAAGAGATATTATTGTGCGTTAGAATATAATTTTTACGTGTGATTTTTTGATGATAAACCTTGATTTCTGCCTAGAGACATGGGCGTGGTGGTTTCGGCCACATAATTTGAGTTAGTCGTGTCCTCCTCTATGCCTTTTGGTGGACCTTCGAGACTAAAGTAAAATTTGTTATTATAATACTTTCTCAATTTCTTTCTAACTTTGCATTTTAATTGTTAGTTTTTCGGGTCTGTTATACTATATTTCCGCTAGCTTACAACACTAACGAAACTCAAATGCCTATCCTCCTAAATTTATTTCTTCCTCTATTTAAGTATATAGCATTGAACGAACCTGGTGTCACTGGCAACCGCAAACGGTCTTGAAAATACATCGGCGCCTATTGAATAGTTAATTTTTTCAGTCCCAGGATCTACTTGATTGATGAAATTTTCTCTGTGATGTAATAGGTAATTGCGAAGGTTTCCAAATGGGCAGAATTCGACTATTACGTAAAGTTCCTCTGTAATATTTTGCTCATTGTAAACATCCTAATAACTTTCACACAGGGATCTCACTTTTTGCTATATGTTTCGTGCACGCTCCTACCAAATTCACAACGTTCAAATGTTTTCCTAAATGAACCATGATCTTTAATTCAGAAAGCAATGCCATGAAATAGAGATCGCCCGCATTTGTCTTCATCATCTTAACAGCGACTTTGAGATCGGTGTTGTTGTCATAACGTTCTATGACGGCCTGCATCACCACCCCAAAGGCGCCCGCTCCAAGTTGCTTGCCTGAAAGATTGAAAAATTATGTATCTTGGCAAGAAGTGTTTGGGGATGTATGATTATATTTACAAGATATGATGGGCCAAGAAGCGGTTGAAAAGTTGAACTAGCCCGTTATGCCTTAACTTTATACAATTTCTCTTAAAAATTTAATGTTGGGGGTCAGTGTAAAACTTATTTTCTCTTAATTATTTCCAATTAGAATTTGGATGCAATTCGACGATGTGACGTTTTTAATCTCAGTAAAACATTCAATGCGTGTGCTCAATGCACAAAGCATTTAGACAACCTAGTGGTGGTACAATACGTAATTACCTAGTTTAATCCTTTCCTTCGGTATTTCCCATGATTTCTTGTTGTATGGTAGCAACTGTGCCTGGTCATCAACACCTAAGTTCGGATTGATGCGTTCTACTGCGCCTTTCTCGAAGTTCGCCAATCTCGCTTCTCTTAAGTTCTTCATTTGTTTTACGGCAAAGAAAATGAAATTGGATAATAAGTAACTTATCTTTAATACTTTGGAAAATCACAAGATGATATTTTGAAATCAATTCTCCAATTGTTTGGAAACAGAAATCAAAGGTTAAAATCTATTCGTTAGTTTCACCATATCATTTAGATTAAACGCTTACCCTCTTTTTTCTGATTTTGAAAGTCAGATATGTGACGATGGCTATTAACATCACAAGAAAGATCCCCAACGGGACGTATATCGGGGTGTTATTGTCCGTAGGTTTATCTGAAAAGAGCGTTACAGGTCAATTGATGCCCGGTGCCATGCCATAAGGTGGACGAGACTTACTTGCAAATTTAAGGGTTGCCGTTTTACTTGTGGAGCCCAACCGGTTCGTCACACGACAAGTGTACTCTCCTTCATGCGTAGTATAGTGGGGTTTGATGAATAGAACCACTTGCTTCATATTTTCGAATTTCGCCCTGGTATTGTCTGGAACGAATTCTGATCCATCCTGTTGTAAAATAGAAGCCGGAAATGTAATGAGAAAATCTGCTTCTATTTCCTAATTGTTTTGAGTTTTGTGTTACTCACTTTATACCATTTTATTGAAGCTCTTGGGATTCCTTCGTAGAGGCAAGTGAAATTATCTGTGCTTGGATATACCTTTTCGTGTGCTTGATCCATGTTCGTTACTGTTATTCGCGGTTTCTGTGGCGCTGTTTTCACAAACAAAATATGGTTAAGATGGGTTTGTTATTCAAAACGCTACCTTGCTTACCAACAACTTCAACGGTAACTGCATGGTAGTGTCCTTTGTCTTCTGGTACTGTCTTAGTTTCGCAGATGTACATTCCGGCATTATCTTTGCCCATTTTGGGGATGATAAAGAAGTGTTTCACCGAGAATGCCGTTTTGGTAGTTTGCACGTTGAACTCTTAGGTATAAATCAAATTCTGATTAAATTATTTCAAAGAATTTGTTGATATTATACCTTCAGGTATTGGCGTGTCATCGAAGTACCATTCGATATGACTGGAGTAATTTTGAATCGTTGCTAAACACTCAAATTGCACTTGACTTCCTGCAGCTAATTGGAATTTCTGTATATTTTTGGCACGAAACTCTATACCATCCTCCTTAATGAGTACGTTGAAACCTTCTTTAACGTCTACAAATTTTTCCATTCTAAACTGAGAAATTGACCTAGGTACTTCGAGGTAGAATCGCTTCCCTACCTGTTACAATGTAATCAGAGATGCGCTCATCTGAACCGTATATATTACTGGCAACACATTTAACATAGCCAGATTGATTTGCTCTGACTGCAGCTGTAGATGTATAAATGTCATGCTCGATTGTGTCCGAGGAAATGAGCTAAAAATCAGGATTATCATTACGATCTTTAAAACTCTTTTCTTGCTTTGGAATTTTATGACCGATACCGATTTATATTCGCAGCTACCATCAATGCAACCTTTGAATTCCCACTTAATTTCTGGTGGGGGAAATGCCCAAACGATACATTTCACTGTTTCGGTGGCGCCAACCATATGAAATTGATCTTTCATTATTTCAACATTTGGTTTGGCTTAAATAAATTGGCTTTTTAAAAAGAATGCTTGCGATGCGATATTCGTGACGGTGTTACCTGTTACGTTTAAAAAAATAATTTTACGAGTACTTTCGAGTCCGTTTGTTACTACCAATGAGTAATTTCCCCTGTCTTTTATGGTAACATTATTTAAAGTAAGGACACTTCCCCATCTTTCATTTAAGAAGGTAAACTTTTCATCATTTTCTATCCGTTTCCCATGAGAATCAAACCTGAAATCACCATGAGTTATCTTTGCAGTTGGCAATACGATTATCCCTACGATATTAAATCTTTATGCTCGAGAAAGAGAATGTTTTTGCTAGGTAATTTTTGAGGAGGACGACACTTGTTCGATATTTATTATAGGATCCATTATTGAGTTCCAATGTGGGTTTATTTTTAATTTTGGCCTTCGAAACTGATGGAAACCTACCATTTATTATTTATTGGTTGGTAATGTGATTGTACGCGTAAAGGCCAAACGATCTGCTCGCATCTTTGGTGGCAGCTCGTGGTGAGTTCTTTCCTGTTTATTATATCTATATTCCCGCCTGCAAATTAGAAAAAGTGAATGAGAGTTGCTGGTAAAAATTGGTTGGAGACTATTAAACACCAAGCAATGCCGATAGATTCAAGGAAAGTAGCGACTTATACAACTACAGCAGTTTAAAGAACATTGTGGTGAAATAGATAGAAAAAGAAAAAACTATATAAGACCGACATATCGTTAAATTTCCATTCTATGATGGCCCTAGTAATCTTAGATGGAGGACAGCAAATAACTGACTAGAGATGGAATACAGCAGCGAGTTCTTAGTTTTTGATTCCTCAGCTACTAAAGGTGTATTAGTAATGGTCTTCGATATCATCTTCTTGAGCTTCTAAGCTCTCAAGTTGTGATTCGCAAACATTTGTTCGGGTCGGCGCTTCATAACTAATTGTGGGTGTAAGTATGACTTGTTGTTGTTGTATGATATTTTCGATTTTAATGCAGTGTTTATTGATAATTAATACTTACTTATTATATATGCCTGTAGCTCGTAATCTTTTGCACCGCTTTTCCGAAACGTGCAGATGTATGAAGTAGAAGAAAATTGTGTCAGATTGGATAAATAAAATCCCATAGTTGGGTTGTAAGACCATTCCGAATCCTCAGTTCCTGTATTAATCAATGTTCCCTATAACGACAAACAGAGTTTGTAGTTAGAATGCAAACATTTATCAAAATAAGGTGCCTTCTCATCTTTGAAATGTATCACGTTTGTGCGATTCTATTGCTTGAGAACAGTTCTGAACAATACTGAAATATTAGTATTGTTCAGTATTCACAGTTAGAACTAGCAATTCGTATGGTTACATGTTCTTTAGGCTGGACTTCTTTAAGCAAAACTAACAAAACTTTATGTATCCATGTTGAACGGTCGTTTAGAACTTGGAATTTCGAACAAACCTATTCAGTAAACAACATCGAGGATACCAATGATCCACTCAATTGGTGACCGAATGAGCATGAGGATCATTCGTATCTTCGAAACGGTCGTCCCGGATGAATTTGGTTGTGTGTACTCCTAACGAAAACGATAAATAGGAGTGTGATATAATAAAAAGATCAAAGATCAAGAATTCATTATTTATATATTGAATATCAAAATTTCACTTCATTATTAGTTTTTATGTTCGGAAAAAAACAAGTAGCATATTTGACATACCTTCTTATCGAGATCAATATGGGGTTCAGAATATAATTTCACTTCAACTGAGGGATGCGTTGGTTTGCATGGTATAAAGAGCGACTGGAATTTGGTGCCCAGAACAAAAATCTCGAGGTGTCTGACGGAGAGTATTTCATCATCTGTTATGAAGGATAGAATATAAATAGGCTTAAGGTGTTAGTGTTCTGTATTAAAGTAAAACACAACAGGAATATAAAATAAGCTTGGTCGTTTTATCTAACCTTCGAAATTATCTAAATAGTAAATATTGGATTATTTCTACTAATTAGTCATCCGTGATTTTCAAGATTTACTGAAGATATTTTAGAAGAATGCGTGTTGGAATTCTTACCATCAATGTAGAGGTACACAGATGCTCCATTTTGGGGATTTTTGGTTTCTTTGCAGAAGTAAAAGCCAAAATTCAGGCCGCTGGCGTTAGTTATAGATAATTCTGTGACATAAATATCACCTTCACGAGAAAATGTAACGTCAATGTTGGGTACACCTTGTTTCTAGAATCAAAATTATTATGGTTTTGTACGTTTCATATATACAGATTGCCATATTCTTTGGAAGCACTTTTATAAAAACGAAAACTTTAGATTAAAAAGTCATAGATAAACAGTAGAAAAGTAATGTTCTAAATGGAACAGTCTATATGTTAGTACATATTGGGTTTCTACTAGAGAATTTGGGATAATAATACATAGTATTTGATACCTTGTTTTGAAGAGAAGAGTTGCTCGAGAGAAAATTTTATGAATGAGGTTTTTTGTTTGAAGTTAATACAAATATACATTCTTACCAGTTGATGCAGCACGTCTGGATATAACCAGGTGACATTTACGTCACCTTTACAAATTAGTTTAAAGTCATCTTTCGCTCTTATGATGTATTCGCTTTCATTTGGTGTAATAACCGGTAGAGCAAGTAATATACCTGAAAAAGACATAAGAATGTGATGATTCCCCTTCGTTCTACTTTACTAATGGCGTATGTTCTGAGGTGCCCAATTTAGCCATTGCCATTTATTGTTAGTCATCCGAAAAATCCGTAATATTTTGGCATTTATGGTTAACAGGAAAAATTCTAGAATAGTTTCTCTATTTGATTTTGAACGTATAGGCTGTTATATATAAAAAAAAAGAAATAATATGAATCAAGCACGGCGAAGATTGCGATGGTCATCTTGTAGATGTTAGCTGATATTAAAAAATGTGTTACCGAAAACTGAACAAAAGACAATAGTCAATTGATTAAAATGTTAATCACCCCTCTAGCATGCAAGACATTTAAGATATCGGCTGGTAAATAAATAGCGGAATTTCGTAAAAATCTCAAATTGTAGAATTTCAAAAGTTTAAATTAACATAATTCGGATATTGAAATGCATTTATAGAACAGCGCTGCTTAATCCAGGAGGAAACTCTCTGGCAAACCCTAAGGTTCTGCAAATTATCGAACATCTCTTCTACCATTTTGTTCCGCGCAATATGACCATATAAACGAAGACGTATGTGGCTAGATATATGGCGAAAAGGGTAATTCTGATTGTTAGACATGTAGATATGAACTCATAACTAAAGAGGAATTATACACTCTACTGTTGAAGCATGGCGCTTGAACTTCGAGATCATTGTATTATCCCACATTCTCTTCATTTGTGTAAGAATATTATTATTGTTAAGGCGCGCTGTTGAGAAATTCATTTCTGAATTTGCCAAAAAAAGTTAAAGAATTGCTGCCAGATACGTTTTTTTATGAAATGCATGCAATCCCTGTCAATTTTGGGAAGACGCGTTGATTTACGCGAACGAATGCAAGTACAACAAGTCCCGCATCTGGATTGTCAATATTGAAGATTTTATTAATCCTTTTTCGTTTCACTTCACTTTGACTAGCCCGACGTTTGATAGATTGGAGGGTGACATGAGATAGACATCTTCATTTAGGGAAACGACGCTGCGTTGAAACGTACGATCAGGTAGTTCAGACATCAAAATATCGACTATATCATTCGGCGTGTAATCGGACATGGATAATCGCACGGCTACTGTCTTTTAGATAATAATTGTGTCAAACAAGTTTTTTATCAAGACAAAACAAAAATATTAAGTATTTTAAAGTTTTTAAGTGCTGGACAATATTATGCATAAATTATTTGGATTATGTAATATTGTTTATAATGTGCTTAAAATGTATTTCACATACCATTTGAAAGGTATCTCAAATTTCCCGGTCGTAATTTTTAGTTCGAGCAGATTAAAGTTGGGCGCTGTCTGCTTCTTACTGAGAGAAAAATTGAACGTACACAGTCATTTATAACAAATAATTGAAATGTAAACTAAAATTCGCCGTACAAGTAAATTGCAGCTTACCAAATTTAATTCCGAATAAGAATGCAAATGGGAGTAATTTAAATGTTAAATCCATTATGCAAAGGTAGATTGAACACCAAGCAATACTACAGGCGATAACGTTATTGGCAATAATGCAGGTCACACACACTTCGAAGCTTCACGATCACCAAATTTCAACTAGAACTGAAAACATCTATTTTACTTTTGGATATACGTCATTATTTAACCGCAGAATCTAACCGAAGACCGAGATGATTAAGGTTTATATTAAAACCAAAGTTAATCATTAGAATTTCTCAAGGTGTTATATTGACGTTCAGTATTTCTTGGATTACGTAATGACCTATTAATAGAATTTGTTGTCGTTCTTTAGTACTTAGTACTTTAATACAATTGGACGTTTTAGCTAGTGGCACACAAGGACAAATGTGATTGGTTTTTGCTGTCGTATGTACATTTCCTTGGAAATATTAACGTTGGAGTAAACACCAACTATTTATTACCGCGGTAAATAAACATAAAAATATGCCTTGTTTAAATAAAACTACAATTTTTATGGCAATTGGAGATTCTAATATGTAACTTTAGTTGTATGCACATTTTCTGAGGATAAATGGTGAAGCGCTGCGTGGTTGAAATGATTGAGCATGTGGAATGCCTTCTCCTTCTGCATTACTGATTCAATCATCACAACGAATCCAACCTGTTCCTGTAGTCGAGAGTGCAATGCGTTTTTTATTCAATAATAAATTCATCAACAAACCCTATAGCAGACGTGGCCAACTTCCATATATTAGACATTCTTCTTTAAAAATGTGTAGTGATCTACCTACCAAAATGTTGACATTTCACACATTTAAATTTTGTATTAATAAGTGAAAATGCGGGAGGTAGCAAACTAATATGATATCTCATTAATCAAATTAAAAAATAAACACAAAAAAACAGAGATATAAAATAGAAAGCGAATCTGCGCGTGTATCCAGACGAAGATAATGATAATGAATGTTCGGTAAGTTGAGAACGATGTTTAGTTCTCGCGAACTTTAAATAGGTACCGAAAGGCCGATTCACATAAGCATGTAGATCCAAGACACGAATAAATAAATTTGCTACATTTGGTAATATATGAATATTTTCCTCGATTAGATGAATTTGTAGCAATCTTCCCAAGTTCTCTGGCTTGTAAGAATTAAATCAATTTGTACAGTTATAATTTAATATCACCTTTCTAATTTCTGCAACGTATTTTTCAATGTTATAATTACTTTTATAGGTCATCAGCCACATTTGAAAAGATCTTTTATTAGCATAATAATTTTTTTCTGTATGCTTTAATGCTACTGATTATTTCAATTATTGTCTTATTTTTTCTTTGCGATACTAATTTTTCTTTTATCTTTGCGAATCAATCGAGGAAACTTAGAAATGATGAGAAATTTACTTGTATTTATAATTAGCCACCTTATATCGATATATAATAATAAATCTGGCTGTGCTTCATCAAGTTGCAAACGCCGTTTGAGGGAATTTCATTATATCTATTATTCCCTTTGCATTTCTTTTGCTTGCAAACACTTGTTGGTGTGTTGTGCAGTGGTGGCTCCTCACATGCTTGAAATTCGTTATTGAGTTATAAATTCGTAATGCATATCATTGCTCCTATGCCATCCGTTTTTAATTTAAAAAGTTATCTACTCTACACCTCCAGTTCTTTTTTTTCGAGGAAATCATATCCCATAATTCTATAATCATAGGAATTATACGAATAAAACTAAGTAATTTTGATATGTCGATTCACCTATCTGAAGGCGATCAATTAATATCGTGGTAGAAATGTCTCTCGGGTGATGTCGTGTAGTTAATATTTTACTTGACGTTTCGCTGACTATCCTGTCAGCTTCTTCAGAAGATTTCTAAAGACTGTCTTTAGAAATCTTCTGAAGAAGCTGACAGGATAGTCAGAGAAACGTCAAGTAAAATATTAACTACACGACATCACCCGAAAGACATTTCTACTATGGATTACGGTCGTGAAAGCCTACACTCAATTAATATCGTGATATGTAACTACCCCCTCATATTTTACTCATTTTTTTAATCCGTCGCATCCCAGTAATTCGAGACAATAGTAGTTCTTTTTATTGCAGCAATAGTTTCACTCTAAAAAATTATTAAGATGTAAATTTAACATTTCCAGGAAAGTTTCTTGTATAAATTTTCCTCATCAGAACTGTTTAAAATTTTTTCGCATATTTTGAATGATGCGGTAGTCACTGAATCTGTTTGTTGAACTTTTAATTGAGCTTGAAGATCCCTGATTTTATTTTTTTTTTCTCAATCAGCTTGACGTTTACTATGTTAATGTTAAAAAATTATTCTCCAAATTACCTTTTTTATAATGATTAGGGAGAAGGTAGGGCATATTAAGCAACAACATTTACTGTTCACCACTGTAAAAAGTAATCAGGTCCTGTTCTTCATGGAAAAAATAACTTTTCAATTTTTTTAGTTTATCGCCTATTTTAATGGGTACTAAAATACAGAAGACAAGAAGTTTTAATTTAGAACATAGCATGAAACTGCTTAAACCGGCTCCTGTAAGCGGTGATCGGCCAACAATGGCTTCGTAATAGACGATCTACTTGTTGACTACTTCTACTCTATAGGAAACCATATTTCACAGGAATAAATTAAGATGCAGATTTTAATAAAAAGAATATATATATATTTTATTTACTATGATTCGATGTTAAAATAATAAAAGACAATAACTTTTTATAACTAAAATTAAGGAAAGAAAAACGGGTAAACTTAAAAATCTCTTCGGCACAGTAACTCCGTCTCAGGATTCACATCCGGAACTCAATATGATCAACGTGGGGATGGTTAAACATAGACTACAAATCTGAAGCCAGCATAACAAATTAATATACGACTAATATACACGAGTATCACCTTATGTACTGGCATATTGTAATATGCCTACATTAGGTTAGAACATACAATGTCCGGGTAAATAAAATTGTATGCTTCTTTATAACTTTCAGGACAAGAAATAAGTTAACAAAGAAGCTGTAAGTTGCATACGTAAAGAGTTGTTTTAGGATTTCCCTGCAATCTAGAATAGTTTTGTCCTCCCAGAAAAAAACGTTTTATATTTTTTGGGGCTTGTTTATTTACCGACGACAAATATGCAGACAGAAGTCTTTATCACGTCTGGTTGTTTAAATTAATTTCGATTATAATCAGCAATGAGCGAAAAGCTTTATTTAAAGTTTGGAATACCAATATTGTGGCGAGAACTATGGAATCACAAAGCGCTCTACTTTCGCTTGATTATCACAATTGGTTTTAGCAGCAAAGCTGGATGTCGCCCCAGTGACGAAATCTATCCTGCATTTCCGTGACCTACCATTCCCAAGTTGTATGGGTCAACACGGTGTGGATAATGAAATGGATGGCAAGACAGATAATTCATAGCAATCAAGTACAACTGGTGTTTATATAGTTGAACCTAATGAACCTGATGAATGAATATTTGTTATCTTAGAGTAAATTTGATGTTCTCGTGCCAAAGCCAAAAAATCCAAAGCTAAATGAAATCTGTAGGCTCCAAACACCGAAGTTACTGTTTTCGGATCCAGAAGAGGGACGGTGTCTCGATATTTTTCAAAGTAAGATGAATTTTGTTACTGCTGTTGGTTAATAAAATTGAAGATCTATGAATCTACTAACCGAAAACGAATTGCATTTATACAATAAAACAATGGAAGATTGTCTGGTAATTAGAACCAACATAAGTATAGAATATACTTTTTTCTGTTATCTTGGAATTTTAGGTGCGACTTGACAATCCTGGCGTTAGTTTTTCATTTATTGATTTGTTCGATTTTCAGATGTATGTTACAATAGTTGTAAAATCAAAATCAAAACTGATTTTGAACTGAAAATCCATTCATATCATCCCTCTTAAGCCTACTAAACTAATTTATATACACACACTCAGTACTCACAATATTGACGCGATGCGCAACGTTGTTCGTAAAATTGTTTAACAACTCTTTAAAAGCGCTATAATTCTTTGTCAGGCACGTTAGCAATATTTTCTTTTGGTATGAAGTCTAATTTGTTGTATGTGGAATAAGTTTAACACGAGGGCTCGCTAGGTAATTTAGATGTGTTTCGGTTCTCCTCGTGGTCCGAATTATGAATTGGCATTGCAGTTGCTTTCAGTGAATGCTAATCTTTGTTGTTGAGTTCGCTAAAGGATAACACTTTGCCTTGTGGTTTAGAAGAATTGAATAGGGGTCGAGATCGCTTGGGCATGCAATTGTACTGTGTAGTGTTCATGGCGCGACGTGGGTAGCTGGGAGACGATAGTGTTTTGAAATCCGGTGGGCTTACCATCTGCAGGTAATCGTTCTGGCCACTTTGGATCCTCTGTTTATTCATTACTAGATATGGATCGTTCAGGCCTATGTAAAACTGGAAAATAAATTCGAACATTTTTGTCAGTATGTACATATATATTCTAGCATACCATGGAAAGTCTTTTGCAATTAATTGTTAATTAGTTTTACAGGATTCTATAAATTGGACACGGACATTGAACAAGTTCTTGAGAATTTTAAACGAGTTTTAATGCATTTTAATCCTTCTTAAACGAATAAATTAGAAAATTTATTGTGATCTATTGAATTAACTACGATTTTTGGTGTGATGTGAATTACCTTCGTAACGGATTCCTCCAACATGCTTCCGATTCTATCGCTCAATTCTTGAAATGTTGGTCGGCTCGGCGGCTCCGTTTCCCAACAGTTTAACATCAGGGAGTATCTGAAAACAAAATGTTTCCCCGTTCCTGAAGCGATCTAAAGAAATTGTTTTTGGCAATATGCTGCAGTTTCGCGCATCTTTACCAAATATTTCAGACGGGAAAAAGTGTCATCTGCATCAATATGTGCAATAGTCTTTTATAAATTAAAAGAGAATGCTTGGTTTATTGAAAGTACACTTTGTTGTTGCAACCTAGGCTTGTAGCGATCAAGGAAGAACCAACTTACATTTCTTTAGTGGCATATGTTGGTTGTTCCATCCTATATCCCTCGACCAGTTTCTGGAGAATACCTTCACCAGCTTCCATGCCTGGATAAGGTGTACGTGCCAAAGAGAAGAATTCCCATAGCACTATACCAAAAGACCATACGTCGGATTGCGTAGAGAACACTTTATCTCGCATGGATTCAATGGACATCCACTTGAATGGGAGGGGACCCTTTGTGGGACAAAAATAGGATTTTGATTGGTCCCAAAAGTAAAATATTCAATAGAAGAAAGCTTACGCGTCCTTTCCTTTTGTAACCATTGTTTTTGTACATTTTCTTTGATAATCCAAAATCACATATCTTAACAACATTTTTGTCTGCTAATAAGATGTTTCTGGATGCTAAATCACTATGAAGAATCTGTAATTGATACCATTATGATTACCACATTCATAAGCGAAGACATTAACATGTTTGTGTACATACTCTTCTTGAAGCTAAATACTCCATTCCTCTGGAGACTTGGAAGGCCCAGGTAAGTAAATCCTTGGTGCAAAATGGTTTGATATTTCGTTTGTAATCATCTTTACAGGTGGATCTTTCTTTTAGTGGGATGCTGTTTCTCACCGTTGGTTTGTCATCTAAGAGATACAATTGTCTGTTAGAATATAATTCTTACGTCAGGTTTTTGAATGCTAAACCTTGATTTCTGCCTGAAGCCATGGACACAGCGGTTTCTCTGACATAAAGGGAGTTAGTCGTGTCCTCCTCTAAGCCTGTTGGTGGACCTTCAAAACTAAGGTAAAGTTGGTTAATGTAATACTTGCTAAATTTCTTCATTTTAGTTTTAGTTTTTGAGGTCTACTATATTATATTTGTTAACTTCTAGGAGTCGCGTTATACTTATGGTTCCGCTAGCTTACAACACTAACCAAACTCAAATGTGTATCCTCGTAATTTTATTTCTTCTTGTAGATATCATATATATTGCATTCAACAAACCTGTTGTCACTGGCAACCGCAAACGGTCTTGAAAGTACATCGGCGCCTATTGAATAGTTAATTGTTTCAGTCCCAGGATCTATTTGATTAATGAAATTTTCTCTGTGATGTAATAGGTAATTGCGAAGGTTTCCAAAAGGGCAGAATTCGACTATTATGTAAAGTTCCCCTGTAATATTTTTCTCATTATAGACATTCCAATAAGTCTCTTAGATGGACCTTACTTTTTGCTATATCTTGCGTGCATGCTCCTATCAAATTCACAACGTTCAAATGTTTCCCTAAATGGACCATGATCTTTAATTCAGAAAGCAATGCCATGAGATAAATATCGTCTGCATTCATTTTCATCATCTTAACTGCGACTTTGAGATCGGTGTTATTGTCGTAACGTTCTATGATGGCCTTCATCACCACCCCAAAGGCGCCCGCTCCAAGTTGCTCGCCTAAAGAATTGAAAACTGACTGATTTATCTTGGCAAGAAGTTTTTGGGGACGTATGATGACATGATGAGCGAAGAAGCAGTTGAAAAGTTAAAAGAGCCATTTGCATTTTAACTTTGTTAAAAGTTTAATGGGAATTAGTGATAAACTTACTTTCTTTTAATTATTTCCAGATATTTGGAAAGTTAATTTTCTGCGAAACCTATTCTTTAGAAGGCACTATCAACAAGCAAGTATTAAGGATTACAAGTTTTGATGTATGCAGTTATTAAAAGAGAAAGAAAAAATCAGTTAGGTCTTTACGAATGAAGCACTTAAAAGGATTAAAAATTAATACTTATATATTCCTCTAAAAAAACGCCAATTCTTCAAAATTGATAGCTGGGAGAAACAATTTTGGATGTAATGCGATGAAGTGACCTTTCTAATCTCGACAAAACGTTCACTGCGCGCTCTCACAGCAACCAAGGCATTTTGTCAACATAACGCCATGTAATTACCTAGTTTAATCCTTTCCTTTGGTATTTCCCATGATTTCTTGTTGTATGGTAGCAATTGTGCCTGGTCATCAACACCTAAGTTCGGATTAATGCGTTCTACCGCGCCTTTTTCGAAATTCGCCAATACTGCTGCTCTTAAAATCCTCATTTGCTTTACGGCAAAAAAAATAATTTGTACAACAAGTAAATTTTAGTTTTAATACTGTGAAAAGTAACAACGATACATTTAAAGCAATTAGAGACGGAGACAGAAATTATATACGTGTGATTTCGTGCAGTAAGCACGCTTGGATATCTCCGAATTTTTAAGTTACGTTGTGGATTATGCAGTTTGCGATTATTTACCTTATGCAGTTGGGGTGAATTGAAATGTCTTTCACACGTGAACAGAAAGTACAGTTTAAATTTTTAATTAGGGGGAAAAATAAATAAAAAAGTATTTCATGATGAAGAATAGTCGAACGTGTAAACGAACATTCGCCATTGTAAAAGGAGATTCAAACTCTAGATCAGTTTAATGGGAAATAAATAAATCGATTTTAAACCAGAATATATTAAAATGTCACCGCGTGGGTGATGGTAACGCTTACACTTCGCGACCGATTATAGTAAAAATCTCAAGCCCTATTATTCGGACGATGATTTTACAGAACTAAAGATTTCTCAAGAACACGGAAATATTTATTAAGGGAGATCCAAGACTCGATATCTTTACTAAATGTTGTACAAAACTTGGTTTTAGGAATGCTTGGGTTTAAAGTAACTGACAATTTAAACTAAACATTTACCCTCCTCTTTCTGATTTTGTAAATTAGTAATGTGACGATCACTATTAACATCGCAAGGAAGATCCCCAATGGGACGTATATCGAGGTGTTACTGTCCGAAGGTCTATCTGAAAAGAGTGTTACGGGTCAATTGGAGCCCAAATTAATGCCAAAATACGGACGAGACTTACTTGCAAATTTAAGGGTTGCCGTTTTACTTGTGGAGCCCAATCGGTTTGTCACACGACAAGTGTATACTCCTTCTTCCGTAGTATAGTTGGGTTTGACGAATAGAAGTACTTGCATCATATTTGCGAATTTCACCCTCGTGTTGTCCGGGACGAATTCTGATCCATCCTGTTGTAGAATAGAAGCCAAAAATGTAATAAGAAAATCTGCTCCCATTTCCTAATTGTTTTGAGTTTTACTCACTTTATACCATTTTATTGAAGCTCTTGGGATTGCTTCGTAGAGGCAAGTGAAATTATCTGTGTTTGGATATACATTTTCGTGTGCTTGATCCATGTTCGTTACTGTTATTCGCGGTTTCTGTGGTGCTGTTTTCACAAACAAGATATGGTTAAGATGGGATTGTTATTCAAAACCCCATCTTGCTTACCAACAACTTCAATTGAAACAGTATGGGTTCGCTGTCTGTTTTCAGGTACTGTGTGGGTTTCGCAGATGTACAACCCGACATTATCTCTGCCCATTTTGCGAATGATAAAAAACTGTTTCACCGAGAATGTCGTTTTGGTAGTTTGGATAGCGAGACCTTAAGTATAAACCAAAATCTGATTGAACCATTTGAAAGGATTTTTTAATTTTATACCGTGACGTATTAGGTTGTACTCGAAGTACCATTCAATATGACTGGAGTAATTTTGAATCGTTGCTAAACACTCGAATTGCACTTGACTTCCTGCAGCTAATTGGAATTTCTGTAGATTTTTGGCAGGAAACTCTATATCATCCTCCTTAATGAGTACGTTGAAACCTCCTTTAACGTCTACAAATTTTTATAGTTTAATTCACCAAGAAATTGATGAACTAGGTGTTTCCACATTCAGCATTGCTATCTTACCTGTTACTGTGTAATCAGAGATGTGTTCATCTGAACCGTATATATTACTTGCAACACATTTAATGTAACCAGATTGATTTGTTCTGACTGCAACTGTTGAAACATAAAGATCATGGTAACTTGCTTCCGAGGAATTGAGCTAGAATTGATTAGGAATCTTTAACATTATTTTTTTGTTTTGGAATTTTGTAACCAATACCGGTTTATATTCACAGCCACTATCAATGCAACCTTTGAATTCCCACTTTATTTCCGGTGGGGGAAACGCCCAAACGACACATTTTACTTTTTCGGTAGTGCCAACCATATGAAATCGATCGGTTGTAATTTCAACAGTTGGTTTGGCTGAAATAAATTGGCTTTTTAAAAAGAACGCTTGGGACGCGATGTTTATGACGCCGACGGAGTTACCTGTTACGTTTAAAAAAAACATTACGCTTTTACGATTAAATCCGTTTCTTGCTACCAACGTATAATTTCCTCTGTCTGTTATGGTAACATTAGTTAAAATAAGACCACTTGACCAGGCTGATTGTATTATGGTAAACTGTTCACCATTTTTTATTCGTCTTTCATGAGGATCAAACCTGAATTGAAATCAATATCAGTTATCCTCGCAGTTGCCAAGACAATTATCGCTACTGATCGTAAATCTTTATGCTCGTGAAAGAGAATGTTGCTGTGTATTTTTGAGCAGGGCGACACTTGTTCGATATTTATACATTTATAGAATTCAGTTTTGATTTCTAATGTGGGTTTTCCCAATTTTACCTTTTGAAATTGATGGGAACCTACCATTCAATATGGACTGGTTGGAAAAATGAGACTACGTATAAGTTCAAATAGATCCACTCGCATCTTTGGTGGCAGCTCGTGGTTAGCTTTTGGTCGCTTCCAATTTCGATGTTCCTGCCTACAAAATCGAGAAAATGATCGAGAGTTACTGGTATAAATGCATTGTAGGTTGTCAAATACCAAGCACCGCTATTAGATTCAAGGCAAGTAGCGACACAACTGCCGCTGGTTGAAGAACATTTTAGTGAATACTAGTTAGCAAATATAGAAAAAGAAAACACTGTATAGGACCGACATATCGTTAAATTTCCATTCTATGATGGCCATGGTAATCTTAGGAGGAGGACAGTGGTGTGGATTTTTCGCGACGTGGGCTACCAGAGGGCTATTTGATACGCTGGCCTTTTGCCAAGTCTTCGTAGATAACTAACTAGAGACGGGATACAGCAGTCAGTTCTTAATTTTTTATTCCTAATTTATTAACAATGAATCTCAATATATTCTTCTTTCTAGAGAGTTTTTAAGCTCTCAAGTTGGGATTCGTGAACTGTTATCCAGGTTAAGACTTCATAAGTTAATTATGGACGCAAGTATGTCTTGTATACCGACAGTTTTGTTTGTTGTACTAGAGACTCCTACTGCATAACAAACTCAAAAGCGAGTTCTTGGCCCGAGCATACCTTTGCCTGATATGATTAGCACGGTTATTCCACATGAGCCTATGATCTAGATTAAGCCCACATACTTTACTGAACTCGTTCAGCCGTTCTGTTTATAAAAATGTAGACAGTAGGTTCTTCTCCAAGTAAAGCGAACTGCAACGCATTTACAGTGATTTATCTGTTCGACCAAAAATGGCTAGTAAATACGCCGTATAATGTTTCTGTATAATTGCGTGCATTACAAAAGGAATTATTATTATCAATAGACAAATTTCGGTCGTGGTATTACAAAGTAAAAAGTTGGTGCCAATTGCAAAATTAGAGCGAAATTAATGCGAAACATTGACTAATTTTGCAATAATCATACTAATTTCGCAGTACCTAATATGAATGCAGCCTTAGTCGTGAAATCCTATGTTGATAGCTCTTTTGTCAATTTTGTCCATCACCACCTACATCATTAACTACCGAGGAATTGTCTTGACGTGTTTTTAGTTTTAATGCGGTTAGTGTTTGTTGACTAATGGAAATCTACCTGTTACTATCCGTGCCTCTTGCAGGTAATCATTAAGACCATTTTTCTGATACAAGCAGGTGTATAACACGGAAGAAAATTGTGTCAGATTGGCTAAAATAAATCCTCTTTTCGGGTTGTAAGTCCATTGTGAATCAGTTCCTGTATGAATCAACGTTCCCTGTAAGAGTTTGTAATTAGAATGCGAACATGTGAAATGTATCAGGTTTGATCGATTCTGTAAGTTGAGAATAGTTTTGAGCAATACTAAATTGTTGATTAATCTTGCTTCAGTATACATAGTTAATACTAACAATGCATATAGATACATGTTCTTTAGCCAAGAATAAAACCACGTCAAGTATATTGCACAGATTCGACTTCCTTAAGCAAAACTGACAAAACTTTATGCCTCCATGTTAATCCAATGGTTATTTAGAACTTGGGATTTCGAACAAACTTATTATGTTTTATGCAAAGAATTTCGCTCAAATTTAGACTGAAGACCTTACCGTAGGCCTTTGTATGTGCATGGTAAAAGCGGTATTTGCAAAACTTGCTTCGTTAATTTTAGGATACACCTTGTGCAACCACCTTTACAAAAGAGATCATCAAAAAATGGGTAGACAAAAGAAACACAGTTTTGATAAAGGTTTTGATTTTCGAATTTTCTACAAAAAGTTTAATATTAAATGCTACACATACATAAGAAAGTGCTTGGACACAGCAGCCAGATTAATGTTGATATAATTTAACAAATATTTATTATTTTACGCTATTGTTTGTCGATTGGGTCTATTTACGACTAAATAAATAAGCAACCGTCTTGTGCATGTAAGAAATTTTTTCTCTGTACGGTAGAGTTGTTGAATGACTCAATTAATTTGTTTTCCATGAGCACATAAACCAATTTTTGTACCTGTCGTTAGCACCAATACTCTAATGTGAATCTTATAAATGTCAATGCTGAGATAGGAAAATAGAATGGTGGAATCTCTTTTGTGTGTAGCCGAGCCTTGGCAAATCTTTATCTATGTCTAGCAGATTATTTTTCCAAGGGTTAACATTTATCTAGGTTGGAGATGAGATTGTTTGTCTTTAGTAATCACGCCAGTCCTGGACGCCTAAAAATTGCCCTATGTGCACCAAAGGAAATAAAACCGTGAAATAATAAAAGGCTAGTAATACTTATTTTTTTTATACTGAATCTTAAATGTGATGTAATAATTTTTTATGTTATGGAAAAGTACCAAGTAGCATATTTTACATACCTTGATTTCGCCATCAATATAGCCTCCAGAATATAAATTTACTTTAACTGAGGGATGTGTTGGCTTGCATGATATAACCAGTGGCTTCAATTTTCTACCCCAAATGAAAAGCAGGTTCTCCGAAAAACTGAGTCTCTCATCATCTGTTAAATGGGGTAGAATATTAATAGTCTTGAAATGTTAGTGTATTGTATTGAATTACGACACAACATGAATACAAAGTTTTGTTGTTTCCAAAATATTCTTGGTCGTTTTTTTTCGAGGTTATCTAAATTATAAATACTGGACCAATTCTAATTAGTCATTCTATGATTTGAAAGATTTGATAGAAGAACACGCGTTGAAATTCTTACCATTAACGTAAAGGTATAGAGATGCAACATTTTCCGAATTGTCGGTTTCGTTGCAGAAGTAATAGCCGACATTCCGACCACTGACGTTGGTTATAGATAACTCCGTGACATAAATATCACTTTCACGATAAAATGTGTGATCAATGTTGGATATCCCCAATTCCTAGAATCAGAGCATTGTGTTTTTGTATATTTCATACATGCAGATTGGGGCGGTATTGCGATATTCTTTGAAAGCACTTCTATAGAAAGGAAAACTTTCGATCGACAAATCACAGATACGCACAATCTAAGATTATTTTAGAATATACAAAATGAAGGAAAGAAAACTTGTATATAAAAGTAACGTCCTTCTAAAGAACAGCTTGTATATTTGTACAAATTGGGCTTCTACTAGAGAACCTAAGATAATAACATAATTCTATTGCACACTATATATTTTTTTAATTTTGTAAATGAGACTTTTTGACTAAGGTTAATCTAAATACAAATATACATTCTTACCAGTAGTACCACAACCTCTGAATATGACCAGGTGACATTTACGTCACTTTTACAAATTAGTTTAAAGTTATCTTTGGCGTTTACGATATATTCGCTTTCATTTGGTGTAATAACCGGAAGAGCAGGTAGTGTACCTGAAAATGAAATCAAAATGTGATGAATCATCCAAAAAAATCCGAAATATTTCGGCAAGGATGTAGATAGAATTGATCACCGTTTGCGGTTTCTTTATTAGATTCTGGAAAAACCTGCAGGCTATTCTATTAAAAAAAAAATTGAAATAATATAAGTCAAAAATGGCAACGATTTCGATTGCCATCTTGCGTTAGACGTTAGTTTATTAAAAATTTTTCGATATCTTAACCTTAACAAAAAGGCAATAGTCAATTAGATAACATTTTAATTACCGCTCTAGTGTGTACGGTATTTAAAATATCCACCGATAAATAAACTACGGGATTTCGCAATAATCTGAAATTAACTAATTTCAAAAATCGACTAAAGTCAAATTAATATAAGCCGGATATTGAAGTGCACTCATACAGCTTTGCGGCTTAACCCAGAAGGAAACTGCCTGACAAACTATAGTATTTATTAAAAAATGGTTTGGTATGGTTCTGCAAATTATCGGCTTGTCCTTATGCCCCTTAGTCCATTTTCTTCCACGAAATATGACCATATAATTGAGGACCTATATGACTGGGTATATAGCGAAAAAGGAATTTATGATAACAGAATTATGTAAGACATGCAGACATACGAATTCATAACTAAAAAAATACCCCCTTTAAATTTTTATTAAAACCTTACCGCAATGCCCTGTAGAGCATTCTATTTCCAAAATTATTAAAGGAAAACTTAAAGAATTGCTGCCAAATACATTTTCTTTTGAAAACCATGCATCTTACGAGCCCATACTTCATTTTAGTATATCATTTATGATAAAAGTGCAAGCAAAGAGCGTCAGTGATATTTGGAAAGGTAAAAGAAGTATAACATGAATTTCAAATGATTAGATAAAGTAGATTACGCATCCATGCCGTAACAAATAAAAGACGATAATAAATGTTCATATTACATGCTGTTGTACATTTACATGTACATATATAGCGGGTGTCCCATTTTAATCCTAACACAGAAATACAGCGACAAATATGAATCCTATGAAAAAGTTCGTCACACCATTTTCTATTCGCTTCAGTGGCAGCCACGATTTTAATTTTAACGTAGATGGCGCTGTAATCAGCGAAAACAGGACAAAAATTTTCAATAGAAATCCCTATTTTTTATTACATATTGATATTCTTGGCTAAAAGTAAGTAACTTTTGTCTGAATTATACATACTTTTGTTAATTTGCCTTTAATTAATGGGAACCTACATTTTGCATTGCATTGTATGTATTATATCTGCAGACTAGAGACCAAGCACACTAATGACTGCGCTTCGCAACATAAGTGTATTACTCTACGGCAACCTAGATTGCGTTATAATTGGTTCAATAGAGCACATTTAATTTTTCCAAGGAATATTCTGATATTTTTTAATTATTTATTGCATTTATTATATCAAACAGTATTTTATAAAGTTAACAATTCATAAAATATCTTAGAAAGCTGAAATGTTATCAAACCAATAAATTTTATATTTATTTTCTATTAAACTGTTTCATCAACTTTTAGATCGATAAGCTTGACAAACATGTAGAAGTTTATCATTCTGCCACGTTGTCGCGGAAACATTTTATCAAATTTCCATTAATGTTGGTGTTGTTTTGTTTATTGCCTAACCGGAAAATAATATTTGCCTTTAGGTGAGCAACATGTTCAAAGTTACCCGCGCCGAGCTGGCAATAAAGTTTAATTCGTTCGTGGAAACTTGCCACGGTTGCTTGTAACATAATCTATGGTTAACCCATTTTCCAGGAAATGTTTCGTCAAGAAAATTTCATGCATTTCTGGCGAAATGAGGAGGAACGTCGTCCTGTTAGAACCACATATTCACTTTTACAGAAAGAGATGTCTCTTCCAAAAATTTAGGCAGTTCTTGTTATAGGTCCCGCGTCTGGATTATTGTCACTACTATAGATTTTATTCATTCTTTTTCGTCTCACTTAGCGTTGACATGGGATAGACATCTTCGGCCGGGGAAATGGCGCTAAGTTGAAGCATACGCTCAGCTAGTTTAGACATATTAAAATATCGACTATATCATTCGGCGTGTAATCTGACAAGGCTAAGCGCACTTAGCGTAGAATTGCAATATATAATAAAGATCGAGATTCAAAAAAAAATAATTAAGCTACCCTATTTTTCTCCAATTATAGCGCCATCTACGTTGAAACTAAAGTTGTTGTTTTGTGGTCCCGATGAGGCGAGCAAACAATATTTATATTTTTTTATAGGATTTTCGTAGGATTTATATTTCTCGAGACACTCCTCTGTTAAAATTAAAACGGGACCCCCGGTATGTATTTCTCTGTATGTGCTCTACTTACATGTTATCTCTTTTTTTTGTAACTACCTGTAATTTCTGTTAAGATAAAATAATATATAAAAATAAAGACATCTATTATCCCAGTAGTTTTAGTAGTAAAATCTGTTTATTAAAGTGTCAGTTGTAGCAATTCCCATCTTCAATATGTACATTACAATATCCCATTCTACTTAATGAAATGTATTCTTTTCTAAAACAATGGTTCATAAGCTTTAACAATTTTAAAGTAAGTTCTGGACAATATTATAATAAATTATTTGGATTATGTAAGATCGTTTATAATATGGTTAAAAATTTACATATAAAGAAATATGCATTAATAGAAAGGCACCTTAAATTTCCCGGTCGTAATTTTTAGTTCGAGCAGACTAGAGCTGGCCGCTGCCTTATTGAGGAAGAAAATATAAACTAAAACTAGCCGTACAGATAAATTGTAGCTTACCAAATTTAATTCCCAATACGAATACAAATGCGAGTAATTTAAATGTTGAATCCATTATGCACGGATAGATTAAACACCAAGCAATACTACAAGCAGTAATGTTATCGGCAGTAGTACAAGACATAGAGGACGCGGCACACTTCGAAGCTACACGATCTCCTCAATTGGTGGACTGAAAACATCTATTTTACCTTGGGATATACGTCATTATTTAACCGTAGAAGCAGAGATAATCTAACCGAAACGGATGATCGCGATTTCTAGTTAGTTACCAATATTAGGTCTAAGAATTTTCCAAGGTTGAAAATACTGATTAAGTTGACGTTCGCCTTCTGTTGGATTGCGCAATAATCTATAGCATAGAATTTTTTTGTCGTTCTTTAAAGCTGAGATCAAGAAAAGAAGCGAGATTTGCATTTGTCTCATAGAAAGCAACCTGCAACGTGTATATATCATTTACACGATATACATGCGTGAATACACAGTTGTATCAAAATGTCAAAAATTAGTTGAGCTATAACATTGTAACAAGTAATCTATATTTTATGTATTAAGTTCTCCTTTTATTGCTTTAGATTTCCTTCACACTCATTATTTAATTTTGTTAAAAATATAAGATAATTGGACATTTATCTAATGGCACGCAAGGACAAAGCTATTTATTATCGTGGTACCTAAATATAACATCAACTGGCACGAAAGGTGATATGCGTTGTTTGAATAGGAGTCTACAATTTTGATGGGAAATTCATTCATCACAACAAATTTAACCTCTGTCTGTAATCGAGGATTCAACAATATTCGGGGTCCTGGATTCCATCAGGAGGAGCCGTCTACAACGCGTTTATTAACCAGGGAGGCGCATACGCTACTGGAGGAAATTGATCAAAACACTTTGTAGGAAACAATATTTGATAGGAAAAAATAAAGATACACAATTTAACAAAAAGAATAATGTATGTATTTTATTTAAATGTTTGTTCGAATGATTCGATGTTAAAACAACCTTTTTAGCAGGGTAGAGCAATACATGTTATGTTTGCTGTTCGTCTCAACTGCTACTTGAGATTTCTACTAATTGGTAAAATTTGTATTTTGTTTTATCCGCCTTGTTCGCTTTCACTCTTGAAAAGGAAATAAAGACGGTATTTGTTTATTCATTAGTAACTGAAAACAAGGGTAAACTTACAATTAGGACCTAATCTAGTTCAAAATCTCCTTGCCCAACGTGGTGGGGTTGGTTAAAATATAGATTACGAATCCTAAGTCAGCCTAACAAGTTAATATACAACTAATAATAGTAAATTTAGTAATTCTGTATTTTGCGGATTAGAAGTACCAATTTGTCCGCTGTCATATTCCTTGCAGTGGTGATAATTCATTACATATAAAGTTATACGTATAGTAGCTTGTCGTTTTTGAAGTAATGCCATAAAAATTGCATCCAATGTACCTTTAGTTGCATATGATGTCAATTAACTTGGTTAGAATCGCACGTGTTTGCTCTCAATTTTACATAGTTCACTATTTAGAGCAATCTGCCAATAGTTTCCCACTGGGTATTTGAAGATAGCTTTAAGATTGATGTCGAAACCTACCTTCAGTTACACGTTATAATTGTGTGTTACAAGAGTTGGTTTTATATTCCGTACGATCGAAATCAAAAATGATTTTGAAATGAAAATCAATTCGTATCACTATATGTTGAGTTTTTTCGACTCTTAGATTGTAAGCTTAAGACTGATTTACACTCCACAGTCCGTATTCACAATGTTGGGAGAAAGCGCAACGTCTTTCGCGAAATTTATGTTGAAATTGGTCCTTCAAAGGGTGTATTTCGCTTCGCAAGTTCGTACTGGAGTTGTTTTCGGTGAAAGTTTTTGTTGTTGAATTCGCTGAACGAGAACCTCATTGTACAGAAGAACTGAATAGGGGTCGATGTTGCCTGGGATTGCAATCGTACTGAGCGGTGTTCGGGGTGCGATGTGGCTGGTTAGGCGAAGACGGTGTTCTGAAATTCGGCGGGCTTACCATCTGCAGATAATCGTTCAAACCGCTTTGGATCTTTTCTTTGTTTATTACTTGATATGGATTGTTCAGATCTATGTAAAACTGGAAAATAAATTGGAATATTTTTGTCAACTTCTACATATAAATTATAGGAAACATATTAGTTCTACAATGTATTACTCTGATACCTTTTTTTTGTTTCAGTTTCTATTCGGCTTTATTCTCTCCTTCGAAGTGCTTCTTTGATTGTTTTTAAACAATTTGAAATTGATGAAATACTTTTCAGTTTCTTTGAATTGAATTTGTCATAGGATTAACAAAAATTACGTCTAATACTTATCTATTTCTTTTTGTTTATACGTTGTCCCAGGGACTTGATATTTTCAATAATTACTCTGGTTATCTCCCACAAAATAATATTAATTGAGTCTTTTTTCTTTGATATTAAACTTTAATAACATAAGTTATCAAAATGCCAGAATTTGAATACTAGTCAAAATGAATGAATTCTGCATTAAACAATAAAAATTTAACAAATTGGACGTGCAAATGCACGCATTTGAAGGCAATGGCCCATTACAGGTGGCCGTAAATTTGATGGTAAATTAAGCAGGTTGCAGAGAACTGTTGCAGCAACTGATTTCGTTACTGCGGATGCATTCTAAACGAAATTAGAAAATTTGTTTGTGGGAAGTAGAAGATATTAAGATGCCTCGCAATCGTTGAATTAGTTTCCATTTCTGGTATGATTTTAAATACCTTTGTAACAGATTCCTCCAACATGATTCCAATTCTGTCGCTCAATATTTGGAATGTTGGTCTGTTGAATGGCTCTGCTTCCCAGCAGTTCAACATCAATGAGTATCTGAAAATAACATTTCTTTTACTGTGCGTGAGCGAACGGTTTTGAATTACAAGATATTGTTTTGGTTTTTTTAGAAAGCACACTTTGTTGTTACAATCGACTGCTGTAACAATCAAGAAAGGACCAGCTTACATTTCTTTAGTGGCATATGTTGGTTGATCCATCCTATACCCTTCCTTTAGTTTCTGAAGAATCCTTTCATCAGCTGCCATACCTGGATAAGGAGTACGAGCTAAAGAGAAGAATTCCCATACCACTATGCCGAAAGACCACACGTCCGACTGTGTGGAGAACACATTATCTCGCATTGATTCAATTGACATCCACTTGATTGGAAGTGGACCCTGTACGAGGCGAAAACAGGATTTTGATTAATCCAAAACGTAGTGTATACAAAAGAAGAAAGCTTACACGTCCTTTCTTTTTGTAATCATCATTTCTGTACATTCTCTTTGCCAATCCAAAATCGCATATCTTAACAATATTATTGGTTGCTAGCAGGATGTTTCTGGATGCTAAATCGCCATGGAGAACCTAGAAGTGATATCATTAATATTATTAAGTTAGCAGAAAAGAACGTTAACTTATTTGTGTACATACTCTTCTAGAAGCTAGATACTCCATTCCTCTTGATACTTGGAAGGCCCAAGTAAGTAAATCTTTGGTGCAAATTGGTTTGACTTTGCAATCGGATTTCTGTCTTAATGGGAGGCTAATGTTGTTCTTCACAGGTTTCTTTCCTAAAATTTTTTGTTGTGTTAAAATATAATTCTTAGTCATGGTCTCGTGATAAAAAACCTCGATCTCTGTCGGGGGATATGGGCGCGGCGGTTTCCGTGACATAAATAGAATTAGTTTTGTCGTCGTCTATGCCGTTGGGTGGACCTGTTTGACTAAAATAAGTTTAGTAGTAAGTTTCTATGCAGCATAGCCGACATTGCAATTGTCTGCCAAATACATTGGATTGAACAAACCTGTCGTCGCTAACAACCGGGAATGGTCTTGACAGTACTTCAGCGCCTATTGTATAGTCAATTCTGTCAGTCCCGGGATCTATTTGATTAATGAAATTTTCTCTGTGATGTAATATGTAATTGCGAAGATTCCCAAATTGACAGAACTCTACTATTACGTAAAGTTCCCCTGTAATATTCCTCAAATAATCCCAACATCACCATTAAGTCTCTTATGTGAATCTTACTTTGTATAATATGTTTCGTACATGCTCCTATCAAATTCACAACGTTCAAATGTTTTCCTAAATGGACCATGATCTTTAATTCAGAAAGCAATGCAATGAAATAAATATCGTCTGCGTTCCTTTTCATCATCTTAACAGCAACTTTGAGATCGGCATTGTTGTCATAATGTTCTATCATGGCTTCCATTACTACACCAAAGGCTCCGGCGCCAAGTTGCTTGCCTGAGAAATTGAAAAAAATGGTTGATTTGGTGATTTACATCGACAACATTGTCTTGTATGGGAAGGCGTACAAAGATTCTTCGGGACGTAAGAATATAAATAAAATAAATTTGAAAGGATTAAGAATTAGTGGATATACATATTTCCTTTACAAGAATACAGATTCTTTAATGTTATATCTTTTTATTAAATCTGGCAAAGGCTGAGAACAACAATTTTAGGTGCAAAACGACTTTCGAATTCTCGGAAAAACATTCACTCCACGCTTTCAAAGCAGATAAGACATTTCTTCAACATAGTGCCAGTATAATATGTAATTACCTAATTTAATCTTTTCCCTGGGTATTTCCCACAATTTCTTGTCGTATGGAAGCAATTGCGCCTGGTCATCAATGCCCAAGTTCGGGTTGATGCATTCTACAGCGCCTTTTTCGAAGTTCGCCAGACCTGCTTGTTTTAAGATTTTCTTCATTTGCTTTAAGGAAAAAAAATAAAGCGTAGTATGACAATACTAATAACTTTAGGGAGAGTGTATAAGGAGTGCAATGCTTGATGGAGGGAGAATTAAGACAGTAAACTGTTTAAGAATGTCATACAAACATTTGATTGGTAAAATTTACTTATCTTTCTTGGAAAAGCTTGAAAGAATTTTAGATTTAAAACTTAAAAAGCGCAACGCCGATACATTGAAAGCAATTATTCCTTTGTTTGAGTTGATCATTTATCAGTACTTACTCTTTCCCTCTTGATTTTGTATATGAGAGGTATGATGATCGCTATTAACAGCACGAGAAGAATTCCCACCGCGATGTGTATGGGGGTATTGTTGCCTGGAGGCTTACCTGAAAAGAGTGCAACAGGTCAATTGCTGTTCAGCATTAATTCCTATGGCGGATGAGTCTTACTTGCAAATCTAAGGGTTGCCGTCTTACTTACGGAGCCCAATCGGTTCTCCACACGACAAGAATACTTTCCTTCATGCGTGGTATAGTTGGGTTTGATGAATAGAAGCACTTGTTTCATATTTTCGAATTTAACTGTCGTATTGTCTGGTAAAAATTCTATATCATCCTATTAGTTCCAGAACAGAAATAAGATATATAACGGAAAAGAAACTCTCTTATGTGCGGCAGTTATTGAGATTTAGGTTACTTACTTTGTACCACTTAATTGAAGCTCTTGGGATTGCTTCGTAGAAACAAGTGAAATTATCAGTGCTGGGATATACCTTTTCGTGAGGTTTATCCATGTTAGTGGCGGTTATACGTGGCTTCTGTGGAGCTGTATTCACAAACAAGATATCATTAAGAAGTGGTTTTTATTCAAAACCCGATCACGCTTACCAACAATCGCAATAGTAGTTTCACTAAATATCGTTTTGTGTTCTGGAATTGTCTCAGTATAGCAAGTGTACACCCCGGCATGGTCATTACTCGTTTTGTGAATGATAATGGAAGCGTTCACCGAGAATTGCGTCTCGCTGTGTCTGGTTTGGAAAGCGACATCTTTAACATATACCGAATTATGGTTGAATCGATCGAAGGATTTTATTGTGAATTTATACCTTTTTGTTCATATAATGGACCATAATTCAAGTACCAACTAATAACTTTGGAGTAATTCTGAAACGTTGCTAAACATTCAAATAGAACTTGACTTCCTGCAGCTAATTGGAACTTAGCTTGATTTTTGGCGGGAAATTTTGTGTTATCCTCTGTTATAAGAACTATGAAACCTCCCTTAATGTCTAGAAAAAATTGACGAGTTAGGTATTTCAAGAAGACACGTAGAATCTCTTCCCTACCTGTTACCGTATAATCCGAGATTTGTTCGTCTGATCCGTACGTATTATCTGCAATACATTTAATATAACCAGACTGATCCGATCTTACAGTAACGGATGAGGTATAAACCGTATGGTTTGTCGTCTCAGAAGAAATTAGCTAGAATTAAGCAAGATTATTACTGAGGCACATTGTGAATCTTTTCATTGTTCCAGAAATTTATAACCAATTACGCACAGGTTTGTATTCGCAACTATCATCAATGCAGTGTTTGAATTCCCAGCTGATTCTGGGTTTGGGAAACCCCGAAACGATACATTCCACTGTCTCGGTGGTGTTAACCATATGAAACTGATCCTTTTTAATCCTGACCCTCGGTTTGTCTGAAATAAATATTATTTGCAAAGAAAATGGTTAAGGGTCGATATTTTTAATAGTATTACCTGTTACGTCCAAAAGAAATGTAAAATTTTCATTTTGATATCTATTTTTTGCTTCTACTGTGAAATATCCTCTGTCACTTACGGTAGCATTTCTTATAATAAGAATGCTTTCCCAAATTGTGTTTTTTATCGTAAACTTTTCATCGTTTTGTATTTGTTTCCAACGAGAATCAAACCTGCATTGAAATCAATATTAATCATTTTTGGCGTTGACAAAATATTTTTTGCTACATAACATTTACATAATCTCTCTTTAAGTTTAGAATTTTGCTTTTGTCAGCTTTATCTCTAGAGATCGACAGATACCTACCATTTAACGTGCGCCTGTATTGGAAACGAGGTTATGTTGATATTCCAAATGACCTGCTTGCACGTTTGGTGGCAACGCGTTGTAGTGAGATTGTTGATGGCGTATTCGTCAGCTGCAAAATTCAGGCAGTTAAATAGCAAGCACCGCCACTAGTTTCAAGGGGAAGTTGATTGCTTCCATTAGCAGTACCTTTACCTGGCACCATAAAGGCAACAATTGTTGAAACAAAGGATGATGATTTATAAGATCTTATTACAATAGTAAAGCAAACAAAAAGCAGTTTAGCGCAAAATATGTTCCGCAGAAGATTAAGGCGATATTCCGTTGTTGCCATTGCTACTAGGTGACAAGAGTTAGAAAGACCTTTCACGAGCGATCCTGGCGTGATAAGTTTGTTGCGTTTACGTTTGCCTTTAATCAAATTTAATTGATCGTTTGTTGCGTTGAATATATATTTTCATTGTTTTTCGTTTCATACCAAATTTCTGTGTAACTGTTTGCATTACAAAATAATATCCACAGATTAAATTAGGTCACGTTATGATGTTGAAATCAGTGTCAGTTGCCAAATTGGTGGAAAAATTGTGGAATATTGCAGTAATCTTATATTAATTTCGCACTACACTTCATGAATGTAGCCGTAGTTGTGAAATCTTGGCAAATACACCGGTTGTAATTAAAAATCAGAGCCGAAAATCAGAACTAGTTGATTTTCGCCTCTGCCACGGTTCACATGTTGAATTACCGTGATCAACTGTTTCCCGCTCAGTTAGTTTCGCCTTTGGCGTGATTTACACGTTGACCGCCATAACTGTGAAGAAGCCCCGTATGAGTGTGGGCGAAACGACGAGTTTTCGATTAACCATGATACGGTACAAACCCGAAACACGTTTAGTTTTAGCTGATTCTGGCTGTGGAAGTCTTCGTTCTTATTTCGAATAAGCATTATTTTGCAAACATTTTTGGGTAGTACACTTTTAATTGCGGCGGCCAGTGTATAAACCTTCGCGATACTTATTTCAGAAAATTGCTCTTCTGTCCCATTTTACTTTCCAGCACCTACATCAGCAACTATTGGCAATATATTGGCTGCAGTAACCATACCGAAAAATCGCTTTTTTCTCGTTTTTTTCCGGTGTAATTAAATTTAATTAATGTAACAAAATTTCCTGTGATTTCCGTTTGTCGGACGGATATGCTACCAAGCTCACTACTCAGTCTTTGGAGGGAGGAAACCTTTTTAATACTCATACGCATCTATCTAATCTACGCATTAAAAGTACTCGTTCCTACAGAAACTCGAAGGTATAGTTGGTAGCGCACCCGCGGCCGTCAAGAAAACGGGAGCTGTAAGTTCGAGTCTTCTCGGTGTTCTACCGGTTTTGTTATTTTATTTCATTAAATAATTAACTTTAATTACACTAGAAAGCATCGACGAAAAACCGACTTTTACTTGACGTGTTTTCAGTTTTGATGCGGTTAGTGTTTATTGAATGATCGAAACCTACTTGCAAGTACATGTATCTCAACTGGCACCTTACGCTCTGCTACACCGGTTTTTCGAAATACGCAGACGTATACGAGGGTCAAATATTGTATTGCATTGGTCGAAGTGAATCCTATCGTCGGCTCATAAGTCCATTCAGAATCCTCAGTCCCTGTTTCAATCATCCTTATCTACAAACACAAGCGGAATTTTGCAGTTGGAATGCACAGATTTATCAAAATAAATTGTGAATGGTTCTAATGGTTTTTACAACGACACACAATGCTAATACTGGGTTACATGGTTACATGTTCTTTAGCTAAAAATGAAACTACGTCAATTTAAGAGAAGACCTGTATACTGCACGAATATTTTACTTCCATGGTAAGACTTTTGAATGACAAATTGAAAAAAAATGATCTAGTAATGGATTTAGCAACTTAAAAAAATGCCTAAAACAATAATCAAAGATAGTGCCAATATAGCTAATGTTATTGATGACAAGTCTGTCGAAGTAAGCTGCATAAGCGGAGATCATGTACTATATGTTGTTATCTCAGAACTCGGCTCTTTTCGATGCTTGCTAAACGGCATAGCTTGTATTTGTAATCAGAAGGTGCTAGTAGATATACTTCTTGCTAGTTTGGAAATCAGTCACAAAAGTTGAGAGGCAAATACAGGTGCGAGATAGAGAAGCAGCCGAAGCAGCACTGATGATACCGGTAAACAGAAACATTGTCTTTGGCGTGAGCGACTTCATTAATACCATGAGCTATACTAGCATCATCTTTGATTTCGTAACAAATTACATGGGAGATAGGTTTTGTTTAATTTAAGGTGGTTTTTCCAACACATTTGTGTCACATGAGAACGACATTATTATATTGGTTGCGCAAGTAGTATGTTTGACATACACTGAGTTCGATGTCAATACCAGTTCCAGAAATTAATTTTACGTCAACTGAAGGGTGTGTCGGTTTGCATGGTATAACAATCGAGTGGAACGGTTCAGCAATTACGGGTATCCACAAAAATGGTGTGGTGGAGAGGATGCTGTCATCTGTTACAAAGAAAAAAATATTAATAGACGCGAGGTGTTAGTGTCGTGACTTAAACTAAAACACCACATGAATACAAAGTGTCGAAAAAACAAAGTTATCCAATATTCGATATTATCTGAATTGGAAGTATTGGACTACTTGTAACTAGTTGTCACGTGATTTTCAAGATTTAATGAAGATGCTTTAGAAGAACTTTCGCTGAAATACTTACCATCAACGTAGAGATACAAAGATGCACCATTTTCCGGATTCGTGGTTTCGTTGCAGAAATAAAAGCCAACATTCGGACCGGTGGCATTAGTGATAGATAGTTGTGCGACATAAATGTTACTTTCACGAAAAAATGTTACGTCAATATTGGGTTCACCACCTTTCTAGAATCAAAATTATTATGGTTTTGTACGTTTCATATATATATATATATATATATATATATATATATAAAGAATATAAATATAAATATAAAGAATCCCACAGTACTACTACCACTACTACTAGGTTGCTGAAGTACTGTGGGATTCTTTAATAGATTTAGATACAATTGTTTATATACGCGCAGCACAATAAACTATGTATTTTCCTTAAATAAATTCATTTTTCTTGTAGCCTTCGGATAATTATTACAAATAAAAGAGATCTTCATTGCTAATAGAAATTATCTAAGCTGTGGCGGATCAGTACCATATATACAGAAAATACAATTCTACTAATAAAAAGGGTGACTCGTTTAAAGGAATTGATGTGTAACTTTCTTTGGTTTACCCGGTATTTGCCACATCTGTGACACTGTATGTAGTACGTAGATCTCTGATTTTTCTATCGGATTTTTCTAACAGTGAGCAAAAAGAAAAAATTCATCTTTTTTGAAAGCAAAATCATATTTAATTTTGTAACGAGTCTTGATAAAGATGAAGATATACACCGAAACGTTTATAAAACGGTTATAATTTCTCATTTCTCAAATTTAAATAAATTTCTCAAGTTTATTGAAACAGTTAAAATATCTATTTCTAATTTATACACGTTATCTGCATAAACCGGAGATTGTTTTTAAAGGCCAAAAAGTCTTCTTTTTTGCAGAAAATAACGTTTTCAAAGCTGTAACCTTACCAACTGTACCAGTATTTCCGCATATGACCAGGTAACATTTACGTCACTTTTGCAAGTTAGTTTCAGGTCCTCTTGCGCTTGTATGACGTATTCGCTTGCCTCTGGTGTAATAACCGGAAGAGCAGGTAGTGTAGCTGAAAAAAGAAGAAAAAATAACTGAATATAAACATTTTAATTGTAATTGAGATCTATGCTACTACGTGTACATGTTTACCCAATTTAGTCAGTATTATTTCATTCGAAGTATTTAATACATTGGCAAGAATGTAAAAAAAATTGGAAGTTAACAATTTAGACAGTTTACCTCGGTTTCTAGATGTTAAAATCAAACATTCCACATTAGGGTGCGAAACACTAAACCGAAAAACATTGTTTGGTAACTTTTTTTTCCGTTTCTTCAATTTAAATATTCTTTTAAGGAGAGATCACTCGTTCCGTGCTTTCGTAAAATTTTCGAATTTCAGCACGGTCAATGAAAGAACCATCACATCCTTATTTGCTAACCTGTGAAAGATAGCAAAGATGTACTGCCGAAGCTGTTCACAATGTATTAGTTAGAACACTGGACAACTTTGAAATTTCACCAAAGCAAGTGTTCATGATGGTTACCGATGCTGCCGCAGTTATGCTTCGCACAGGTTAATTATTCAAAGCTGTTCAACCGAATTTGCTGCTTTACACCTTGTATACTATAGGAAAATGTTATTCCGATGTGGATTAACTAATAGCACAGACGAAAGCGGTTTTTCTTAAATCACCGAAATCTATTCGACTATTTCGTTCACAGTGTCCTGACGTACCGGAACCGCCGTAACCAGTTCTTACACGATGGGGTACATAGTTAGAAGCAGCATTCTATTGTTTTGAACATTGTGGAAAGATCAAATTAGTGACTTTGCAACTGGACGCTAAAGAAGCAGCTGCAATAGAGCTAAGTCAAATGCAATTCCAAAATCCTAAAGTTGCAGCAGATTTAAAAACTATTAACGACAATTACGTTCCAGTAGCCAACGCAATAAAAAAATTGCAAACACTTCGTTTTCCTTATGGCATTCGTGTGAAATTGTTGACCACGTACAAACAGTGCTACATATTTTAGATAACGAAAAAAGTGATTCAGTCAAAGAAGAATTTAGTACTATATTACGTAAAAATTTCGATTTTTTTTTAAATAAAGCAATCTTTTTAACAATAGTGTTGCGGAAGATCCGTTATACAAATTCAAAGACCACTTTAACTACGCGAATATTACATCGCTAGAATTAGAAGGATCTTTTTCTGCGTACAAGCAGATATATATGCCACCTCAAAGAGATCACTGCAGAAACGTACGCTATGATACACGTGTTAAAGGCCTCACTGGCGGATTTCTTTTCAGTCATCTAAGCACAACGCAACGCTCACGTTTATTTCGGTTAACCCAGCGCAGTGACGCTACTGCTAGGCAATCAACTGGTTGCGTGCTAGTAATTACCTCGTTGGTAATTACATCTTGGAATTGTTATTTATTTTATCTCATGTGTTCCTGCAATTTATCGAAGTGCAGTCAGCATTGAAATTGAAATTTGAAAAAAGGCTATTTTTCGAGCAATATCGATTTTACTTTTTGGAAGAACATGCCTTTTTCGTATATCTACTAAGTGATATTTGCTTGAAAGTAGCATGCGTATCCCTCTGCCTTAAGCCACAGTGAGCATGGCAGCATGGAGGGGGAGATGGACAAAATTTGATAATTATATATATACCAGTTTCTGGTAAAATACAATGAAAACATTGTTTAGCATCATATTAGGTACGTGAAAGTAACGCAATTTTTGTTTTTTTGCTAATACTGTTAAGTGTAAATGAAAAACCTTTTTGTACCGAATTCTAGCGAACTACTGATAAATACTCCCCATAGTATTCAAAATCAGAAGCAGAAGATACTCCACTAAATATTCCTACTTATGGTTTAATGGTATCCATAGTAATATTTATAACGTCGTATTTTATATACGATAGCGGATATGGTTCTTTGAATAACACGTCATATGTAACTGATGGATCATCAGATTGAAATACGTTTATCTTTTGCGATCTGTTTTTTGTTGTTGTTGTTACTATGACTACTTAATATAACACATAAATAAATATTAAACATAAATGTTAGTCCGATTATCCGGGAGAATAGTCTATACAAAGAACAATTTTACTTGATAAAAGCGAAATTAATATCTTAAAAGAATCCGTAGAGAATTATTTTATGGATATCGTAGTGTTATCGCTGCGGAAATGGTTTGTTATTGTGAAGCCTAGATTAGCCCATTCTGCGTAATTTTATGGCACATCAAGCAACATTATCTGTTGGTGAATGAATATTAAGCAGTGTAACTATAGGGCTGTGAGTATCGATGTTCAATGAAGAAAACCAGAAAACAACAGAATGACGATAGTGCCGTGGCAGCTCTATCGATATGTTAGGGGTGAAAAAAATCTTCACTTACCTTGGATAGTGAGTAACAGTTACTTTCGTTTGCGAGAAGGTTAGGAAGAAAGCAATGCTTCTCAATTTAAAGCTAATGTTAATCATATTTGAGAATCTTAGATAGTGTATTTAAACCACGGCCAATCGATTATTGTATTATTAGAGCGTTAGAAGAAGTTATGGAACTTTGGAGAATGCTCCACTGTTTATTGTGGATCATTCCTTATGTACTATCAGTATCAAATTGATAGTGAAAATTATTAGTTAATTGTCGGAAGACACCTACACCAAACTTTGGCGAACATACATGGTTTTCTTACGTAAGTATCTTCACGGACATGCATTTCAATTAATTGAACTTATCCTTGACAAGTTTTTAATGGTTAGTATTTATAATGAAGCAAGTTTTATTAGAGGAAAGTCGTGAATCCGAAGCGTATTAGACAAACAAATTTTATTTGGTAATCAATAAAATATTACATAAATTATTCTGTGTATTTTTGTAAGTTTACCATGCGTTGGTGCGATGCTTTGTGTCTAATATTCCTTTTAATTCTTATCTCTCCCTGAAGTTTAGTGAGCTTGTCATTTTGGTATTTGGTATTTTTCTTTCAGAATCCATACTCTCCAGCTTGTAATAAACCTTGTTTATTACAGGCTGGAACTTTTTTTGTAGCATTATATTTTGAACGAAACTTATTTGGTTTTTAAACATTTTGCTGCTCTACTCAAATTTGAACATTTTTCGTAAAACATTATTCACAACTTTATTGATGTGTAATAATAATATTTAAATCCCGATCGGCAGTAATTAATAGTTTAAAAATTGTAGTGTCACTTTGATTACACTCACAGTTTTACGATAAATGTTGCAAAGTCTTATTTCTTTCATTGGACGTCAAACTGCTTTTTACTCATACTTAAGGGTTAATTACTTCGTTGTAAAGAAAATCACAGGAAATGTACTCGTGCGATACCGGCAATATTTTTTCTTTACACAGTTAAAACTGAAGTAATATAATTTGCATTAGTTAACAAGTAATGCAAACAACTCGAAACTGCTAATTATTTCGGGCTCACTGAATATTGAATTAATAAAATGAATTTAGAAGTATTTTGTTGTTTTATAAAATAATTAATAATCTAAAATGAACTGAACCCTCTTAGATACGAAAGTAGCCAAACGTGTAAATAAAACAATTTTGCAATGGAGATATAAACTGAGATTCGCCATACAGAAAAATCGCTGCTTACCAAATTTAGTTCCCAACAAGAATATGAATGGTAGTAATTTAAAAGTTATAGCCATTACGCACAGGTGGATGAAACATTAAGTATTGTTATATCAATAACGCTATTGCTACCATAACAGCACACAACCGCACCTTGGAGCTTCGCGAGTTCAACTACTGGTAGATTGAATATATTACACATTCTATCTTAGGACACACGTCATTGTATAATCACTAAAGTAAAGATAACCGCAACTAATTGTGAAGAATTCTATTTGATAGGTAAAGTTCACTATTATAATATTGAATTTATTCTTAAATTCACTTTCGGTTTCATTTGGAGCAATAGTCTCTATCCTTTATCTGCTTTCTGTCGTTCTTCAGTACCGATATTAAGAAAAGAGGCAAAATTTGCATTTGTTTCACTTAAAGCGACCTGCAGCGACGCTACCCATTGACGTAATACACCTCGATAAATAGGAAATTATTATTTATTTATTTATATGGAATTGTGAAAAATGTTAGTTTTCATAAATTATTTTGATAATATTATTATGTAGTAATTAAGCTTTCTTTTAGCGTTCCACTTTTCGCTCACATTTCTAATTTAATTTTGCTCAAAAATAAGATAACTGGATACTGTAAGTAGTTTCACGCACGGACAAATAAATAATTATCTTGTGCTAAAAGCAATACGTCTTGTTTAAATAGAAATTTGCAATATTAGCGAATCAGTATACTGACACATAACCTAATATGGATCATTTCTGAGCACTTTAACTAAAGCGTTGGACAGTTGAAACGAAAAAAATAGGGTGTATAAGCTCTTTAAAGCGTATCGTAATCTCAGGAACCTTTGGGTATAAATTGTGTATATAGAGTATTCCATGGTTTCATACTTGCTTGCTATGAGCGAAGTAGAGTTAATTGTCCCCCAAATGCCAATACTGATTCGGGAATGTACCGGACCCGCTAAGAAATTTGATCCTTGAGTGATTCGAACACAACGCCTAACAATTATTTATACAATTCAACGATGGCTTTAGTTTTAAGTTAATCCTTAAAGTAACATGTTTCCTACTGTTAGATGTAAAGACAACTATTATTCATTCTCTATGCACTGATTTTCTCCACTCTTTCCTGTCGTTTGCCAACTTGCGTGGTTCGTTCCACACCAAGCAGTATATCTTTCATTGCACTATTTCATGTTTTCTTGGGTCCCCTTTTGTTCTCGCATCCCATATAGCTTTCACTGGTCTCTCTTCTTCTAGTCTTATAAATCACTGAACCATTTCAATTGCTGCTTCTCAATCGTCTTTCTTCGAGGCTCAATATGTAACGCTTATCTATTTTTTTTTTGCTTGTCACACCTCGGCCTCCATCGGTTGAAGTCTACTTTTTAAACCGTTATCCAGTATCCCGCTATTACTCCCATCAAGTCCTATCGGGATAGTCAGGCGCAGAACTTCTTACCACTGGACCATTGAGCCATTTATCACAACAAGCCCCCAACCTGTGACCGAAGATAACAATAGTTGGACAACGCGTTTTTTAATCATGGAAAGTTTAGGAGAAAATTGTCCACTATAGGAAACCACATTTGATAGGAATAAATAACATACGGATTTCAAGAAAAATATTATATATATTTTATTTAGATGTTTCTTCAATGATAAAACAACAAAAGACAATACCTTTGTCTAACTAAAAATACGGAAAAGAAAAAAATGCTAAGCCCACAATCTAGTTTAAAGTCTATCTTTAACATGGTAACTTCACATCCGTTTTGATACATTGTTGACGTTTTCCTTATTCGCGAAATTCTCTAGTTCGCCCTTGGTCGTGCGCTTGTCCTTTGGCATGTTGGCGTAGTTATCATTTACATTAATGCACCAGTATCAAGCCTAATTTTGTTGTACGTGGAAAAAGTTCGTTAGGTGACTAGGGGCGTTGGCATTGGAGTTGCTTTCGCTGAAAATGAGTCGTTGCTGTTGAGTTCGCAAAAGAAGAGCTTCTCACCTTACGGTTTAGAAGAAGTGAATAGGGGTACATGTCGCTTGGGTTTGTAATTGTACCGTGTGATGCGGATGGTTGGGCGACGACAGTGTTCTGAAATCCGGTGGGCTAACCATCTGCAAGTAGTCTTTCTGGCCATTTTGGATCCTTTCTTTGTTCATCACTTGATATGGATCGTTCAGGTCTATGTAAAACTGGAAAATAAATTCGAACATTTTTGTGTATTTTCGCAGACAGACTCTTGCATAACGTGGCAAGGCTTTAGTAATTCATTATTAAGCAGGTTATTGAAAAAGGAACTTATTGATTTGTTTAACGTGGAGCGAAATGAGTTATAATGCATCCTAAACTTCATTGAACGACCAAATTCGAAAATCTGTTTATGGGAGGTATAAGGTGTTAAGCAATGTTATGGCTCGCATTAATTCAATTTGCTTCCCTTTTTGACATGATTGCAGTTACCTTCGTAACGGATTCCTCCAGCATGCTTCCAATGCTATCGGTTAAGCTTTGAAATGCCGGTCTGTTCAATGGCTCTGTCTCCCAACAGTTCAACATAAGTGAATATCTGAAAATAAAATTTAGTAGTACTGTCCTTGAGTAAATGCTTTGTGGGGAATATGCTGTAGTTTTGCACATCTCCCATTTTTCTTCTAACCAAAGATACCCCACGGGAATGATTCAAAAGCGAAATTTATATTAATCTGGTCAATAATCATTCATAAACTAGAAGGCAACGTTTGACTTTTTAGAAAACAGAAACACGTCGTTACAGTGAAGGGTTTCAACAATCAAGAAGGAGCCAACTTACATTTCCTTAGTGGCGTATGTTGGTTGATCCATCCTGTACCCTTCGATTAGCTTTTGGAGAATCCTTTCATCAGCTGCCATGCCCGGATAAGGGGTACGAGCCAAAGAGAAGAATTCCCAAAGCACTACACCGAAAGACCACACGTCGGATTGGGTGGAAAATACTTTGTCACGTATGGATTCAATGGACATCCATTTGATTGGAAGTGGACACTGTATGAGGCAAAAATAGGATTCTGATTAATCCCAAAAGTAAAGTATTCGAAAAGAAGAAAACTTACACGTTCTTTCTTTTTATAATCATCATTTTTGTACATTCTCTTTGCTAATCCGAAATCGCATATCTTAACAATATTATTGGTTGCCAGAAGGATGTTTCTGGATGCTAAATCGCCATGGAGAACCTGTAATTAATATCATTATCATTATTATATTAACAGAAGAAAACGTTAACTTGTTTGTGCACATACTCTTCTCGAAGCCAGATACTCCATTCCTCTTGAGACTTGGAACGCCCAAGTAAGTAAATCTTTGGTGCAAATTTGTTTGACTTTACAATTGGATCTCTCTGTTAATGGGATGCTATTGTTGCTCATCAATGGTTTATTGCCTGAAATTTATTATTATGTTAAAATGCAATTCTTAACCGTGGCCTTCGGATATAAAAACCTCGACCTCTGCCTGGAGACATGGGCACGGTAGTTTCCGCGACATAAATAGAGTTAGTTCTATCGTCGTCGCCGTTTGGTAGACCTGCTTGACTAAAGTATGTTTAGTTAGTGTAAATTTCTTTTCAATCCGATATTGTAATTGCCAGCGTTTGGAGGGTTATACTACATTTGTTAGCTTCCCAACATCAAATGTATATTCCTTTAATCTTAATTGCTGCTAATATGAATGAATGAAATATTGAACAAACCTGTCGTCGCTGGCAACTGGAAACGGTCTTGATAGTACATCAGCGCCTATTGAATAGTTAATTGTTTCGGTATCACGATCTATTTGATTAATGAAATTTTCTCTGTGATGTAATAGATAATTGCGAAGATTTCCAAATCGGCAGAATTCGACTATTACGTAAAGCTCTCCTGTAATACTTTATCATTATAAACAATCCAATAAGTTTCCCACGGGGATCATACTTTGTATTATATGTTTCGTGCATGCTCCTATCAAATTCACAACGTTCAAATGCTTTCCTAAGTGGACCATTATCTTTAATTCAGAAAGCAATGCAATGAGATAAATGTCGTCTGCGTTCCTTTTTATCATCTTAACAGCGACTTTCAGATCTGTGTTGTTGTCATAACGTTCTATGACGCCTTCCATCACCACACCAAAGGCGCCCGCTCCAAGTTGCTTGCCTGAGAAATCGAAAGAGTGGCTGATTTGATGATCTGCCTCGGTAACATTGTCAAAGCTTTTGCTTTTGCTTGCACAGAAAGGCGTAAGATGTGTTTTCGGGACGTATGAATATGTTTACAGAATGTGATTTGAGGAGAAGCAGTTCAAAAGTCCTGCGGATTGATGACCAAACAGTATACTGCATAATTTTTATTCATTGTTTAATAAAAAAGTAAATATAAATCAACAAGTGTATAATTATATAATTAATAGAGGAATTTAAGCTCGCATGGATCATAGTGTTCGAAACGATTAAAAATAACTAGTTTTACATTGCCTCTAAAGGAACATTAATTCTTAATTGTTATACATATAAACGAATAAAAGAGATTTTGGAAATTTTGTAACAACTCGGAGAAATAGCTTTTGAAAGCAACACGATGAAGCGACTTTTAGAGTCGGCAGAGTCGGCATTGACAGCAAACGCTCAAAGCGGACAAGACCCTTAGTTAACATGATGCCACTATAATATGTACATAATTACCTAGTTTGATCCTTTCTTTCGGTATTTCCCACGATTTCTTGTTGTATGGTAGCAATTGTGCCTGATCGTCAATTCCCAAATTAGGATTGATGGATTCCACTGCGCCATTTTCGAAGTTCGATAAGCCTGCTTGTTTTAAGATCTTTTTCATTTGCTTTATAGAAAGAAAAAAAAAACATATAATTGTTAGTACTAATTAGATTGGCTAAAGCCTATTTTAATGCCCTTAAGGTATTTTTTTTTGTGCGAAAACTTTAATTTAAAATTTTAAAAGGCAGAAGACCAGAAGACTTTGAAAACAGTTTAAGATGGAGGCGATAGTTCAAGGTTAGAAGCAATTCCTTCGTTTGATCTGATCATTTGCCATCACTTACCCTTTCCTTTCTGATTTTGTACACCAAAGGTGTGGTGATCGCTATTAACAACACGAGGAGAATCCCCACCGCGACCTGTATGGGAGTATTGTTGGCCACAGATTTACCTGAAAAGGGTGCCACAGATCAATTGGTTTAGCAGCATTGATTCTTAAGGCGGATGAGACTTACTTGCAAATCTAAGGGTCGCCGTTTTGTTTACGGAGCCCAATCGGTTCTCTACACGACAAGTATACCATCCTTCGTCGGTAGTGTAATTGGGTTTGATGAATAGGAGCACTTGCTTCATATTTTCGAATTTAAGTCTCGCGTTGTCCGGGAAAATTTCTAAATCACCCTGTTTGTTACAGAAGAAAATTAAGAAATATAATGAAAAGGCAGCTGTCTTTTCTGTAGCTGTTCTTGAGTTTTACGTTACTCACTTTATACCATTTTATTGAAGCTCTTGGGACTGCTTCGTAGAAACAAGTGAAATTATTCGTGCTTGGATATATTTTGTCGTGAGGCTTTTCCATATTAGTTAGGGTTATACGTGGTTTCTGTGGCACTGTATTCACAAGCAGGATATTATTAAGAAGTGATTGCTATTCGAAACTTTATTAATCATACCCACAACCGCAATAGTAGTTTCAGTGAATATGACTTTACGCTCTGGTATTGTCTCAGTATAGCAAGTGTACACCCCTGCATGATCATCGCCCACTTTATGTATGATAACGGAAGAGTTCACCGAAAATTGCGTCTTGCTGGTTTGCAGAGTGACGTCTTAAATATATATATATGAATTGTGACTTAATCGATAGAGAGGTTTTGCTTTGGAATTATACCTTTTCGTTCATATAGTGAGGCGTTATTAAAAAGCCAAATAATGACGCTGGAGTAGTTTTGAATCGTTGCTAAACATTCCAATTGTACTTGACTTCCTGCAGCTAATTGGTATTTCTCTTGATGTTCGGTGCGAAATTTTGTGTTATCTTCTGTAATGAGAACCTCGAAACCTTCCTTAACGTCTACAAAAGGTTTTCAGTGCAACCAACCGAGAAATTTATGAACTAGGTATTTTCATAAAAAAAACACATAGAAACTCGTCCTTACCTGTTACCGTGTAATCAGAGATTTGTTCGGTTGATCCGTACATATTAAGTGCAATGCACTTAATATAACCAGACTGATCTGATCTTACAGCAACGGATGAGGTATAAACCCTATGATTTATCGTCTCAGAGGAAATTAGCTAGAATTAAACAGGGTTATTATTGAGACGTTGTGATTCCTTTTGTTTCTTCGGCAGTTACTCACCGATTGGTATTCACAACTATCGTCAATACAGCGTTTGAATTCCCACTTAATATCCGGCTTGGGAGACGCGGCTATAATACACTTTACTGTTTCGGTAGTGTTAAATATATGAAATTTATCCCTTTACAATTTTAACCGTCGGTTTGTCTGAAATAAATAAGATTTATAAAGGAAACGCTTAGTATGCGGTATTTTTAATAGCATTACGTGGTACTTTTAGAGGGACGGTAATATTTTCATTCTGGTATCTGTTTCTTCGTTCTATTACGAAATATTCTGTGTTATTTGTGAGAGCATGTCTCACAATAAAGATGCTTTCCCAGGTTACGTCTTCTATGGAACCCATGATCTGATCGTTTTGTCTCCGTTTTCCATGAGAATCAATCCTGCATTGAAATCAATGTCAGTTACTTTTGGCGTTAACAAAACAACCAGTTCTACGATAGGAGATCTTCATGCTTGGGAAATATAAATACCGTTTGGAGGAGATAACAATTGTCTAATATATACGGGATCTCCTTTTAAGTCCCAAACGGCAGTTTGCCAGTTTTGGGCGTTCAAATCGATGGCCACCTACCATTTAGTATGTACGTCTACTGGAAGCGAACGGTTGAATTTCCAAACGATATGCTCGGGTGTTTGGCGGCAGCCCATGGTCCTGATATTGTTGATGCGGGATTCGCCAGCTATAAGATTGAAGCTGTCACATACTAAGCAAGCCTTTGTACATAAAAAAATTGAAATCGATTAATTACTCGGCTAGCGATCAATAAGTGAGGCGCATATGTACTGTCAACCTGATCTACGTGGTCGTAGATAATGAAAGGAGTTAGTCGGATAGGATACGCCACGAGCACGGCTTGGACAAGATCAAATTGATAGGAATATGACAGGGATTCCAAAACCATGTGAAATACTTTCCTCTATTTTAGTTTTACCAAAGAAACGCCATTGTTATTCAAATAATAATAAACTTCGTGATGCTACCAGTGGATACTTGTGAATTATATATACATTAGCCTGTGCCCAAATCATTCCTAATCGCTCTGTGTATATTAAAATTGCTATTTTCTTTATTGCGAAGTGTGCTCAGTTATTGCAGTGTGCACATGGAAATAGTGAAGCATTGACGAGTTAAATAAGTTTTTGCCAATGATGCAGTATGTACGCTAGATTGATACATTCATGAAGTTTATGTGTTATCCTTAACGGCTATCGAACGAGTGTAATTGCCGCAATTTCTATTTCTTGTGGTGTTCCTCATTCTAAGTGCGATAATAAAATGATAAATTTCTTTGAGATTAATAAGTTGAAGAGCGCTGAAGCAAATTACACAGTCATTGTGCACGGAGGATCGAATTCTACGATCCAGAAATTTGAAAAGTTTGCAAGGGAGTGGAGATTTCAATACGTTGTTCCAGTTCTCAATACCAGCAAGGAAATGGGAAAACGGGAGCTGTGGTAAAAATAGTCAAGAGTATATTGAGGAAATGCATTGGATGCTTATAAGACGCCAAAGAGGAGTCTCACGTGACCATTGCTATTAGGTTTTATGGTCCTACGAGAACGTTTCGCTCGATTCTAAAGTGGTGTTGAGGAATTGTATTGGTATAAAGGATGATGTTCACGAGATATTAATAAGACGAATAGTAGTCTAGTGCCGAAGATGTTCTCTAGAAGTAGCGAGCGATTCTAAAGTGATACGTTGTGTTATATTCGATTGATCGTTTATTGGTGTGTTTTCAGTGTGTTTTCCTTCGCACAAAATTTTTGTGTGATTCTGTGCATTGCAAAGCAGTATAAACAGTGCAAAATTAGTGCGAAATATTGCACTAATTTAATTGCACATACTTGTGATATTCTAGCAAATGTAAGTCTTAGCGACTGCTAACATAGTTGCTTCAGGAAATCTTGTTTCAATTTGATTATTTTTGTACTATCAGCAACTAACAACGGATGGTTTTAACGAGTTTTCCCTTTTGATGCTGTTAGTATTTATTTAATGATCGAAACTTACTTCCCAGTACCTGTATGCCCACCGGCAGGTTGTGATCTTCTACACGGAAACCGATTTTTCGAAAGTCGCAACTGTGTATGGTCGGCAAAAGTTGAGTCACATTGGCTAAACTGAATCCTGTCATTGGATTATATGTCCATTCCGACTTCTCAATCACTGTTTCAACCAACATCATCTATAAACACAAACGGAGTTTGGAGAGGTTTATTATAACGATCTGAACGATTCTAAAATAATAACTACTCATGCTTCTATATTAGATACAGTTAGTACTAGCACTTCTTCAAGGAGAATTGATAGCTAACATCGCTGCCAACGTCGAGCCAAGCGACCCGCGATCGGGAGCCAATGTTGCGCAAATACTTGGCTTGAAAGAACCAGCTTACATTTATCGAAACTCGAACAACCTAGGATCGAGGCTTGCCACGCTGGCAGAGTTTGCAAAGAATCACGAATAAACACGAAACGTAGTACCTACGTTTAACCTCGGGTATTTTTCCCTAAGTTGTTTAAAGTTTTTACCGTAATTTTTATTTAATTTATTACATAGTTTAGATCCGTGTATGAGTTTTGTATCCCGTGCTTTGTATTGAATAAAAGATATTTTTATGTTCGTTTTTGCTTATGTTGTTCTGGCGATGTGAGGAGAGAAAGCACTACCCAGCAGACATGTTTCTGCCTCAGAGACATTTTATATTTGTAGTAACATGTTTGACATACCTTCGAATAACCAGCAATAAAGTATGCACCGTATAATATTACAAGCACTGAAGGATGTGTCGGTTTGCATGGTATAACAACCGACTGGAACAGTTCGGCATTAACAGAAATCCTGTCGAATTGTTTGGTGCAGAGTACTTCGTCATCTGTTGCAAGGAAAAGAATATCAATTGTGTTGAAGTGTTAACATTCTAAATTAAAGTAAAACACAATGTGAATACAAAGTCTTGCAGTCCAAAATAAAGTCGCTTCATTCAATATTCGAGCTTATCTCAGCTGCTACATTTTTAAAAGATCTTCGAAGTGAAGAACTTTCGCTGAAATTCTTACCATCAACGTAGAGGTACAAAGATGCAAAATTTTTAGGATTTCCGGTTTCGTTGCAAAAGTAAAAGCCAGCATTCAGGCCGCTGGCGTTAGTAATAGATAATTCTGCGACATAAAGGTCATCTTCACGATAAGTTCTAACGTCGATGTTGAGTATATCCCATTTCTAGAATCAGAATTACATATACATAAGAAACTCGAAAAAAAAAGGGCATCCAATTGAAAATTTTGTTGAAAAGTTTTCAAAATAGCTGCAATAAAGTAAAGTTGATGCTGACGTCTGGTAGCGCAGGAAAAGCAACCATTTCGGAAATATGTTCATCGAATTGAACGAGTTTGAAAAGATTTTTACAAACCATAATACTTTCCCGAATGGTTTGTTTGGAGAATAATGATGACTTTTATGTTCTTTTTACGTTCTTAGAATTAAGTTTTAGTAACACACAGATTTTTCTTCAAGAAAAAGGGACTTTTAAGAAAAATGTTATAAACTCTAAATATTTTCCTCAGACTTTTTTCAGGTTGTTTGTCTACACTTAATCTTAATACAAATATACCTACCAATTGTTCCAGCACTTCCGCATATGACCAAGTGATATTTGCGTCACCTCTACAAGTTAGTTTAAGATCCTCTCTCGCTTTTATCATGTACTCGCATTCCTCTGGTGTAATAACCGGACCAGCAGGAAGTGCTCCTGAAAGAGAAATAAAAATTATCTAGTAGAATTATTTTAATTTTAATTATGTTGAAAAATGTAGCCATGCGGGTTTCCTCGTTAGACGATATCAGAAGCTCTCAATATTTCTATTCATCTGTGCTGTATATAAAAATAAAAGAGAGGCGATAGTAAATACATCACTACCAAATTTGAATTTATCAATTATCAGTATTCACCATCCGTTATGGCAACTTCTAGTCCAGGTAGAATAAGTACGTACATAAATTTCGTTGGAGCCTGTATTATATGCTGCAATTTATTTTCCAATTAATTGAACGAGTTGATCTTGGATTTTATCGTACCATTGCAATGCAACAAAAATCGGTACGATTTATTGTTTAATGCTTTTGAAGTAAAGTGAGGACCAATTTCGACAATTTGCGACAATCATCATATAATAAATAATTTGAAATAATTAGCCCGGACCAAAGATCTGTGCGTATATCAAAACAGCAATTCAATTAATTGCCCAATAAATCGCGATGCTACAGATATTGGATATGAGCTCTTACCTTTTATTCCCAATAATATAAATGCTAGTAATTTCAAAGCCAAAGTCATTATGCACAGGTAGATGAAACATCAAGCGTTGTTACAGTCAATAACGTTATTGCCAGCATAGGACGCAGAAGACATATAGACACACTTCGATGCTTCGCGGTCTTGTAATTTCAACTAGTGGACTGATAATATGGATTTTACCTTCGGCACACGTCATTTCTTAACCGCAGAAGTGAATTTAACCGAAACGGATGATCACGATTTTTATTGAGATTTTCCCAAGGTCGAAAATGCTGGTTAAGTCGACGTACGAAGTAAGTTGGATTACGTAATAATCTCTTAATAGAATTTTTTTTTCGTGCTTTAATATGACGATTAAGAAGAAGAAAAGAAACGAGATTTATTTTATATAAAGCTATCTACAAGGGAGTTATTATCAGCACCACATGTTTGAAAATTGTAGATAGTGCATACATATTTACTAGTAAAGAGAATGACTCGTCTACAATAACAAAACATGTGTTGTGTAACTTTCTGTGGTTCTGGTTAGAATAATTTTTAGCTAAAGTGTGCACATCTCTGATTTTTGTATCGGCATTTTTGGCAGCGATCTTCACTCGAAGATGTGCAGTAACAAAAGTTATTGTTTTCACACTGCATTTGTATCAGTCATGTTAAAATGTCTAATTAATAGTTTTTTTATTGTTATGCCTTGAAATTTTTGACTTGTAACCATTTCAAAACGTAAAAAGAAAAAAGCTTATTTTTTAATGGTAGCTTATTTTGAATAGTGTAATAATTATTGACAAAGATAAATATGTGTTGTAATATGACAAAGGAACGTCCATGCGGCAATCTGTCATCTTTTAACATCATAGCAGTATTTAGCAATACAGAGCAACAACACATATAGACGAACTGTTACTCCATTCGTTACCAAGTTTAATCGAATCATATAGATCAATATATATCAAATGAGCCATGTATTTTTAGAAATAAGTGAATATGAATGCAATCGTGTGATCACATTTCTAACCGCGAATGAAACCAAGTTTACATAAATCGGATATTGAAGTGTACACACAGCGCAGTAGCCCGCCTAAACCAAAGGAAAACTGTCTAACAAGTTTCGTTTTTATAGTTATTCCGGATTTCTTTCCTGTGGTGCTATGAATTCCGGCTTTGCCGGCTGCTGTCATGCGTCTTTTGCACCATTTTATTCTTCGAAACTTGACCATACAAGCGGTAGTATTATTTCCTGATAATTGCAAAATAGATCCTTTAACCTGCAATAAAAACCAAAGGAAATGAGGAAGTGTCCTATTTGTAATTGTCGTTTTAGCATAAAATTACGTAAGTTTATGGTATAATGTGAAATCATTTAAGTCATGTTCAATTATCAAAGTGTGGATGTCAGCTTACGGTAAAGAATTCGCGATAACTTTGGCTATCTTTGCGCGCAATTTAATAATTAAATTCTACTGCGAGAATTTATTTATCCACTGAGGGTGCGTAGTGTCCGTTGTCCACTGGTATAGTTGAGAGATGATTTGAGGTGATCTTTTACTGAAGAAGAAGCACTTCACCATTAGGTGGGAAGATAATTTGCCAACCACCACCAACATACTTCCGAATGTATATTAGGAAATAATTTCCAACCCAAAATTTTGAAGAAAAGATATATTTAACATATTTGGCCTAAAACCACAATATTACTATTTACTAAAAAAATGCAATATTGCAATACACATTTCTCAAGACCTTGGTATTCCAACGGTATCGGGTTTCTCCCATTCTTTCTTATCTTTGATTAGCCCTCTCACATTTTGTACTATTTTCACCTCTTCACACCCATTTATTTTATTCTTCCTATCCATGTCATCCTTTGTCATACATTTTACTGACAACGAATAAAAACTGATATACACAATGTTGTGTTTTAATTACCATATGTAGGAGTATTTAATGGAGTATCTTCTGCATTGTTTGGTTAACTAACGCCAGAAGAAACGCGTAAACTAACATGGTTTGGATTTGAACAGCATTCTTTCCCTTAACTAAATATACTATTGCTGTCAGTGTTACCCAATAATTTTGCAGTGACAAATCAGCACACATAAAACTAAACGTTGTCTGGGTTTGGACTGTGTCATATCGTTTTTTGCTAAATGAAAACTGGACGTTTCGCTCACAATTTTATGGGACTTCTTCAGGAGATAGAAATTCAACTGCGCTTGATTTTCGCCTCTCACATGCTGAGTTACCATGATCAACTGTTTCTCGCTCAGTTAGTTTCGCCTCTGGCGTGGTTCACACGTTGAATTACCGTGCTAACTGTTGCCTACCAACTTTCCTTCTCCTGAGGAAGCCCCATACGATTGTGGGCGAAACGTCGAGTTTTCATTTAACAAAAAACTATATGACACGGTCCAAACTCGGAACACGCTTAGCTTTAACTGACTCTGGCCGTCCGGGGCTACGTTTTTATTTCAATGAGTACACATATTTTGAAAAACTTAACTATACTAAAGCAATTAATGGGTGCAATGATGGATCAAATAAGATGTCAATATATACCAAAGGTATTGAAAAACCACGAACCTCGCTTGAACCCCACTTTAATATAATTTTAGTTTTTCATTTGTACTTCTGCGGTGAATGATTCTCTACTAGGTTAAATTAACTAACTTTCCTTTTTTTTGTTAGTTGTGTGAAAGGTAAACATAACTATAAAATATACGGCTTCTAAACTTAGCCAAATTTGTTTGTACCCGATTCTACTGCCCGAATTGCACCTTTTTTCACGTGCGTTCATAACCGATCGCGTAAAATCCTGTAAATCCACGCTGCGAGCTGATATCTTTGTCTAATTGCCTTTGAAGGTCATGGTGAGTACGTTCCCTTATTGTTAATTCACCAATTTTTTCCCCGTATTTATCACCGAATCGCACTAGTGACACACATACCGAAATTATTTTTGAAATAAATATTTTACAGCAAGTGCGAAAAAGTCCAAGAAACGGATGGGTGAATGTTTTTCTAAGTATCTCTAAAAAATCGAAAGAATTGAATATATTATCTGTGATATATTCAAGATCGCCCAAAAAAAAGAAAGATAATCAACAAACGGGATGACCATGCGTCGCTGGATTACCCAGACACAAATAATTATCCAACAGTAGTCACATGCTATTGCATTTATACGACGTAAATTTCCATGAAACCTCAAGTTTTAAGGCGGGGATTACCCATGTTAGACAAAAATCATTTTCGGTTGCTATTAAATAGCGTTCTCGTATACAGCGTGTTCTACGGATGTTTACATTTGTTAGTTACTAGCACAGCCTTGAGGCTACCTGTTATGAGCACACTTGCTTTGTTTTATTTACCCTACTACGCTGTGAATAGCATGTTTCCTGGTCAGTAACCACGTTCAAACCTTGCTTGCTTTCGCCATATAAAGTACCATGCCCTAACCCACAGTGGTCGCGGCGGCACGGAGACGGAGGTGAATAAGATTTGATACTAATACAAACCAGTTTCTGGTAAAAGACCATCTAGTACCATATTAATTAAGTGATGCAGGTTTTTATTGCTAGCACTATTAAGTGTAAATGAAAAACATTTTTAGTCCGAATTCCAACGAATTACGAATAAATACTGCTGATAGTATTCAAAATCAAGCACTTGCGGATAGTAATCTTTATAATAATTCCTTAAATGCTAGGTCTAGTTCTATTGGCCCATGTAAATTCTAAAATATTCTAGAAAATGTTCAAAATTCGCGTGTTCATTTGTTTATTAATGGAGTGTATTTACAGTAAGAGATCTTTCGTCAAATAAAAGGATGTTATTCACGCTCAAGCGATCTTGCTTGTACGAAATTGTGCAGAAGATGGTTCATTAAATATTATCACTTATTGTAATTAAAACACAATATCGTATGTATCAGCTTTTATTCATTAATAATATTGTATTTTATACATGATATGGTCTTTTTAATAATACGTCATATGTAACTGATGAATCATCATGTTTAAATACATTTGTTTTTCTTATGATCATTTAATACAACACACATATATGATGGCTGTATTAAACATAAACATTATCGGGGGAAATAGCCTGTACAAGAAACAACTTGATAACAGCGAAACTAAAATCATAAAAGAACCGGTGGAGAATTATTTTATGGCTATTGTAATGTCACCAATGGTAAGGTTTTTCATAATTGTAGCTTCGATTAGATCATTTTGCATATGTTTAATTTCCGTTGCGACACACCAAGCAACATTATTTTAGGAACTTTACCGAAAAACATATTCAAGGACGACTTGATTGGAGATTTTAAAGATCAGGTAAATGATAGGAACGTTACTGAAACATCGAATGCTGTGGAGAAATTTGCCTTAATTATTTATTAATAACCTAAACCCCTAATTTAGAGAAAGTGCAAATATAAATGAATGTGAGAATAAGATTTGCATGTCAATGAGACCTCTACTGGTAAACAAAATTAAAGATCTACGAATTGTACCAAACGCACGTGTATAATATACAATTTCTTCAATAGGAGGAACATAAAATCGTGAAAAGGCATGGATACACGGTATTCCCTTTTATCTTATATTCTGCCTGTTATTCCATATTTTGTAGGTTGAATTGATTAAAGGTGCATGTGTTTGTCCTTAATTACGTTGCGAATGGATTTACGTAGGCGACTATTCAAAGCAATTTGCCATTAATCCTTGCTGTGAGTAGATCATTGAAGATAACGTTAAGATTAATGTTGGAACTTGGCTTCATTTATACTCTACAAATGATACAAGTACGTGGTGGTACCTATCGGACCTGGGGTTTCAGGTCTGAGATAATAATTCTGGATCTTGATTCATGCGTGAAATTGATTGGTCTGGTTTCCATGTGTTGTGTGTTGGTAGATTTGCATTTAGATTTAGCTCTAACGCGCTTCGTCGTTTCCCAAAATTTTCTAAACGAGCTTGATTGTACTCTTGTCCTTTGGCATGTTGACGTAGTTGTCACTCACATTAATGACGATACTTTCCTCTGCCATCAACTTTGTTGTACGTGGAATAAGCTTAAGTCAGAAGTTCGTGGTGAGGTGTTGACATTGGAGTTGCTTTCGGTGAATATGGTTGTTGAATTCGCTGAAGGACAGCACCTTATCTTACGGTTTAGAAGAGATGACTAGGAGCCGAGGTCACTTGGGCTTGCCATCGGGCCTTGCGATGTGGGTGGTTGGACGACGATGGTGTTTTGAAATCTGGTGGGCTAACCATCTGCAGGTAGTCCTTCTGGCCGCCTTTCATTCTTTCTTTGTTCATCATTAGATATGGATCGTTCAGGTCTGTGTAAAACTGGAAAATAAATTAAAAAGAACATTTTTGTCAATGTGTACATATAGACTATAGTATCGCGCTGTAACACTTCTGCAATTCATTATTAAGCAGATTATTGGAAATTAAAAAGTCGCTGATTTGTTTGCTGTGAAAAGGTTCTAAATGAGCATCCTAAACTTATCAAAATATCTGCTTGTGGAAGGTACAATATGTTAAGAGATGTGGTGGCTTGCATTCGTTGAATTTGCTTCCCTTTCTGACATAATTTCAATTACCTTCGCAACGGATTCCTCCAACATGCTTCCAATGCTATCGCTCAATTCTTGGAATGTTGGTCTACTCAATGGCTCTGTTTCCCAACAGTTCAACATCAGTGAGTATCTGAGAACAAAATTTTTATCACTGTTTCTGAGTAAATACGTTGGAAACAGAAGTGTTCGTTGGGAATATGCTGCAGTCTTGCGCATCTCCCAATTAGTAATGATGTAGAAGCGTAATCTACACTAATCTGGGTAATAATTTTTCATAAACTAGAAGAGAATGATTGACTTTTTAGGAAACACACTTCGTTGTTACAATGGAGGGTTGAATAGTCAAGAAGAACCAATTTACATTTCTTTAGTGGCATATGTTGGTTGATCCATTCTGTATCCCTCGACCAGTTTTTGCAGAATTCGTTCATCAGCTGCCATGCCCGGATAAGGAGTACGGGCCAAGGAGAAGAATTCCCATAGCACTATACCGAAAGACCACACGTCGGATTGGGTGGAGAACACTCTATCACGCATAGATTCGATGGACATCCATTTGATTGGAAGTGGACCCTGTACGGGACAAAAATAGGATTTTGATTAATTCCATAAGTAAAATATTCAAATGGATAGATCTTACACGTCCTTTCTTTTTGTAATCATCTCTTTTGTACATTCTCTTTGCTAATCCAAAATCGCATATCTTAACAATATTATTAGTTGCTAGCAGGATGTTTCTGGATGCTAAGTCGCCATGGAGAACCTGTATGTGATATCATTAAGATTATTAAGTTAGCAGAAAAGAACGTTAACTTATTTGCGCACATACTCTTCTAGAAGCTAGATACTCCATTCCTCTTGAGACTTGGAAGGCCCAAGTAAGTAAATCTTTGGTACAAATTGGTTTAACTTTGCAATTGGGTTTCTCTCTTAATGGGATGCTAATGTTGCTCATCAGAGATTTGTTACCTAAAATTTGTTATTGTTTTAGAATAGAATTCTTAGCCACAATCCTTCGATATAAAAACCTCGACCTCTGCCTGGAGACATGGGCACGGTAGTTTCCGCGACATAAATAGAGTTAGTTCTATCGTCGTCGCCGCTTGATAGACCTGCTTGACTAAAATATGTTTAGTTAGTGTAAATTTCTTTTCAAACCGATATTATAATTGCCTGTGTTTGGTGGACTATACTACATTTGTTAACTTCCCAAAATCAAAGGTATTCCTTTAATCTTAATTTTTCATATAGTCGCTAATATGAATGAATGAAATATTGAACAAACCTGTCATCGCTGGCAACTGGAAACGGTCTTGATAGTACATCAGCGCCTATTGAATAGTTAATTGTTTCGGTATCTCGATCTATTTGATTAATGAAATTTTCTCTGTGATGTAATAGATAATTGCGAAGATTTCCAAATCGGCAGAATTCGACTATTACGTAAAGCTCTCCTGTAATACTTTTATCATTATAAACAATCCAATAAGTTTCCCGCGGGGATCATACTTTGTACTATATGTTTCGTGCATGCTCCTATCAAATTCACAACGTTCAAATGCTTTCCTAAGTGGACCATTATCTTTAATTCAGAAAGCAATGCAATGAGATAAATATCGTCTGCGTTCCTTTTTATCATCTTAACAGCGACTTTGAGATCTGTATTGTTGTCATAACGTTCTATGACGCCTTCCATCACCACACCAAAGGCGCCCGCTCCAAGCTGCTTGCCTGAGAAATCGAAAGAGTGGCTGATTTGATGATCTGCCTCGGTAACATTGTCAAAGCTTTTGCTTTTGCTTGCACAGAAAGGCGTAAGATGTGTTTTCGGGACGTATGAATATGTTTACAGAATGTGATTTGAGGAGAAGCAGTTCAAAAGTCCTGCGGATTGATGACCAAACAGTATACTGCATAATTTTTATTCATTGTTTAATAAAAAAGTAAATATAAATCAACAAGTGTATAATTATATAATTAATAGATGAATTTAAGCTCGCATGGATCATAGTGTTCGAAACGATTAAAAATAACTACTTTTACATTGCCTCTAAAGGAACATTAATTCTTAATTGTTATACATATAAACGAATAAAAGAGATTTTGGAAATTTTGTAACAACTCGAAGAAATAGCTTTTGAAAGCAACACGATGAAGCGACTTTTAGAGTCGGCAGAGTCGGCATTGACTGCAAACGCTCAAAGCGGACAAGACCCTTAGTTAACATGATGCCACTATAATATGTACATAATTACCTAGTTTGATCCTTTCTTTCGGTATTTCCCACGATTTCTTGTTGTATGGTAGCAATTGTGCCTGATCGTCAATTCCCAAGTTAGGATTGATGGATTCCACTGCGCCATTTTCGAAGTTCGACAAGCCTGCTTGTTTTAAGATCTTTTTCATTTGCTTTATAGAAAGAAAAAAAAAACATATAATTGTTAGTACTAATCAGATTGGCTAAAGTCTATTTTAATGCCCTTAAGGTATTTTTTTTTGTGCGAAAACTTTAATTTGAAATTTTAAAAGGCAGAAGACCGATACTTTGAAAACAGTTTAAGATGGAGGCGATAGTTCTAGGTTAGAAGCAATTCCTTAGTTTGATCTGATCATTTGCCATCACTTACTCTTTCCTTTCTGATTTTGTACACCAAAGGTATGGTGATCGCTATTAACAACACGAGGAGAATCCCCACCGCGACCTGTGTGGGAGTGCTGTTGCCCGGAGACTTATCTGAAAAAGGTGCCACAGATCAATTGGTTTAGCAGCACTGATTCTTAAGGCGGATGAGACTTACTTGCAAATCTAAGGGTCGCCGTTTTGTTTACGGAGCCCAATCGGTTCTTTACACGACAAGTATACCGTCCTTCGTCGGTAGTGTAGTTGGGTTTGATGAATAGGAGCACTTGCTTCATATTTTCGAATTTAAGTCTCGCGTTGTCCGCAAAAATTTCTAAATCATCCTGTTAGTTACAGAGTAGAAATAAGAAATATAATGAAAAGGAAGCTGCCTTTTTTGCAGCGGTTGTTGTAATTCACATTACTCACTTTATACCATTTTATTGAAGCTCTTGGGACTGCTTCGTAGAAACAAGTGAAATTATTAGTGTTGGGATATATCTTTTCGTGGGGTGTGTCCATGTTGGTGACGGTTATACGTGGTTTCTGTGGTGCTGTATTCACAAACAAGATGTCATTCAGAAGTCATTCCTATTGTAAGCTCCGTCAAGCTTACCAACAACCGCAATAGTAGTTCCACTAAATATCGTTTTGTGTTCTGGTATTGTCTCAGTGTAGCAGGTGTACATCCCGGCATGTTCATTACCCATTTTGTGGATGATAACGGAAGAATTCACCGAGAATTGCGTTTTGCTGGTTTGCAGAGTGACATCTTAAATATAAACCAAATTATGATTGAATCGACAGAGAGATTTTGGTTTGAAATTATACCTTTTTCGTCATCTAGGAGACCGCTATTAAAAAGCCAAACAATAACGCTGGAGTAGTTTTGAATCGTTGCTAAACATTCGAATTGTACTTGACTTCCTGCAGCTAATTGGAACCTTTCTTCATGTCTGGCGCGAAATGTTGTGTTATCTTCCGTAATGAAAACTTCGAAACCCTGCTTAACGTCTACAAAAGTTTTCAGTGTAACTAACCAAAGAGTTGACGAGTAGGTATTTCTAGAAGACACGTGGAACCTCCTCCTTACCTGTTACCGTGTAATCAGAGATTTGTTCGTCTGATCCGTGCATATTAGTTGCAGTACATTTAATATAACCAGACTGATTTGATCTTACAGCAACGGATGAGGTATAAACCTTACGGCCTGTCGTCTCAGAGGAAATTAGCTAGAATTAAACTGGATTATTAGATCTAGTGAATCGCTTAGTTGCTTCCGGAATTTATAGCCAGGTACTCACCGGTTTATATTCGCAGCTATCGTCAGTACAACGCTTGAATTCCCACTTAACTTCCGATTTGGGAAACCCCGAAACGATACATGTCACTGTTTCGGTAGCGTTAACCATATGAAATGGATCCTTTTTTATTTGAACCCTTGGTTTCACTGAAGTAAATACGATTTACAAAAGAAATGGTTAGTAAGCGATTTTTTTAACAGTATTACGTATTGGTCTCAAGGGATTTGTAAGAATTTTACTTAGTTTTCTCTTTCTTTCTTCTATTATCATATATCCTACACTATCTGGGAAAGCCTTCCTCTTAATGTAAATGTTTTCCCAGATTATGGTTTTTGGAATATAGATCTGATTGTGTTGTCCTTGTTTCCCACGAGAATCAATCCTGCATTGAAATCAATATCAATTATCTTTGGCATTAACAAAACAAATATTTTTATCATATTTATGCTTAAGGAAGATTGCCTTGCTGATATATAACACGATTTGAAGAAGATGACAGTTATCTGATCTCTATTTGATCTCCAAATTGCGATTTTTACAGTTTTACCCGTTGAAACCGATGGACACCTACCATTTAAGATGTATATCTGATGGAAGCGAGAAGTTGAATTCCCAGGTGTGCTCGCGTCTTAATTGGTGGCAGCGCATGGTGGTAATGTTGTTAATGGGAGATTCGGTAGCTGCAAAATTGAAGCTGTTAAATCCTAAGCAGGCCTTTATTTAAGCATCGTACATAAGAGAAAAACAATGAATTTTAATTACTGTGCGATAATTCAGTGAGGTTTATATGTAGTGTTAACGTGACCTATGTATCCGCAGATAAGGAAAGGTGTTAGTTGGGTAGGAGCATGGTTTTAGTATGATCAAGTTGATAAGAGTAAGATAGGAATCCCAATACCACGTGAAATGTTTTCCTCTATTTTGATTTTACCAAAGAAACGTCATTCCTGCTCAAGTAATCACTGTTTTTAAACTGTGTAGCCATAGATTATTGTTCGACATAGTTTTATTTGAACTAAGCATCATGATACTAAAACGGCCATTTTCGGCGAAACATAAAGACGAGGTTCAGATTTGCTGAAGAACACGTATCCTGGAAGAAACGATGGGAAAAAGTTATATTTTCCGATGAGAAACGTTTTAATTTGGACGGACCGGATGGGTACTCGCATTATTATCATGATCTGAGAAAGGAACCAAAAGTGAAAATGACCAGATAATTAGGGGGTGGATCTGTGATGATATGGGCAGCGATTGGATTTCACGATAAAAGTGAGATAGTGTTTTGCACAAACAAAATGACATCTGTGACGTATAAAGACTTATTGCGTGACAATCTTCTACGTTTTGGAAACCAATGGGCCGGGCGCAATTTTGTTTTTCAGTAAGATAACGCACCAGGTTATAAAGCAAAAACTATTACTGAATGGTTTAAAGAGAAACATATTAAAACTTTACAGTGGCCGGCACGGTCACCAGACTTAAACATTATTGAAAACATGTGGGGTGAATTGGCACGTCGCGTTTATGGCGGAGGCCGTCAATATTTCACGGTACAGGAACTGAAAACTTCAATAGTGACTGAATGGCAGAATATCCCTCAAAATTATGCGTTAAATTTATATAAATCTATTAATAACAGACTATTGGAAGGGATTAAGAACAATGGAGTATCTACGCATAACTGATCATTCATTTGTTTATTTTTGTTTTACATTTGCAACAGAGCGTCTAAATTTTTCTCGCAGAAATTGTTTAAACATTGGAGTAATAATTTATTATTTAGTTCATATATTACTGGAGGAGATATTTTTAAGTTTATTTTAGTTTTATGAATAAAAACTTAATTAGATATCTTGCCAGTTTCGCAAAGTAATGTTGTAACCCTTAAAACCCGTAAAACATCTTACCGCGTCTAAGTTTTTGTCGGGGAGCGTATATTAAAAATGCTATTTTCTTTGCCGCGAGGTGAGATTAGTTAGTTCAAAGTGGACATGGAGATGTTGAAGTATTGGCTCGTGTCTGTTTTTTTTTTTTTTCGAAAATTACTGTATATTGAAGTTTTGGACTTAATGTAAGTTCGATCAATCGCAGTATGAAATATTCAAAAGGAAGAGGCGAAGTGTGAAAGTAAACGGTATTTTGAGAAAATATTTTTGCAAGTACCGCTAAATCTAAGTTAAGAAGTGTTTGCAAATGACGCAGATTGATATATTCGTAGAGGTTTTTACTTGTGTTATTCTCAATCGTTATCGAATGAGTGTAGTTGCCACAATCTCTATTTTTTGGGATTTCTTGTGGTATTCCTAATTATAAAGGCGACGGAAGATCGATAGATTTTCTTTGAGATTAATGAGTTAGGGAGGATTGGGACAAATTATATTATTATTTTTTTTACTTTTTTTATTACTGGAAATAATTATATTATTTCCAGTCCTCATTACCAGTAAGGAGATGGGAGGAAGGAGGCCGCGGTAAAGATAGTCAAAAATATGTTTAATAAATGTATTGGATGTTTGTAATATATTAATAAGATGGATGGCGCCAAAGGACCTAGGAGAACGTTTCGCAAGCGATTCTAAAGTGATACGTTTATTGTGTTTATGTTTATCACTCGTCATATTTGATTGATCGCTTATTATGCTGCATGTTTTTAGTGGGCTTTCCTTTATACAAGCTTTCTGTGTAATTCCATGAATTACAAACTAATATCGACCGGGTAAAATTAGTGCCAAATATTGCAGTAATTTTGCGCTACCCTATTTGAGTGGAGCCTTAGTTGTTAAATCTTGGCAAACGTAAGACTTCAGCACTACTAACATAAAACTTCATAAGACTAGCGTTCTTGCTTTGATTTCATTGTTCTTCTGACTGTTTTACGTCTCAACATCAATTAACAACCACCAATCGGTTGTCTTAACGTGTTTTCACTTTCGAGGCGGATAGTATTTATTGGACGTTCGAAACTTACTTCCTACTACTTGTATCCCAACCGGCAGCTTGTCATCTTTTACACGGAAACCGATTTTCCGAAAGGTGCAGCCGTGTATAGGACGCAAATATTGTGTTACATTGATTAAGCTGAATCCTATCATTGGGTCATATGTCCATTCCGAATCCTTATTCTCGGTTTTAACATCCGTCATCTATAAATATAAACGAAATTTGCAATTAGAATGGAAGAAGATTTGTGGCAATAACGTCTGAACGATATTAAAATACTGATTATGTGTGTTTCCATTATTAGACACAGTTAGCACTAGCGCTGGGTATGGTGGCTTTTGCTTTAGCTGAGAACGAAACTACGCCTATGCTAATGGATGCGCTTGTGAAGAAAATGCTGACGAAGTGGGAGTTGTCTATGATGGAAGATACCTTTGAAAGAATTTATGGTAAATGTGGTCGTTAATTCAATACAAATATACTATTTTGGGTTATGATCTTCTTAACTCAAAATAGACATATTTAACTCAAGAGTGCATCTTTCTGCGAGCACAGATTAGTAGGATCTCCAATAAGACTTCGAAAGTGAAATTATTGCGCTACACGCAGTGGAAGAAGTACTTGGAGACCGTTGAAAACTGGAGGTTGTGGGAGTCACATTTCATTTATAGAAATCACAGCACTGTGTGTTGTCCCAGGGCTTGCAGTTCAGAACTTGCTCCGAGGTTAGTTTAGTGTCTGTACTCTATTGTTGCCGCTGTTTAGGCGGCATTATCTCTTAGAACCAGAGGGCACCAGGAGATATACTACTTGCTAGTTTGGAAATAAGTAATGTAAGTTGAGGAAAATAGAGGTGAGAGAGAAGCATTCGCAGCAAGGCTGATCCCGGTAAACACAGTTATCTGGGCTTTTAGTGATTTTTCTTTCGACATAATGATAATAACAACAACAATTTTCGTTTTAACAGAATTACATAAACTACGTATACGAAACGAAATACTGAAACATGAAACAACGTAGAACTGAACAACGCGTTATAGTCAGATGTAATCGACCGAAAATGGACGAGATGAGACCGCACAGAGTTTGTCTCTGCGTTTAAATCTAAAATGTTTCAAAACTAACAACACTGTTTGTTTCTGAAACGTAAATAAAGTGCTATGTTTGTATCATCATCATACATGTTTCTAATACTTATATGAAACATATTTTCGTAACATTTCGTATTTACTGGGATGATGCCAGGTAGGCAAAAACATGTTCGTTTGCTAGTGCTTTCTCACCTCACATTGCCCTTGCCGTGAGTGATTTCATCAATACCATGAGCCAGATTAGTAATATCTCCGATGATAACGCATTACAAATTACACAGGAGCATTTAAAGATAAACGTTGTTTAATTTTTGTGGTTTAAAATGCAAACATCCTTGTTGAAATGTAATTTGTATTTATGTTCATAAAATGACAAACATTTCCATCACATGACAACAGCGTTATTATATTTGTTACGCAAGTAACATGTTTAACATACCTTCGTAAAGTTACCAACAAAGTATACAGACTGTAATGTCACAAACACTGAAGGGTGTGTCGGTTTGCACGGTATAACAACTGGCTGGAACACTTCGGCGTTAACAGAAATCTTGTTGAATTGTTTGGGGCAGAGCACATCGTTATCTGTTGTAAGGAAAAAATAACAATAGCGTTAGTGTCCTAAATTAAACTAAAACATCACGTGAATACAAAGTTTTGCAGTACAAAATAAAGTCGTCTTATTGAAAATTTGAGGTTTCCTGAGCTGTATATGTTGGGCCACTGGTCGTCATAGAATTTTCAAAACTTGAAGGGCGTTTTAAAACAGTTTGTAGAAATTCTTACCATCAACGTAGAGGTACAAAGATGTAAAATTTTCAGGATTTCTGGTTTCGTTGCAAAAGTAAAAGCCAGCATTCAAGCCGCTGGCGTTAGTGATGGATAATTCTGCTACATAAAGATCATCTTCACGAGAAAGTTTAACGTCGATGTTGGGTACATTCCATATCTAGAATCAAAATTAATATATAATGTATGTACATAAGAAGTTCGCAAAGTAAGACGGTCACATAAAAAATCTTTGAATATCTCCATCTTACTGCCATTTTTTCCGTATGTTTGTAGATTTCTGTGAATGTTTCATCAACAGATAGTAAGTTAAAAATGCTGTGTTTACAAAGCAAAGTCTGGAAATTTCACAAAAAGTAAAATGGCTTTTCCCTTTTTGTGGTGACGGACTAACGGGATGTATAAGATTTTTAATGCCTGTCATAGCTTCCGCAGCGTTTGGGTAAATTGTCTGTGTAAAGGTTTCCACACCTCTGATGGTACCATCGTCGTAAAGAGTGAGGCGCAACTTTCTGGCAACTGCGAATAGTGACACAGAAAATCTTTGAATTTTTGGGATAGATTGAGGTATAGGTTGCAGACTTCTGTGAATTTTTTATTAATAAAAAGTAAATTAAAAATGTTATGTGTTTAAAAAGTAAGGATTGGGAACTTCATAGAAATTAGACATTCTTTTTCTTTTTTGTCGCAACGGCTGAAAATAATGAAGCGCGGTTAATTTTCTCGCAACTGCGAATAGTGACTTGGGAGTGCTCGGGACCGACTAAGAAAGTTTGCGAATAACTCTGCAGGCCCTCTTGTCACTGTACCACCCAGCCGTTATTAGTAATAACATCAAAATGACGTAAGCTGTCTTTCGAATAATATAATCTGAAATAAGAAATAAGTCATTTTATTAAAGAAATTCAACTGTAAATGTATTGAATTTGCTTAAAATCGAAGTCTTATTTAAACCACCTGTACACCTGTAATTGAATTATCATTGCAATTCTTAAGGATTTTCCTGAAAACAACACAAATGCCGATACTTACATTTTCAGAATGATCCACACACGTAATTTCAAAACCTGTTGTGCTATTGGAGGAAAAATAACAAATAAAGTAAAATATAGGTACGCGGCATCTGATAAAATTTCTAAAATCTAAAATAGCACGTAGAATTGAAATATTTCATAAGAAACGCACGATTGTACTTCAAATAAGGAGGTTGGTACCGAGGTCCGGTAGAAAAGAAAAAGCAAACATTTTGAAAACTTTTTGAAAACAATTACTTTTTTCTAGCTTGTTTGTCTCAACTTAATATATATTCTTACCAATTGTTCCAACACTTCCGAATATGACCAGGTGATATTTGCGTCACTTTTGCAAGTTAGTTTAAGGTCGTCTTTCGCTTTTATCATGTACTCGCATTCCTCTGGTGTAATAACCGGAATAGCAGATAGCGTACCTGAGAAAGAAACAAAAACAGTATAGTGGAATCATTTTAATTTTAACTATGATGAAAAATGTAACACGAGGTTACAACCATTCGGGTCTCTACGTTAGATAATGCCAGAAACTCTTACTTTTTCTATTCACCTGTGCTTGAGAAAAAAATAAAAGAGGCGCAATAGTAAGTACAATACATCATTCCCCAATCTCCAAATTAGAATTTACCGCTCCTTACCATTTTTCATCCGTTATGGGAAGTTTATGGTAACTTTTAGTCCAGACGGAATAAGTACCTAAATAAATTTCGTTGAAGCCTGTATTATATGCTGCCAATTAATTGAACAAGTTGATCTTTGATTCTATCGTACCACTGCGAAGCAGTAAAAATCGATTTGTCGTAGAATGAATTTAATTGAATCGAACATGTTCTATTTTTCCCCTTTTCCTGACGGTTCTTCATTGGATTTATTATTTTAATGCGAGCCCAGTAACAGAAAACTGTCCACGAATTTTGTGTAGTGTTTCTAAGGTCAAGTGATTGTAAATTTCGAAAATTTGAGACGATTACAATGTAACGAACAAACCTTAACCTAAGCTAAATCTGTTTCTACGTCAAAACAGCCGAAACATTTACCGATTACCAACCTACTTCCTCTTCCGATTTGTTGGTCAAGAACTTGTTTAGTTGATTGCGCAATAAATCGTGGATATTAGATGCCATTAATAAACCTCTATACGTAAATTAGAAATAGCATTTTCCAAATTGATTTTTGAGTACTTCTTCTGTAGTTTGTTCTTCTGTAAAAAAGGCCCCATTTTCAACTCAGCGACCCGTGATCTTTCCGTTTGAATCAATTTGAATCGCCTAATTCCCCGTAAATCTCTCATCTTTAATTCCCAAGAATACAAATGAGAACAATTTAAATGTTAGGGCCATAATGCACCACAGATAGATCGAATATTAAGCAATACTACACTGCAGAGCATAGAGGACATAAAGGCCAGCATTAATTTCAACTAGCAGATACGTATTTCATCTTCGGACACACATTATTTAACCGCAAAAGCAAAGACAATCTAACCCAAACGGATAATCAAGATTTTTATTGAATTGCAAAAATTAATCATCAGAATTTCTCAAGGTCGAAAATACTGGTTATATTGACGTTCGGGTTCTTTTGGATTATGTAATAATCTTTTAGTAGACTTCTTTTCCTTCTTTAATACTGAGAACAGGAAAACCAAGGAAAATTGCATTTATCTCATATATCGCATCCATCATATAGCACATTTTTTCCAAGAAAGGATATCATATTCTGTATGCTGTAATGTTTTTAGTTTAATTAAGTTCTGCGTTACTAAGAGTCTATGTGCGGAGAACTGGTCATCGTTGTGGTTAACAATTTAAGTGGTTTGTCTTGTTTTCTAGATGAAAATCCTGAAGAAAGCATTGTTTGGCAATTTATTTACTATTGTTTAATTTAAATATTCTTTTAAGGATGGCTCATTCGTTCTGAGTTTTCGTAAAATTTTCGAGAAAAGTAAATTTTTTGGTATAAAATGCGTAAGCGAATAAAATCTATTTCAATCGTACTCCTCATAAGCTAACAGAGAAGAGAAAATTGTGGTACCGTCATTTTAATGAAACAGTCATACGAATTAAATAATGACCTTGTTGGTAATAGCATATTAACGGACAATGTGCTGAAATTCTTAATTATTGCGCGTCGAACCATATCTCCAGTTGTTTTTAAGTTCCCGTACGCAATTTATCACAACTGCACCTAAAATTGAGTTTGAGATCTCCTACGTTTAATGACGGTTTTTACATAACTTCGTTTTCGAGCAAAATCGATCCGACTTCTTGGAAAAGCAATGGTGCAAAATCCAGTAACTTTCAGATACTTACTACAGAAATTTTAATGAAAAACCACGATATTGTTTAAAGGAGTTTTTATACGAACTGTTATAATTGCTGGATTCACAATTCCCGGTGATTTTGACGTCATAGCAGTATTTAGCAATGCTAAGCAACAATACACACAGAACAACTGTTGCTCCATTGGTTGCCAAAGCATATCAATATGCAATGTGTTCTTAGAAATAAGTGAATATGAATGCGATCACATTTCCAACCTCGAATGAAATCAAGTTTACATAAAACGGATATTGATGTGCACATATAACGCAATAGGCCGCTTGGACCAGACGAGAATTGTTCGACAAAATTTTGCGGTTATTGGGAACTGGTCTTCTATGGTTCTATAAATTTCGGCGTTCTTTGTATCATCTTATTCCCCGAAACTTGAGAATATAAACGATAAATTTGTTTCCTGATAATTAGGAGTCACATCCTTGCATGTTGCGATAAAGACCAAAGAAATATGTAATACTAAGTAAATTTTCTTGAATTGCTTTAGTGCAAAGTGATGTAAGTTTTGAGGTATAATATTAAGCCATTGATTTTATGACTAAGGCGGTCTATTGTCCTGCCCCCTCACTCTTCTTAAGTCTGGCAACAGGGGTCTACAAGTATTATTCTTTGAAATAAAGTAAGGATGTGGAGTTATGTATATCTGAAGAAATATGCAATATGGCAAACCAAAGATAGCTTTGGATATGTAGGTATGTGTTGCCGAGCAAAACGTTGAAGTAAATATATATCAACATATTTGGGCCGTTATATTTAATTTGCCCACCTTTTGCCCTACAAAGGGTCTTGAAGGTTAAAACGTTGAAGTAAAGATATATTCAACATATTCGGGCCTTTATATACAATTTGCCCACCTTTTGCCCTACAAAGGGTCTTGAAGGTTAAAACGTTGACGTAAAGATATATTCAACATATTCGGGCCTTTATATACAATTTGCCCACCTTTTGCCCTACAAAGGGTCTTAAAGGTTGTACATTCGTTACCTTATTGCTATTTATTAAAATTTATTAGAATAGTATATAATTTGTATTATTTTTTCTTCTTTCTCAGGATCTTGGCACCCCGACGGTGCGCGTTTAGCATAAGTAGGAGTATTTAGTGCAGTATCTTCTGCATAATTTGTTATCCTAACACTAGAAGAAATGCGCAAATTAACATCGTTTAGATTAGTAAGTAACGTTCTTTTCCCCTTACTAAATATACTATTGCTTTCAATTTCAATGAATAATTCTGCAGTAATAAACCAACAAGCACACGAATTTTGAAAAATCTCTAAAGCAATTGATGGTTTCAATGGTGCATCGAGTAAGATGTCAATATATACCAAACAATTTGGAAAACCACGAACTTTATCGTCTGCATATTTTTAAATTAAATAAATAAATAAGAATAGATCAAGGTTGCATTATTGAAGGATCATCATAAAAATTAGCATTCGTAATTGCTTGATTTTGACTACTATCAGCGGTATTTATTCGAAATTTGCTGGAACTCGAATCGAAGAATTTTTTTATTTGCGCTTTCATCGCTCAATTAGATTCTAACTAACCTTCATTTGTTTGCAAAATCGTACAAATCAACGCTGACGAGCTAGCTGTCTTGTTTTTGACGGTCAGCGTAGGCACGTTCTCTTTTTGCTAATTCGCCAGTTCTTTTCCCATGTTCGGTGATAAATACCTAACACATGCACTCTTCGGACACATATGTCCGTTTATTTTCAAATAAATATTTCTATCAATTGTGTTTCTAAAAAAATCGAGAGGATTGAATATATTATTTCTAGTATCTTGAAGATCGTGCTAATAAGCAGGATAATTATCACAGTCAACGAGATGACCGTGAGTGACTGGATTATCCAGACACAAATATCAAATGGATAGCGATGTTTATACGAAGTAAATTTGGCTTAAGTTTTAAGGCGGGAATAAACATCCTATAGAAAAATTATTCTTGGTTGCTGTTAGATAGCGTACTCGTATACAGCGTATTCTCCGGATTTCAGTTTGAAGGTGTATTTTCTGAGATACTCTCGGTTATATTATTTATTCAAATCAGATCAGAACTGTAATGACACTTTCTGTGCAAAAAGTTGCGGATAGCATCGAAATAAAATATGTTAATAACATATATATATTGTTGCTGCTGCTGTGTGGAAAGTGGCTATCAATTTGTTTTAAATACAATATAGAACAAATACAACACTCGTTGCAAATTAAATAAATTTCCAATCACTAAAGCTAAGAAATTAATACTACATATGTATGTATGGACATCAGTGTGATTAAGATTTACATTTAAAAGGGCACTTTAGTATTTGAGTTTACAAAATGTTTAGGAAACGAGTACATAATTATATTTATATAAAGAGTTCTCCGATCACATACTTGATTTAGTTAATTAACGAAAGCAAGGTCTGCAGGGTAGAAAGGAATCTTATACTAACCGTTTAATGAAATCGGAATGTGTTTTGGAAACTGGCGGATATCCCAAATATGAAACATTTAATCCATACTTAGAATCATACACACTAAATGTTTACTTAAATAAAATAATTTTGCAATTGAGATTCGCCATACAGAAAAATCGCAACTTACCGAATTTAATTCCCAACAAGAATACGAATGGTAGTAATTTAAGAGTTGCAGCCATTATTCACAAAGAAATGAAATATCAAGTATTCCTGCAGTTAGTGATGTTGTTGTCAGCAAAACAGGACACAGGCGCACTTCGGAGTTCCGCGTGACTCCGCGTTCTCAATTAGTAGTCAACGTAGTTCAGATCGCCTTGGGACACACGTCATTGGAATATAGTCGAAGCAAAGATAATCTAATCCCACCTGATTGCGAAGAATCCCATTTGATAGGCAAAGTTAAGTTTTACAGTTTGCTAACAAGACTGAGTAATATTGTTGGATTAATAGTATCCATATCTTGCCATTGACGTTATATACGCGAACACGTGAAGCAAAAATTCAATTGTGTAGTATGATGGTTTCGTTACATGAATTACTATAATTAATATTTGTTATAGGCAAGGCAAGGGAGTAAATTTAAGCCGTCATCTTTCGGAAAAAGTATAAATTTCCGGTATAGATGTAAGTAGTTTTCATCGAACTTGATAATTTTTCTGTCAACCACACGGTTTATATGAAATTATGCGAAGATTTAGATTCTCATCTAGATTTCACCAAGATTTTCAAGAATTCTGAGATGAGATTTTAAAAGTGTGTTAGTGTAGTTACATTATGAAAAGGAAAAGTAAGTTCTTATTTATTTTAAACAATCCATATTAATACGTAATGTATAAATGTAACGCAAGAATAGAAAATATAGTTATCGCCATTTTGCATTTGCAGGTTTGAACTGCAATTTAACATTTACAGTTATATAACACTTATAACACTAAATTGCCACAAAAGAAATTACAGTAAATGCATTCCTTCTACTGTCTGGCAGTGTTCCAGGGGATCGATAAACTCTTGTCGAAGATTATTGATGCTTTCCTATGAAACGTTATTTATTGGTTTTCTTATTCTATTTTTTTAATTCGTCTCTGTTCTCGGCTTTATATCTATACACTACATTTTTTTTAGATGGGCCCACGGAAAGAAATCGAATGGCGTGAAGTCCGATGTCCTCGGTGGGTACTCTATGCTGGCGTTCGTCGGAGAAAATAATGTTTCTGGAGAAAAGGGGACTTATCCATCATTGTTTCGTTAAATTGTATTATTTGATCCGGATCGTCATCTGATAATTCTTGTATAAGATGAATTTTAAGGGGATGCCACTGTCATTTTAACACTTGATGTAGCGATGTAAAAGGAAGACCATGATCCGGATTAACTTACCGAACGCTATGCGAGTTATCTTCCATAGCGAATAAAACGTTTGGTAACTTAACTCCTTTGTTTCAATTTTGCTCACTGTTGATTGACTGTTGGTCGAAAATAAAAATCGACCTGTCTGAAGATTTTTTAAAATACTGTAGTGTAGGGCCTACAGGTATGTTCAAATGCAATTACAGGCTCTCTGGAGAACCTTCTAGTATCGAACCAATTTCTCAACACCTGAAAAGTTTTTAGAAATGTGGGGGTGTTGAATCAAGTAGAACGTACTCTACAGATTAGCCACAAAAAATAATGATAAGGCAGACCAAAAAACCTAAATCAAGCGTCTGTGCTACCAGGTAGGGTGCTGTACCGTACAGTATAAATGTGCCTAGAGGAGTACCGGTACAATTGTTAAAAAAGGTGAGATTATAATTAAAATAGATGCAAGCGAGTGTTCTCCTAAGGATGTTGTGAATAAAAATAATGGAAAGGTTAGAGTATACAAAATTAAATCAATAATCATCAAAGTATACAAAATTAAATCAATAAGAGAACAATATACTTGGCTAAATTGCAAAATGTAAAAATTACATCTAAATTAGATTGTTCTTCGGGATTCTAGCAGTTGCAACTTGCAAAGGAATATCAGGATGTTACAACATTTATAGATTTATACATTAAATGTTTATTTAAATAAAACAATTTTACAATTGAGAATTTAATTTCTAACAACGATACGAATGGTAGTAATCCAAATGTTATAACTATTATGCATAGAGAGATGAAACATTCAGGCATTCAAGTAGTCAATAATGTTATTGCCGACAAAACACGACAAAGGTGCGCTTCGAACATCCGAAATCTCAACTTGTAGTGGACCCAGTATATTACACATTCTACCTTGGAAGACATGCGAGCGTTGTTCGATCGCTAAAGCTGATATATCAACTAACGGAGATATTAACTACAATCTTACCCGTATAACTAATTTGCGTACACATTTTACACAAGGAGCGATTTATAATAGAATAAAAATATTTATATTGTTCTAATCTTCAGGAAACTAATTGTAAAACCGTATTATTCGTGAGAGTAGAAATCCGTGATAATTATTACATTAGACGTGTTTTTCTGCAAGGCGAAATGACAACAAATTTTTAGCATTAGGAAAGGACTATGAATTGAGCGTCTATTCTTTATTCCCTTTCTCAAATTTGTCCAGTTTAGTTTATCAAGGTAAGTGTATTTTCAGCAGTGTAAGTCAAAAGATTTTTCATAGTATTTAAGTAAGATATCTTCAGGAAAATAATGTCAAGGAAATTCCTTACAATCTGTAAAATTTTATCGATGCTGTTTTAGGTCGTTGTCTTGTTTCTCTAAATTTTGGCAAAACCAGAATTTGTTTCTCCAACTGGCAACAACTACGTATTCAAGTAAGATCTAAAGAACTTCAATACAAATTTGTCTCTTTCTTTTCAAACGGTAAACCAAATAACCATTAAATTGTAGAGGCTTTAAAATGCTCTAAAAAAGATGGCGTAACGATATCTAATGATATTACTATATCTTGATTTGGACAACTATTTTCAATCAAGCAACACACTATTCGAGTAGGTGGAATAGTGTGCTGCTGTGGCCGATTTCAATATAAAAGGAGACTATACTGTGGTGAAACGGAAATTTTCCGAAAAATACGTTCAAGCACAACTTGATTAGAGATTTTGAAGTTCAAGGAAACGGAGGGAAAGTTACTGAAACATCCAATGTTGAAAGTTGTCTTAATTATTTATTAATCACTCAAACTCCCAATTTAGAGTATAATAATAATATAATATAATATAATATATATAATATAATATAATATAATATATATAATATAATATATTATAATAATAAATATAAATGAATGTGAGAATGAGATCCACAGTAAACAAAATTTAAAATGTACGAATCTACTAACCTAAAGGTTATATTTATACAATAGAACAGCAGATGAGTCAATACCAAACGTACGTACCTAATATACAATTGTAAGACGTAAGATAGTAAAAATACATAGGTACACAATGTTTTCTTTTATCTTAAATTGCGCTTGCCGTCGCATATGATATAGATTGAATTAGTTAAAATTGCATTTTATTTACGATGCAAATGGATTTACGTAGGTGATTATTCAAAGCAATTTGCCACTAATCCTTCCTATGAGCAAATCCTTGGAGACATCCTTGAAACTTCTTTATACTCTGCAAATGCTGCAAGTACGTAGTGGCATGGGACCTGGAGTTTTTGGCCTGAGATAACGATTCTGGCTCGTAATTTATGTTGTAGAATTGATTGGTCTGATTTTTATGTGTTGGAAGACTTGCTTTTGAATTTAACTGTCTACTCACGTTATTGACGTACTGCGCGTCATTGATCCCGCACTTGTCCTATGGCACGTTGACGTAGTTATTACTCAGATTAACGATGATATCGATGGTATCAAGCCCAATTTTGTTGTATGTGGGATAAGTTCAGGTGAGGAGTTCGTTAGGTGATTGGGTGCGTTGGCATTGGAGCCGTTTTCGGTGAATATAGATTTTGTTGTAGAATTCGCTGAAGGGGAACACCTTACTTTACGCCTTTGAAGAACTAAACAGGGTCGAGGTGCCATGAGTTTGCAATCGTACCGCGTGATGTCGGCGATTGAGCGGTATATGTGTTCTGAAATCCGGTGGGCTAACCATATGCAGGAAGTCGTTCTGGCCGCTTTGGATCTTCTCTTTGTTCATCACTAGATATGGATTGTTCAGGTCTATGTAAAACTGGAAAATAAATTATAACATTTTTGTTAATTTGTGCATGTAGACTCTAGCATAACGCGGTAGGACTTCTACAATTGGTTACTAAGCAGATTATTGAAAATTAAAGAAAGCACTGATTTGTTTGCCGCGTAGCTGCTTTAAACATGTTTTAATGCATTCTAAACTTCTTTGAATGACCAAACTAGGTGGGAGGTATAGGATATTAAGAGGTGTCACGGGTCACATTCGCTGAATTTGCTTCACTTTTTCATATGATTTCAATTACCTTTGTAACAGATTCTTCCAACATGCTTCCAATGCTATCGCTCAGTTCTTGGAATGTTGGTCTGCTAAGTGGTTCTGTTTCCCAACACTTCAACATCAGCGAATATCTGAAAACAGAATTTCTATTGTGTTTCTGAGCAATTCTCGGTAATAATTTTTCATAAACTAGAACAGAATCCTTGTCTTCTTAGGAAACACACTTCGTTGTTGCAATGAAGGGTTACAACAATCAAGAAAGAGGCAACCTACATGTCTTTGGTGGCGTATGTTGGTTGATCCATCCTGTACCCTTCAACCAGTTTTTCAAAAATTCTTCCATCAGCTGCCATACCCGGATAAGGAGTACGGGCCAAAGAGAAGAATTCCCATAGCACTATACCGAAAGACCACACGTCAGATTGTGTGGAGAACACTTTATCTCGCATGGATTCAATGGACATCCACTTGATTGGGAGTGGGCTCTATACGGAACAAAATAAGATTTTGATTAATCTTGTAAGTAAAATATTAAAAATAAGAAAACTTACACATCCTTTCTTTATGTAATCATCATTTTTGTACATTTTCTTTGCTAATCCGAAATCGCATATCTTAACAATATTATTGGTTGCTAGCAGAACATTTCTGGATGCTAAATCGCCATGGAGAACCTATAATTGAAATCATTACCATTATTTAAAAAAAAGAAAAACGTTAACTTGTTTATACACATACTCTTCTTGAAGCTAGGTACTCCATTCCTCTTGAAACTTGGAAGGCCCAAGTAAGTAAATCTTTGGTGCAAATTGGTTTGACTTTACAATTGGACCTCTCTGCTGATGGGGTGCTATTTTTGCTCGTTGAAGGTTTGTTACCTAAAATTTGTTATTATGTTAAAATATAATTCTTAACCATGATCTTTCAACAGAGAACCTCGACCTTTGCCTGGAGATACGGGCACGTCAGTTTCCGTGACATAAATAGAGTTAGTTCTGTCGCCATCTATGCCATTTGCCGGATCTGCTTGACTAAAGTAAATTTGGTTAGTATAAATTTCTTTACAGCTCGATAATGTAGTTATCAGTGTTTGAAGGCCGTTATGCTACATTCGTTAAATTTCCAAAATCAAATGTATATCCCCCTAACCTTATTATTTCTTATAGTTGCCAAATGTATTGCATTGAACAAACCTGTCGTCGCTGGCAAGTGGAAATGGTTTTGACAGTACATCAGCGCCTATTGAGTAGTTAATATCCTCAGTTTTGGAATCTATTTGATTGATGAAATTTTCTCTGTGTTGTAATAGATAATTGCGAAGATTTCCAAATCGGCAAAATTCAACAATTACGTAAATTTCTCCTGCAATATTTTTCCCGTAATAGACAACCCAATAAGTCTATAGGGTCCTTACCTTGTGCTATATATTTCGTGCTTGCTCCTATCAAGTTCACAACGTTGAGATGTTTTCCTAAGTGGACCATGATCTTTAATTCAGAAAGCAGTGCAATAAGGTAAATGTCGTCTGTGTTCCTTTTCAGCGCCTTAACAGCGACTTTGAGATCGGTATTGTTGTCATATCGTTCTATTACGGCTTCCATTACCACACCAAAGGCGCCCGCACCAAGTTGCTTGCCTGCGAAATTGAAAAGTTTATTTGGATACTTTCGCTTACATAGAAAGCCGCAGAAGAAATTTTCTGAACGTATGAATGTATTTTCAAGACATGATGGGTGGTCAAGCACTTGGAAAGCTAAACGTATCCTTTGGGCTTGCAAAAAGCATATTTCATTATTTTTGTTCTTCGTTTAGCTGAGAAGTTCACTTTCTGCAAAACTTATTTGCTTACTTTAGGGTTGAGCATAAATCAACAAAACAGGGTCATTAATAAGTGAAATCATTTAGTTTTTCATAGATTAGTACTTTTATATCCTCTATAAGGAAATATTAATTTTTCAATGTTTTACGTATTGTGATTTTGAAAAAGTGGGAAAACATAGTGCCAATACAATATGTAATTACTAGAAAAATACAAAAGTATCGCCACACTCCGCGCTTTCAATCGTAGACCGATTCGTGAACCGAACCAGTCGGCCTACGGTTGAAGATGAGGATCGGCGTATCCTCGAAACATCCCTGATTAACTGATTAAACTTCTGTATTTGTATTTGCCAAATTGTCCGCTCCTTGCTATCAGTATTGTAATTACCTAGTTTAATTCTTTCCTTCGGTATTTCCCACGATTTCTTGTTGTATGGTAGCAATTGTGCCTGATCGTCAATTCCCAAGTTAGGATTGATGCATTCTACTGCACCATTTTCGAAGTTCGCCAAGACTGCTTGTTTTAAGGTCTTTTTCATTTGCTTTAAGGGAAAGAACAAATAATTATTAATGCTAATGACTTTGAGGAGGGCCTATAAAAAGTGCAAAGTTTGATAGACAGAGAATTAAAATACTACAATGTTTAGGAATCTTATTCAAACATTTTATGGATAAAGTATATCTTAGTGCTCTTAAGGGATATTTTCTTTTGAGAATTTGAATACGTTTCGGATGCCGATACGTTGAATGCATTTGGTGATGGAAACGAGCATCTAAAGTTAGAAGCTATTCCTCCACTTACCTTTTCCTTTTTGATTTTGTATACGAGAGGTACGATCATCGCTATTAGCAACACGAGGAGGATTCCCACTGCGACGAGTATGAGGCTGTTGTTATCCGTAGGTTTATCTGAAAAGGGCGCCACAGGTTAATTGCTACCTAGCACTGATCATTAAGGCGGATAAGACTCACTTGCAAATCTAAGGGTCGCCGTTTTATTTACGGAGCCCAATCGGTTCTGTACACGGCAAGTATACTCTCCTTCATCCGTGGTGTAGTTGGGTTTGATGAATAGAAGCACCTGCTTCATATCCTCGAATTTAACCCTCGTGTTGTCCGGGAAAAATTCTAAACCATCCTAGTAGTTACAGAACAGAAATAAGACATATAAACGGCTCTTTTGTAGCCGTTGTTGAGTTTTCCGTTACTCACCTTGTACCATTTTATCGAAGCTCTTGGGACTGCTTCATAGAAACAAGTGAAATTATCATTGTTGGGATATACCTTTTCGTGAGGTTTATCCATGTTGGTGAAGGTTATACGTGGCTTCTGTGGCGCTGTATTCACAAAAAAAAAGATCATTAAGAGGTGATAGCTGTTCAAAATCACACCATGCTTACCAACAACCACAATAACAGTTTGAACAAATTTCGCATTGCGTTCTGGTATTGTCTCAGTATAGCAAGCGTACTCGCCGGCATCATCACTACCCATTTTGTGAATGATAAAGGAAGAGTTCACCGAGAACTGCGTTGTGCTGGTTTGTGGAGCGACACCTAAACCGAATTGTAATTGAACCGATAAAAAGATTTTGTTTTGAAATTATACCTTTTCGTTCATACAGTGGACGATAATTGAAATACCAATTAATGACATTCGAATAATTTTTAAGCGTTGCTAAACATTCGAATTGCACTTGACTTCCTGCAGCTAATTGGAATTTGTCCTGATCTGTGGCGGGAAATTTCACGTCATCTTCCGTAATGAGGAGCTTGAAACCATTCCTAAAGTCTATAAGAGGTTTTCAGTAGAAGCAACTAAGAAAATCATCAGCTAAGTACTTCCAGAGGACTCTCCTTACCTGTTACCGTGAAATCGGAGATTTTTTCAGTTGATGCGTCCGCATTAATTACAATACATTTAATATAACCAGACTGATCTGATCTTACAACGACGGATGATACATAAAACCTACGGTCTGTCGTCTCAGAGGAAATTAGCTAGAATTGAGCAGGATTATTACTGACACGTTGTGCTTGCTTTAGCAATTTATAACTAGTTACTCACTGGTTTGTATTCGCAACTATCGTCAATACAACGTTTAAATTCCCACTTAAATTTCGGTTTGAGTAACCCCGTGGTGATACATCTTACCCTTTCGGATGTGTTAATCAAATGAAATCGCTCTTTGATCATATGAACCCTTGGTTTAACTAAAATAAACACGATTTTAGTAATAAGAGTTTAGTAGCCGATATTTTGAACTGCATTACTTGCTACACCGGTAGGAACTGCATAGTTTGTATTCAGTGTTCTGTTTCTTATTCTTATTATTTGATGTTTTGTATTATTTATGAAAGTCCAGTTTACAGTAATAATCGATTCCCAGACTGGGTTTTCTGAGTTATAATCCTGATTGTTTCGTCTTTCTTTCGCATAAAAATGAATCCTGCATTGAAATCAATATCAGTTAGAGATTGACACGATTTAAAGGAGATGATAGTTGTGTAATATTTACGGGATCTCCTTTTGGGTTTTATATTGCGATTTTCCCAATTTTACTCGTTCAAACCTACCGCTTTACGTGTGTCTCTGCCTGACGTAAATAGTTGAATTTCCAGAGTGTGTGCTCACGTATTTGGTGACAGCGCGTGGTGGTTATATTGTTGTTGGGGGAATCGCTAGCTGCAAAATTGAAGCTATTAACTACTAAGCAGGGCTTTATTTTCTTACACATAAAAAATTGTCGACTAATTATTGTGCTAGGGTCAATAACTTAGGTTCATATGCACTGTTAACCTGATCTATGTAGGTTAGGCTATGCCATGCACATAGTTTTGAGGAATCAAATTGATAGGAATCCCAGAACCATGTGAAATGTTTTCCTCTATTTTGATTTTACCAGAGAAGCTTGTTCAAAAACTGTTGCTTTTACTGTGTAGTGCTATAGGTGATTGTTCGACATAGTTTCACTTGAAGTAAACATCATGAGACTACCAGTAGATCCTTATGAACTGTGCGTATCTTAGCTTATACTCAAATTATTTCTGATTCCACTGTATATTTTAAAATTGCTATTTTCTCTCCAGCGAGGTGTGCTTAGTTAGTGCTGGGTGCACGTGGAAATATTGAAGCATAGACTCGTGTTTGTTCTTTTCGAGAGTAACTGTATGTTGAATTGGATCTATTATATAAGTTCAATCACCCGCAATGGAAGCCATGTGAAAGCGGTATTTTGAGAAAATATTTTTGTATCGCCAAATCCAAGTTAAATAGTTTAGCAAATGACACTTTTATTTGTATTATCCTCAGCTGTTATCGAACAAGTATAGTTGGCTGTAATCTCCATTTCTTGTGAGCTCTTGGGATATTACTCACTCCACTCGAAGGGCGTCAGCAGATTGATACTTAGATCTCTTTGAGGTTAATGAGTTGAAAGGATTGAGCGAGAAATTAAAATTTCGCGAAATATTGCATTAATTTCGCACTAACTCATACTAATTTCGCACTACCTTACGTGAGTGTTGTGAAATCCTGGCAAATGTAATATTTTAGAACTCCTAACATACTTGCTCTGGGAAATAGGGTCCTTGTTTCGATTTGATTGCTCTCCCGTTTCATTTTACCTCTCAACATTTATCAGCAACTACCAACAGATTGTCTTAACATGTTTTCCCTTTTGATGTAGTTAGTATTTATTGAATGATCCAAACTTACTTCCCACTACCTGTATCCCAATCGGCAGCTTGTGGTCCTTTGCACGGAAACCGATTTTCTCAAACATGCAGCGGTATGAGCTGGGCAAATAGTGTGTTATATTGATCAAAGTGAATCCTATCGTTGGGTCGTACGTCCAGTTCCAATCCTTAGTCCCCATTTCATCCGACGTCATCTATAAACGGAAACAGAGTTTGCAATTAGAATTTGAAGATTTATCGCATTAACGCCTGAATGATTCTAAAATATTGATGATCGGTTAGTCACAGATAGCACCATTACTATGTATGGTTACATGCGCTTTAGCCGACTACTACGCCAGTTGATTGAAAAGCAAGCATATTGCACAAACTGGACTTCCTCAAGGAAAATGGACAGTCTTTATACTTCCACTAATATGGAGGTCTAGTTTTGTCAATTATGTGAATCAATCTAGAATCATTCAGAATTGGGATTGCAGTCACTACAGAAAGTCAGTAAGTAGCTTACAAAAAGCTATTACAAAAATAAATAGAGAAATAGTTAGCCAAAAACAAGTTTTATTTTTCAACAAAGTCTCCATCTACATTAATACGCTTATCCTGTCGTTTTATCAATGCTCTAATGCCTGATGCATAAAAGTGTTTGGGCTGCAATCTGAACTACGTGCGTACCACTTATTGAACATCGTTATTGTTTGCTGCCAAGATGCTTTTTGAGTGGACCAAATAGCTAATAGTCGCTTGGGGCTAAGTCGGGACTGTAAAACGGATGTTCAAGAAGTTTCCAACATAATTCTTCAATTCTCGTCTGGGTCAAGTGGGTCGAATGCGGCCTGGCATTATCGTGATGCAGCAATGTTCCTCTCGTCGGTAAGCTTGGACGTTTTCGTCGAATTGCATCAGGCAACAACAAAACTCTACAGTATGCTTCAGCAGTCGCGTTCTCATTTCTATTCTGAAAATGGGCTAGGGGCACTCCTTGAGAATCCCAGAACACGGTAAGTATATTCTTACTAGTTGAGGGTATAATCTAGAATTTCTTTGTTGACGGTGAAGAAGGATGTTTTTATTGCATTGAAACACGCTTTGCTTCAGGTTGGTGGTGATGCACCCATGACTCATCACCAGTAACAATCCTGTTAAGCATGTCCTTCCCTTCCTCTGCGTACCGAGAGAGATGGTGCAAAGACAAGCCCATTCGAATCCTCCTGTGTTCCTCGGTCAGTTGTCTAGGTACCGACCGTGAGCAAACTTTTTGGAAGTTCAAACGATCGTACATCAGTTCGTAGGCTAAACCACGAGAACACCCTATTGCTGTGCTGTCTATTGTTACCCGCCTGTCAGTTCGAATCATTCCCCGTCCCGTCGAAGTGTTGTATCTATCGCAGTCTGAACGGGGCGGCTACTTTGCTGATCGTCAACAACTTTTGAGCGCCCTTGAGAGAATTTCTCGATCCAGTTATACACGGCTTTACGCGACAAACACTTTTCATCGTAAACAGGAGACATTTCCTTATGGTGTGTCTTTTGTAGGAAGTTCTTTTGCCCAGAAGAAACACACACAGTACACTCTTCGAGAACGGTCGTCATTTTAATACTGCCTGCGTAAGCGCACGGCAACTGTCACTTGAGTATCATAAAGCTGGATTGTGCTGACACCTAATGACAGATAGGGAAATAGATCACTGCTATTTTCAGCTTTCCCATAGCAGTTTGTGACTTATTTAATGACCCTCCCTCGTATGTGTGCAAAAAATATTGTTCAAACTTATATCTTATTCAAAGTCTTTGTAAACTTCAATTTCTTCAGTGTTTCGTAATAGCGGAATCTTTACAAAGACACTGGATGAAGGGGATAAGGAATGGGAGGACAAGGAGTCTTTTCTAAAATGTGTATTGAAAAATATCTGCCCAGGAAAAGGAGGCAGAAAAGTGTGAGGTTCAAGAAAAACAAAGGTCAGTTCCTTCTATTAAATGGCATTGAAAGAATTATTTCTTCCAATTACAGCCTTGATATTTGAATGTTAGTGGTTTCTCGACTTTTCCACACTAAATTTAATGTTATGTTATGTTATCCCATCTACACTGTACATTAAATTTGCGAATAATTTGGATATTCTTAAGAATATCGGTCATTAGAATACAGAGGTTTAGGTTTACCTAAAATAATGTATATCTGAGGACAAATTGTGAGGATATAAGTGAAGAATTTTAGCAAACTTTAAAATAAGGAGATCGAACTGGTGGTATAATCAAAATCTCTTTGTTTTAACTATCAAAATAGACTTATGAGGTAGTATATAAGAATAAACATTCTTATTTTTAACAAAGTGTAAATTTCTAAATCTATTTTTGAGTGTTACCAATATGTAGTTTTGTAAAGGAGTAGTAATTTAGAATTTTAACAGTTAATGAAATACAATTGACAATATTGAAAAAAAAAATAGCCAGAAGAATTTCGTAGCATATTTTTATATTTTCAAGCATCCTAAATCGCATTCAGTGTTAATAGCGGCTTCATTTGATGAGCAATGGCATTTTATTAGTCTTCTTGTGAGCATTGTGGACTTAGTGGTTTTTTTAGGTTGTCTTATTCATAATATGGTATGCTAATCTTTAATGTTTTGAAACGAGAAATATCAAAGCTCTTCTCAAGGTGCTTGAAGAAAGCCGTTGTAGCGTGTTACCAATATTCCATTAATTGTTACGCCGAATAAGCGAAATTGTCCAACACGTGAAATAAGCAAAATTTTGCTTATTTCATGATATTGGCAGCGACTTTGCCCAGTACGCATTAGTAATATTATTGCCGCTATCGTGTAGTAGGCAATAACAAACGGCGAATTCGTGAAAATTTGAACGCGCGTCTGGCATTCAGGAACTGCAGATGTTTAATTTGTGCCAAGGACACGAGATTTAAAGAAAATACAGATCATATAAACAAAAACAGACACTAAAAGTTCTCTTCGACTTAATATCGCGGGGCTAACAAAAATAGCTAGAATTAAATAAAATCCAATTATAATAACTAAAAGACGTGTTGCTTCTGTAATTCGAGATCTGTGCATTGCATGTGGGCGCAAGAGCGAGAAGAAAACTTACAAAGTGAACGAAGATTATGTAGATATTCCAGTGGGCCTTATAAAACAATTTATCAAACGATCTGAAAGATGCACGGTGTTACGAAATGGAACCGTAAAAGGGCTTGCTTGGCCTAAAGCAAAATAATTGATTAAGCATTACTTAAATATCGCTATTCTATTCAGCTACTGAAGTGGTGAAGTTTTTGCTGCAATGTGAGAAAATACTGGCAAACGGACATGCTTCTGCCGCATGGTAAGCCGGTCGGAGTGACTTGAATGTACAGAAATCACAGCGTTATATGCTGTCATCTAGTCTACTAACAGTTCACTGACTTACTGCGGGGTTGGTTTGGCGTCTGTACTTGGCTAGTGTTGCTGCTTTCTAGACGGTACAGCTTGCATTATCTCTTGGAATGGGATGGCGGCAGAGTATACTCCTAAGTGAAATAAATTGAGATGTCAATAGCAGCGTTAGGTAGAGAAGCACTCGCAGTAACGCTGATGGCCCAAAGCAGACAGAAACATGTTTGCTAGTGTTTTCTTACCTCTCAAAACTCTTGCCGTGAGTAACTTCAATGCCATATTATTATATTAGCGTTTTTATGGTTTAAAGTACAAAACATCTTTATTGAAATGGAATTTATGTTCATAAAATTACCAGCATTTTCAATACATAAAAACGGCATTATTTCTTATTTGTGTGCAAGTAACATGTTTGACATACCTTTATAGGGTCAGAATACACAAAGACTGAAGGATGTGTCGGTTTGCATGGTATAACAACCGACTGGAACAGTTCGGCATTAATAGAAATCCTATTGAATGATTTGGTGCAGAGTATGTCGTCATCTTTTAGAAAGAAAAAAATAACAATATCGTTGAAGTCTTGAATTAAGGTAAAACACCACGTGAGAAGAGTTTAGAAGAGTTTGCTGAAATTCTTACCATCAACGTAGAGGTATAATGATGCAACATTTTTAGGATTTCTGGTTTCGTTGCAAAAGTAGAAGCCTGCATTCAAACCGCTGGCGTTAGTGATGGATAATTCTGCGACATAAAGGTCATCTTCACGAGAAAGTTTAACGTCGATGTTGGGTACATCCCATATCTAGAATCAAAATTAATATATAATATATGTATGTATGTCACATAAAAAATCTTTGAATATTCATCTCCATCTTACTCCCATTTTTCCCTTATGTTTGTAGATTTCTGTGAATGTTTCATCCACAGATAGTAAGTTAAAAATGCTGTGTTTACAAAGCAATGACTTGAAATTTCACAAAAACTAAAACTAAATGGTTTTTCCCTTTTTGTGGTGACGGCCTAACGGAAGGTAACAGGGGCTGAATTGTCTGTGTAAAGGTTTCCACACGTCTGGTGCTACCATCGCCGTAAAGAGTGAGGTGCAACTTTCTGACAACTGCGAATAGTGACTCGAGAGTGTACCAGACCCATTAACGAAAATTTATTCTAGCGGAACTCGAACCAACAGCACCTAACCCTGCCCAGTCAGACACAACCACTGAGCCATCGAACCGTTAATATATAATAAACCACGATCGACAACTACACGCCACTAGCCGCGTCCTCGGTTATTAAGGCAGTCGGTAACGGTCGCGAGAGAGACGAGAGACCGGCGAAAAGGACCTTGCGGAAACGACGCGGGAATAGTTCGTATGGCGAACGACATCCTCGAAGCGTTTGGTAGCCTAAAGCGATTTTTCGATTTCGTTCTGCGGAGTCGGATATAGGCGCGAGTACGGGCCGCGAAAAATCCTCTATTCCCCGGTGGGAAAAAAGCAACGCGATGAACGGTAGTCGCATCAGATTGAACTGACAAAATACGCGAGAAAAAAAATGGGAATTTTCCGCATTTTCGTGACGAGTAGCGGCTTTCCGATTGACGAGATCGCAATTACGAGAGTCCACGATGTGCATAGAGTCGTATCCGAAAAGTTTTTATTCCGAATTCGAAATTGAAATTTTAGTTAATGGTGGGTATAAATATTTATTATATTGATCGGATTGCAGTCAAGCTGGAATGGACGAGTTTATTAATGGTCCAGCATTAAATCTCAAATTGAATGGGTTTTGTATTTCTTTGATTAGTTTTTAGTCATAAAATGTTTTTTCTTAGAAGAAGGCATTTTTAAGGAGAATGTTATGAACTCCACACAATATTTGAGAAGAAAAAGCAATTAACTTTCTTTCAGGTTGTTTATCTAGAGTTATTTCTAATGCAAATGTACAATGGCCGGTTTATGTTTTATCTCCCCTTTGCAACGACTAAATATCCATGCTATCTTCCACGTGGCCATACCAAGTACTTGATTCAGCAAATAAAAGCACAAAACCGCGATTATTGGGAATACTCATCATAAACCAAAATGAGAGTAATAAAATCTACCTGCGAATCCTACAATAATCCAAGCGTACGGCTACCAGCGGTAGAAAATATAGATATATAGGGTCAGGGGAGACAAAACATAAAAATATCACTGTACATCCTTACCAATTGTTCCAGCACTTCCGAATACGACCAGGTGATATTTGCGTCATTTTTACAAGTTAGTTTAAGATCCTCTCTTTCTTTTATGATGTACTCGCATTCCTCTGGTGTAATAATCGGAACAGCAGATAGCGTCCCTAAAAGAGAAATAAAAATTATCTAGTAGAATCATTTTAATTTTAATTATGATGAAAAGTGTTACAATCATGCGGGTCTCTACGTTAGGTGATGCCGGAAGTTCTTAATATTTCTATTTTTTTTTGCTTTTGCTGTATCTAATTCTTGGATCGTATTCTTTAATAATGATAAAGCTGCTATCGAAGAATCTTGTATTATTGTCCCACCCCGTACATTATAACATATAACATTTTCAAATTTGATTCTATTAAGTATATTATACACATGCGGAACACACAGTATTTATGTATATCAACTATGTTAAAATGTAAAGTTGGTATTCTTTTTTTAATAATATCTTAATATCTTAGAGTTAACAACTTTTTAATGGTTTTTTGATCATAAAATTCTTTCTTGCAGAAAATAATATTTTTAAAGCTGTTCAAGGGAAAGTTTTAGAATCTTCAAAGATTTGCTTGTGAAAGCAATTACTTTCCCCAATGTCATTGGGTCAATGTCAAAAATAATCTCATTACAAATATGCATCCTTACCAATTGCCCCAGTACTTCCGTATATGACCAGATGATATTTACGTTGTAATAGAACGCCGTGGTTAACCGTTGTATTACCGGCCTAATTGCAAGCTAAATGTAATGCACTAAGTAGACTTCTTACTTTTACTTTTAATTGATGCTTACGGCTCAGTGACTCTTAGTGAAAAATTCGCAACACGAAGCTATCTCAGGTCGTAAGGACCTGGGGTAATAATTATTTAGGCTGTGGTTAACGCCCACTGCGCGGGGCACCTAGCGTACTTAAATACGTGAACTACGGGGCAATACCACGTAACTTTCTTTCGTGGTTTCGTTGGACAACACGAAGCGCAAATATGTATATACCTTCGGGTAGTTGGGGTTTGCTATAGCTAATAGCCGTCGGTTGGACGTTGGTCACACATTCGCTCGCCTTTGCCGCTAAGAGAAGACTTTTTTTTGAGTTCCAACTAGGGATGACATCATCTGCATCTCGCACCTTGTCAAAATAGTTGTACTGGTCCTTTTGCACCAGTCACGGTTTTCACAGGAAAGCATACACAAGCAAAAATTAATAATAATCCTTACCACATAAAGAAATATTAAGAAAATTTGCACAACCTACAGGGGTGAACGAAGTAGTAATACATATTTAGCAAAAGTAAAATATATAAATGGAATCAATTCTGTTGTATGAAAATATATGATTATTAATTAAAATAACGCTTAAGATGGGCGCCCCGTTACAACGTCATTTTTGTAAATTAGCTTAAAGTTATCTTTCGCATCCGCTTTCTTCTGGTGTAATAACCGGGGCAGGTAGTGTAATTGCCCAATTTAGTCAGTACTATTTCATTCGAAGCATTTAGTACCTTGGCAAGGATATAGAAATTGGTAATTGTTGATCGTTAACAATTTAAATGGTTTAGCTCGTTTAGAAAATATTGTTTGACAATTTATTTTCTATCGTTCAATTTAAATATTCTTTTAAGCTCAACCCATTCGCTTTCTTAAAGTTTTCGAGAAAAATAGATTGTTCGGTATAAAATGTGTAAGCGCATAAAACCTATTTGAAGATACTTGATAAAAATTCACCCAGGTCGAGGAACTCAAAATAAAAATAAAAAATCCGGAAAAATCGTGTCATATATATTATTAATTATCTTCGAAATGTTTAATTCTCCACTAATTTTGTGAATTATCAGCACAGATTGTTTCTTGTATTCTCTTTGTATGTTTCTTCAATATGCCACAGAGTATATGTACACATATTATCTACTCTTATTTTATTCTATCATTCTGATCTTAAAAGAGGACCATGAATGTATAATCAACGATATTATATATTATATATATATATATATATATATATATATATATATATATATATATATATATATATATATATATATATAAAAGTGTGATATTGAAGTGCACACATAATATTCGTTAACATAATAAGCGTAATAGGCAGCGTAAACCAGAGAGAACTGTCTGACAAGTTTTTGCAGTTATTGCGGATTGGTTTCCTGTGGTTCTATAAATTCTGCCGGCTGTTATCACGTGCTCTTTGCATCATTTTATTACACGAAGCGTTGTTTCTTGATAATTACAAACACAAAAAAATGATAAGTAATATTAACTAAATTTAAGACGTAATATTACCCTGCCCCCTCTCTCCTTTTAGATTTGGTAGCGGCGACGCAGTGGAACGAAAAATTTACTAAAGGCTTGTGAGACTAGATATATATGATCTACAATAGTTATCTCTTCGTTTGAAGAAATAAATGTAGGTATTACAGAAGGAAAACAAATTTAAACAATTATTAAAAGACTAGTTTTCCGTGTATTGCAGTTTCTTTTTTATTTCAATACAATAATAATCGTAATAATAACTAAAGTATCTTACAATAACAAATCTATAGTTTCAATATCCAATTCCGATTCCCGTTTATTAAGTCTAGGCTTTCTAGATGAGAGATAGGGATCAGAAGTGTACAGTACTTCGTTGAAGACATCTTAATTGGTTGCGGTTCTGAAACATTTACGGGAATGATGCAATCTATAGCTTTTATAATCTTTATTTCTAGCTTCTTGCGCCTCTTCTGATAGTTGACCTATTGCTAAAGTACAAGAGCGTATAAGAGCTTCCCCATATATGAGTATTTTGTGCTCAGAAGGTGGCATATAATACCAGTTGTACTCTCGACATATAGTTTGGCGGTTTTGTAGGCATACTCTCCAAATTTTTGGGAATTTACAGGTCTATTAGAAGCTAATGTTTGCAAATCTCTGAATTCATTCTTCAACAAAATATGTGCTGTGCAAGATAGGTTTGAGCAAAATCTTCTGGCTGTGTTTCCATCATTACTATTCTTCATTCCTAAATCGTTCTGGACATCTTTTTCATTTCTGTTTTTCTTTTCTTCTTGTCAGCAGTTAGAGCAGCTCATCCCATAAACGATTATGTGAGATATGCAATACCAACTCCATAAACCTCACCCAAGCGTGCAAAGAGGACAGCCTATATTTTTGGGTATCTCCTCTAGGGAGTTTTACACTAATAGTCTGAAGGTTATTCATTTCCTTAAGTTTAGCTAGACACACCATTCAGGTTGATGTTGACGCAGTATCTGTTGTAAGATGTAATACAAGATGGTCTAGCTTGTGGACTTTAGCGCTATCGCGCGTCCTAGTTGTTATTCTTGAGCCAATTTCGTCCTTTAACATATGCAGATATATTTCAACGTTGCGCTAGTACTAAAATCTCCTTTCTTTACAATTATACCATTAAATTGTAGTATGCTTCCATTGCTTGGTATCCAAATTATTAAATGCTAAGAAGATATTTAGTGATATTTTCACTGGGCAGTTGACGCCTTGATATACCTATCTAAATGTTTTTGGAAGTGTTATTATGTAATGTTTCTTGTTCTGTAATTCATAAGCATCACTATTATTGTTATTATTAATTTTTGTCTCTAGCAGTCAACGTTTTCCTCTTGTTAATTCACCAGTTCTTTTCCCGTGTTTATCACCTAATCGCAATCTTCAGACACACATGCTCAAACTGTTTTTCAAACAAATGTTTCGCAATAAATGCGAAAAATCCAATAAATGAATGCGTAGAATGTGTTTCTAAGATTGTTTCTAAAAAATCGAAAGAATTGAATATATTACTTTTAATATATTCAAGATCGTATAAATAACCAAGATAATGTTAAAAGTCAACGGGCTGACCATGAATCACCGGATTGCCCGGACCAAAATAATTATGCAACAGTAGTAACATTCTACTACAGAGTCTGCTCGTTTACATTTGCTAGCATAACTTCGAGATCACATGTGTTGAGCATATCTATATTTCATGTTTTATGCACAGCGGGGCTGATGAAAATAATCTGGGTTCTTTTCCTCACCATGAAAGTGTAAATGAAAAACATTTTTGCTCCGAATTCCAACGAATTACAATATTCAAAATCAAGCGTTTACGAATACCAATCTTTATACTGATCTTTTAAGTACTTGGCCTAGTTTTATCGATCCATGTAAAATATGGAATATTCATACGGAAAAGTTGGCGCTTTTCCATTTCATTTGGTATATATTGGCATTTTACCCATTCTACAATTGAATCCATCGGTTGTTTTGGAAAATTTTTAAACCTCGTGTGTTTATTGATCTGTTACTTCAGAACTATTTGCTGATGTTTATTGCAAAAGTGTTTTTCGTCAAACGAAAGGACGATGTTACTTTGCGCGTTTTTTCTGGAGTTAATGAATCAAATTATGCAGTATATATTTCATTAAATATATCTACTTACGACAATATTGTATTGTGATTAATTATTTGATTTGCATAAAACACACGAATTATTAGATTCAAAGTTGATTTTTCCATCACCGACATCAACGAACCTTCGAACTCCCCCCATTACCCGTAGCTTATTTGTAAAACTTTTGAAAATTAAATTTAAAGATAATAATAATAAATCTTATATGCGGAGCATTAAGTTTGTGTCGATTATATCGCTTTGTGAAAAAGAAAGCAAATCAAAGCGAAGGTTAATCGTAGCTTAGAATCTCAGGAAAGTGCATTTAAGCTAAAATTAGTTATTGAAAATATCTTGTTCCATATTTTAGCATAAAAATAATCTTGCCGTCCCGTTTTACAACTGTAAATTTTGAGCAGACGGACATTTATTTTCTTTTAGTTAAATGTTTTGGTAAATAAGGCCGTGGGTTTTTCTTTTTTCGAAATTAATTTAAATTCGATTTAAAAGTGTATTTTCTGAGACGTTCCCTTGCATATAGATAACGCAGTTTAGAACGCACGGTTATAATTCATATAATGAGAGTTCCACGATCACATAATTGATTTAGTTTAGTAAAATAATTAACGATAGAAAGGGCACTAGGGTAGTATAGCAAATACGAAAGGGACAAGCATATTTTTGGGAAATTGGCGCATTTCCAAAATATTGGACTTACTTAGACTCACACACTAAATGTTTATTTAAATAAAGCAATATTGCAATTGAGATGTAAACTAAGACACGCCATACAGATAAATTGCAGCTTACCAAATTTAGTTCCCAATAAGAGTACGAATGGTAGTAATTTAAAATTTGCAACCATTATGCCCGAAGAGGTGAAATATCAAGCAATGCCGCAGTCAATAATACTATTGCCAACAAAACAGGACACAAGCGGAACTCGAAACTTCGCGATTTCAACTAATGGTGGGCTGAAAATAATATACATTCTATCTTGGGACACACGTCATTGTTTAATCGCTGAAGCAGAGATAATCTAACCTCAACTAACCAGTAAGACTTCCATTTGATAGAGAATGCTAGTCATTACAGTTCCTTAGCAAGATTGAATTTATCGGTTAAATTCTCGTCCGGTTTCATTTGGAGCAACAGTATCCATCTATACATACAGTCTTATGTCTTTAGTATCTATATTAAGGAGAGGAGCAAAATTTGCATTTGTCTCACCTGAAGCGACCTACGTTGTACGCAAGATTTCTAAACATGAACAGAACTTTATAGAAAACTATATTCAACAGGAACAAATGAAGATGCACATTTTAATAAAAAGAATACATATTTTTTTATTTAGGCTTTTATTTGTATAGTTTGATGATATAATAATAATATAATAATTGACAATACATCTGTAAACTAGAAATAAGGAAAAGAAGAATGGTTAAACTTAAAATCTATATTTGGTACAGTAACTTGATCGGAATATTCACATTCGGTTAGAATAACATGGAGATGGCAAAAGTATGGGTATAAATCCTAAGCCAGTATTACAAGTTGATATACAGAGCATTTCACCAAGCTCGTGAGTTAGAAGCTTTGAAGATATTATTACGAATGGAACTCTGACATTTTACAATAGGCAGTTACAGTCGGACCTATTAATGGAAATGGTTCACAAGCTTCTTATTTTAAACACAATGGTACATGTCTTTTTTTTTGTCTTTTTTAGGTGGACGTAAACTAATGTTAACACTAAAGATGTAGCGTCGGACACCTATAGCCCTGATTTGTTTCATGAACGATCTAAGGCGGCATGTATCACGTAGATATGTGGTGAACTTTGCAGATGATACTACTCTCGCTGTATCGGCAGAGGATGAAGTAAAAGTAGAAGAGAAAATAGGTATTTGTGTTATCAAAACGAGTTCCTATTAAATAACGAGAAATTCGTTACCATGAAATTTTATGCAAGATCTGTACCAGCTCCTGACGACACACGCACTGTGAAGTTCATAGGGTGCACCTGGATAATCTCCTATCATGGGAGAGCCAAATAACTAAGTATATTTTCGACAGCGTAAGTTAAAAGACTTTTCAAACCATTTAAGCAAGATATCTTTAAGAAAAGAATGTCAAGGAGATTTCTTCTCTTTATGATTCTTTACAATCTATAAAACTTGATGGTTTTCAGGCCGATCTGGCATATGTGACATATACAGTTGAGTCTAGATAGTTGCCTTTACTTCTCTAAATTTTGGCAAAATCAACAATTTGTTTCGCGGCGTGATAGTATTTGATTACTGTATCTTGATTTGGACAGCTATTTGCAATCGGGCAACACATTACTCGGGTAGTTAGGAATAGGTTATTTGCTGGTCTGAAGATAAAATGTGACTAAGGTGTGTTGGCATGGAAATTTGCCGAAAAATATATTCAAGAACCTATAAGTAGATACTAGGACACAGAAGTGGTATTGCACGTGGAGTTTTAGGTCTGAGATAATAATTCTGGTTTTTAATGCATCCGTAGAATTGGTTTGATTTTCATCTGTTGTGCGACTCAGAATTTGTTTTTGCATTTTACTCTCTACTCGTAATGCTCTTCGTCGTTTACAAAATTCCGGAAGTCGATCTTGATCGCATGACATGTTAACGTACTTATCACCTACATTAACGACGATGCTTAATAGGTTTAAGTCAGGGGTTTGTTAGGTGATTAGGCATGTGGCCATTGGAGTTACTTTCGGTGAATGTAGATCATCGTTGTTGAATACGCCGATGGAAAGTACCTCATCTTTAGAGGTTTAGAAGAAGCGAATAGGGGTCGAGGTCGCTTCGGGTTTCAATCGTGCCGCCCGATGTAGGTGGTTGGGCGACGATAATCTTCTGACGTCCGGTGGACTAACCATTTGCTGGCAGTCGTTTTGGCCGCCTTGGGTCTTTTCTCTGTTTATCACTAAATATGGATTGTTCAGCTCTATGTAAAACTGGAAAATAAATTCGAACATTTTTGTCAATTTGTACATACAGACTCTAGCATAGCGCGGTAAAACTTCTGCAATTCATTATCAAACAGGTTATTGGAAATTAAAGAAGCTACTGATTTGTTTTTTTTTTTGTGGAGCGATCAAATAAGCTTGAATTAATTTTAGAATTCTTTAAACGATCAAATTAGAAAATTTGGTTCTGGGAAGTATACGATTTTAAGAGACAACATGGCCCACATTCATAGAATTTTCTATGAATATGAGCCATTCCTATGATTTCAATTACCTTCGTAACGGACTCTTCCAACATGCTTCCAATGCTATCGCTTAATTTTTGGAATGACGGTCTGCTCAGTGGCTCTGCTTCCCAACAGTTCAACATCAGTGAATATCTGAAAACAACATTTCTATTACTGTTCCTGAGTAAACTATTTTGAAAGAGAAACATTCATTGGGAACATGCAGTAGCTTAGCACCTTCAATATCTCACCGCAATTGATACCGATCTGGGCAACAATCTTTTATAAACTAGAGGAGAACGCATGGCTTTTTAGAAAACACAATTCGTTGTTACAATGGAGCGTTGTAACAATTAAGAAACAACCAACTTACATTTCTTTAGTTGCGTATGTTGGTTGATCCATCCTGTATCCCTCGACCAGTTTCTGCAGAATTTTTTCATCAGCTGCCATGCCCGGATAAGGAGTACAGGCCAATGTGAAGAATTCCCATAGTAGTATACCGAAAGACCACACGTCAGATTGTGTGGAGAATATATTATCACGCATGGATTCGATAGACATCCATTTAATTGGAAGTGGATCCTGTACAGGATAAAAACAGGATTTTGATCAATAATACAAGTAAGGTATTCAAGAAGAAGAAAGCTTACACTTCCTTTCTTTTTGTAATCATCATTTTTATACATTCTCTTTGCTAATCCGAAATCGCATATCTTAACAATATTATTGGTTGCTAGTAGGATGTTTCTGGATGCTAAATCGCCATGGAGAACCTGTAATTGATATTATTATCATTATTGCATTCACAGAAAAATACGTTCACTTGTTTGTGCACATACTCTTCTTGAAGCTAAGTACTCCATTCCTCTTGAGACTTGGAAGGCCCAAGTAAGTAAATCTTTGGTGCAAATTGGTTTGACTTTGCAACTGGATACTCCTTTTAGTGGGCTGCTAATGTTGCTCATCAAGGGGTTATTACCTGAAATATTTTATTGTATTAAAATATAATTCTTAGCCATAGTCTTTCGATAGAAAACCTGGAGAAGTGGGCGCAGTGGTTTCCGTGACATAAATAGAGTTAGTTCTGTCGACGTCTATGCCGCTTGGCGGACCTGTCGGGCTAAAGTAAATTTATTTGTGTTTAGTGTTTGGAGGCTGTTATATTCTATATCTTAATTTTACAAAATCAAATGTATATACGTCTAGGTATATTTTTTCTTATCGTTTGCGACTATATTGCATTGAACAAACCTGTCGTCGCTGACCACGGGAAACGGTCTTGATAGTATATCAGCGCCTATTGAATAGTTAATTCTTTCAGTTCCTGGATTTATTTGATTAATAAAAATGTCTCTGTGATGTAATAGATAATTGCGAAGATTTCCAAATCGGCAGAATTCGACTATTATGTAAAGGTCACCTGCAATTTTTTCCCACAATAGACACCTCAGTAAGTTTCTATGGTTCTTACCTTCTACAATATGTTTTGTGCATGCTCCTATCAAATTCACAACGTTCAAGTGTTTCCCTAAATGAACCATGATCTTTAATTCAGAGAGCAACGCTGTGAAAGGAATGGCGTCTGTGTTCCTTTTAATCATCTTTACAGCGACTTTGAGATCAGTATTGTTGTCATAACGTTCTACGACGGCTTCCATTACTACACCAAAGGCGCCCGTTCCAAGTTGCTTACCTGAGGAATTGAAAAAATTGCTGGTTTGATGATCTATATCGGCAGCATTAATTGAAAAGTACTCTTTCTGCGGGAAAACTGTGAATAACAGCTTATGAAATTTCGGTAAAACATTGACTGTGAGCGCTCAAAGCAGACAATAATATCGTGCCAATGCAATATGTAATTACCTAGTTTGATCCTTTCCTTCGGTATTTCCCACGATTTCTTGTTGTATGGTACCAATTGTGCCTGATCATCAATACTCAAGTTCGGATTGATGTATTCTGCTTCGCCATTTTCGAAGTTCGCCAGCCCTACTTGTTTTAAGATCTTTTTCATTTGCTTTATGGAAAAAGACAAGTAATTGTTAGTGCTAACTAATTTGGCTAAAATTTATTTTAATGCTATTAAGGGACTTTTTTGCGAATATTTGGAATAGTTTTAAATTTAAAATTTAAAAAGCGGAACACCGATACTTTGAAAGTAGTTGAAAATGGAGACGAAAATCTAAGGTTAAAAGCTGTTCCTTGATTTAATGTGATCATTTGCTATCACTTACCCTTTCCTTTTTGGTTTTGTATAACAAAGGGATGATGATCGCTATTAACAACACGAAGAGGATTCCCACCGCCACCTGTACGGGGATGTCGTTGCCCGTATATCTATCTGAAAAGGGTGCCACATGCCAATTACTGTCCAGCATGAATCCCTATGACGGATGAGACTTACCTTCAAATCTAAGGGTCGCCGTTTTATTTACCGAGCCCAATCGGTTCTTTACATGACAAGTGTACCGTCCGTGATCGGTAGTGTAGTTGAATTTGATGAATAGAAGCACTTGCTTCATATTTTCGAATTTAACTCTGATGTTGTCGGGGAAAAATTCTAAATCATCCTGTTAGTTACAGAGTAGAATAAGAAATATAATTGAAAGGAAGCTGTCTTTTCTGTAGCAGTTGTTGTTTTAGGTTACTCACTTTATACCATTTTATTGAAGCTCTTGGGACTGCTTCGTAGACACAAGTGAAATTATTTGTGCTGGGATACACCTTTTCCTGGCATGTGCCCATGTTGGTGACGATTATACGTGGTTTCTGTGGCGCTGGAATCACAAAAAGGGTATTAGAAAGTAATTGCTATTCAAAGCTGCATCCCGCTTACCTACAACCGTAATAAGAGTTCGAATAGTTTGCATTTCGCATTGTGGTATTGACATAGTAGAGCAAGCGTATACCCCGGTATAATTGTTATCTATTTTGTGAATAATAGCGGAATAGTTCATCGAGAATTGTGTCTTGTGGGTTAGCAGAGCAACATCTTAAATATAAATCAAATTATAGATATAGAAATAGATGGAGAAATTTCGCCTTGAAATTATACTTTTTTGTTCAGAGAGTGGAAAGCCTTGATAATACAATTCAAGAGGGTCTGAGTAATTTTGAAGCGTTGCTAAACATTCGAACTGCACTTGACTTCCTGCAGCTAATTCGAAATCTTCGCCAGATCTAACGATAAATTTTATGTTATCTTCCGTAATGAAAACCTCGAAACCTTCCCTAACGTCTACAAAAGGTTTTCAGTATAACTAACCAAGAAACTCATGTCCTAGGTATTTGCAGAAGATACGTAGAATCTCTTCCCTACCTGTTACCGTGTAAGCGGAGATTGCTTCGTCTGATCCGTACGCATCAATCGCAGTACATTTAATATAGCCATTCTGATTTGATGTCATAGCAACGGATGAGCTAGAAACAGTCATCTCTGAGGAAATTAGCTAGAATTAAGCAGGACTGTTTGTTATGAATCTGTTTCTTGCTTTAGAAATTTATAAACTAGTTACTCACCGGTTTATATTCGCAACTATCGTTAATACAACGCCCGAATTCCAACTTAATTTCCGGTTTGTGAAACCAGGAAGCGATACATCGTATTGTTTCAGTGGTGTTAAACATATGAAATTTTTCCTTTATAATTCTAACCTCCTGTTTATCTAAAATAAATACCATTTACAAAGAAAATGCTTAGAGAGTGATATTTTTAATACCATCACTTTTCTGGCCGAAAAGCACTACAGCTCCACTGTCGTCTATTTGCGTTATTTTGACATATCCTATGTTTTCTATGAAAACCGTCCTTTGTATGTGAAAGGCGTCCCAAATTATGCTTTCTGGGGGATAGTCCTGATTGTTTTGTTTTTGTTTCCCATGAGAATCAATCCTGCATTAAAATCAATATCAATTGTTTTTGGTGTTAACGAAACGAATATCTTTATGATCTTTATGCTTGATAAAGAATGTTGTGTAATATTTACAGGATTATCTTTTGAGCTCCAAATTGCGATTTTGCTAGTTTTACTCATACAAACTGATGGGCACCTACCATTTAAGATATATGGCGGTTTTAAGTGAATGGTTGAATTTCCAGAGGGCGTGTTCGCGTCTTTGGTGGCAGCGCATGGTGCTGGTATTGTTGATGAAGGGTTCGCTAGCTGTAAAATTGAAACTGTAGTACCATGCAAATCCTCATACAACAACTGTTGTACATAAATGAAAAATAATCGATTAGTTACTGTACAACTTATGAGCGAGGTTCATAGATAGTGTTAACGTGTCCGATGCAACAGAAGACAATTAAACGAGTTAGTTGGATAAAATATGCCTTGCACATGGTTTTGATATGATCAAACTGAGTAAGACAGGAATCCCAAAACCACGTGAAATGTCTTCCTCTATCTTTTGATATTTCCAAAAGAATGCCATTCTTCAAATAACTGTTGTTTTTTCACTAGGTAGTTAAAGCTGCTGTCTTCTTTTTTGTGCGAAGTGTGCTTAGTTAGTGCAGAGTGCACATGGAAATATTGAGCCATTGGCACATGGAAATATTGAGGCAGTCTGAGTCTTCGAAGGGCGAAGTGGAGAAAAGTATGTTGAGAAGACGTATTGAAACAAAGGATGATGTTTACAAGATTCGCGAGCGATTCTAAAGTGATTCGTTTGTTGTGTTTACGTTTACCGCTTGTCATATTCGAGTGATCGGCTATTGTGCGCGTGTTTTCAGTGCGTTTCCCTTCCCACAAAATTTATGTGTAATTCCATGCATTACAAAATAATGTCACAGTGCAAAGTTGGTGCGAAATATTGCACTAAATTCCTACTAACTCTTACAATTTGATTTTCCTCTCAACATCTATCTGCAACTACCAACGCATTGTCTTAACGTATTTTCACTTTTGATGCAGTTAATATCTATTGCATAATAGAAACTTACTTCCAACTTGAATCTCAATCGGCAACTTGTGATCTTTTACACGGAAACCGATTTTCCTAAAGGTGCAGCCGTGTATAGGACGCAAATATTGTGTTGCATTGATTAAGCTGAATCCTATCGTTGGATCATACGTCCATTCCGAATCGTTAGTCCCTGTCTCAACGACCATCATCTATAAACACAAATGGAATTTGCAATTAGATTGCGAAGATTTATCGTAATAACGTTTGAACGATTCTTGTGCGTCAACAATAATAATTAGACACAGTTACCACTAGCACTGCGTATGGCTGCATGTGCTGTTAGCTGAGAACGAGGCTACGTCAATTGAATGGCGGGTAAGTACATTATACAAACTGGCCTTCTTCAAGGAGGATCGATAGACCCAATATATACCTTCGCTAACATGAAAGTATGCAATTTTATCAATCAATCACAGATAGTTTAGAATCTGGGATTACAAGCAAACTTATTGAGAATATACTGGTTCACTACTCGAGTAAAAGATGTCGTTCGAATTTAGACCTTATCCAAACCCTTTGTAAACTTCAATTCCTGCAGTGTAAGCTTCATAATAATTTATAAACTATTTACAAAAATATTGATTAATGAAAGGCAAGATAAGATTTCTTTTTTAAAGAGTGTATGCGAAAGTCTTTGCCCAGGAAATGGAAGCTGAAGAAACGGAAGGTTCAAGAAAATTAAAGGTCAGTTCCTTCTATTTAATTGATTTCGTAGTAAGTAATCAAAATGGAATCGTACAAGCCTTTGTTTGGCCAAAAGTTAAAAACTTAATAAATCACAATAACGTTATGGGCACAGTCAGTGAAGATATTGTTGAACCAAATAAGAATGCAAGGATACATCCTTGGGTTGCTAATATTGAAATGAAATAGCTCTAAGTTTGATAGTACTGCAAGAAATTGCGTCCGAAGACGTAAGATTTTCGGGGAGCCGCATGGCATCTCTGCAATTGAAGAAATCATCCATTTTATGTATAAATATAGCATCTGAAAACATGCTATCAAGCACAGAAAATGGTTATAAGATATTAGAGAAGATTGTTTAAGTTAATGTAATGGTGAAGATTAGGCAGTAGAAAAGAGACTAGAAATACTTCAAGGTTGAAAGAAGTAGCTTACAGTTATCGAAATTTGAATAACTTAAGATCAAAAGTATTCCAGATATCCAGATGTCTTCGATTTAATAGCGGTTTACAGGTTACGCAGGGGCGTATAGAGATAAACGTAGTTTAAATTTTGTGGTTTAAAGTGCGAAATATCCTTATTGAAATGGAATTCGTATTTATATTTATAAAATGGCCAGTACTTCTGTCATATGAGAACGGCATAGTTATATTTGTTGCGCAAATAACATGTTTAACATACCTTCAGAAATTTACCAATAAGATATCCAGAATATAATGTCACAAGCACTGAAGGATGTGTCGGTTTGCATGGTATAACAACCGACTGGAATAGTTCGGCATTAACAGAAATCCTGTCGAGTGGTTTGGTGCAGAAGAATTTGTCGTCTGTTACAAAGAAAAGAATATGAATTGCGTTGGGGTGTTAGCGTCTTGAATACAAGGTTTTACAATCCTTTTGGAGTGCAAAACTTTGTATTGAACTACTTGTAACTTGTCAATTCAAGGTTTTTAAAATTTAATTATGATGTTTTAGAACAGTTTGTTGAAATCCTTACCATCAACGTAGAGATACAAAGATGCAAAATTTTCAGGATTTCTGATTTCGTTGCAAAAGTAAAAGCCAGCATTCAAGCCGCTGGCGTTAGTGATAGATAATTCTGCAACATAAAGGTCATCTCCACGAGAAATTCTAACGTCGATATTGGGTACATCCCATTTCTAGAATCAGAATTAATATATGGTATATGTACATAAGAAGCTCGTGGTCACATTCTATACATCTTTGAATTTTTAGGATAGATTAAAGTACCTTTATCTTATTTCCATTTGTGCAGATTTCTGTGAATTTTTCGTTAATAAAAGGTAAGTTAACAATGTAAGTGTTAAAAAAGTAACGGTTGGAAATTTCACACAAACTAAAATTAAACATTTTTTTTTATTTTTGTGGTGACAGCCCAACGGGATTTATATGATCTATTTGTATTTGTGTGTAAATTGTGTGTTTAAAGTGTTCCATGGCTTTGTTATTACTCCTGCCGTAAAAGGTGAAGCGCAGTTAATTTTCCCGCAATTGGAAATAGCGGCTCAGCAATGTACCGGACCCACTAAGAAAACTTGATCTTAACGACAGTCGAACACACAGCGCCTAACCCTATCCGATCAGACGCAGACTCTCTTACCGCTAGACCACTAAGCGATTATTAATAGTAACATAAATTTAAAATCAGCATAGCGTAAGCTGTCATTCGTAAGGCATGCTATTGAAATAACCAAGAATCTAAGTGATCAAAAACATTCAGCATCATAATATGAAATACAGATGGGTTGATTGTGTTTAAGGAATTCAATTTTAGATGTTAACGAATGTATTTCTTTGTCTTTCTTATCTTTAGTATTTAGTTACGAAAAGATAAGGAAAAAAGCATTTTAAGAAAAATTTTATAAACTCCCGGTAATATTTAAAGGAGATAAAGCAATTCCTCTTTTCTAGGTTGTTTGTCTAAGGTTAACCCCAATGCAAATAATCATCCTTACCAATTGCTCCAGCACTTCCTGATATGACCAGGTGACATTTGCGTCACCTTTACAAGTTAACTTAAGATCATCTTTCGCTTTTATGATGTACTCACATTGCTCTGGTGTAATAACCGGAACAGCAGATAGCGTCCCTAAAAAGAAATAAAAATAATCTAGTAGAATCATTTTAACTTTAATTATGATGAAAAATATAACACGATTTTACAACCGTACGGGTTTCCACGTTAGATGATACTAAAAACATTCAATTTTTCTATTCATCTGCGCTGTATACAAAAATAAAAGAGACGAGCTAGCAAGTACAATAATCATTCCGTAAACTTCTAATTTGAATTTATTGCTCGTCAGTATTTACCATAAGTTTGGCATAAGTTTCCTGTTTTACACTCTGCGATTTATTGGCCAATTAATTGAACAAGTTGACCTTTGATTTTATCGTACTGTTATAAAACAGCAAAAATCGGTACGATATCATAAAATTAATTGAATTGAATGGAACGGGTTCTATTTTTATCAGGATGTTCCCACGATTATTCGCTAGCTAGTTTAATACGAACCCAGTAACAGAAAAGTACCTACGAATTGTGTTTAGTGCTTTTAAACTAAAGTGGGGATAAATTTCGAGAACTTACGAAGAATATGATGTATGGATAATTTACTCATGGCCCTCCTAGGACGTACCAGTGCGCTAGACCCTCAGGGCTAAGGCTCTTTTGTATGCTCCGATTCTGGGACCGTAGCTCACATATGCCGCTTTAGCAGGGAAATTGAATCGGTATCCCAACCATCACCCAATACCTTCCAAGGAACATGTACGAGGGCAAGTGAATCAAATCATCCGCTGATCCGGGAAGTAGTTGTTCCACAGGACAGGCCTCCGCCTAAAGTTCAGGTCAAGAGGATCCTGAACGAGGTTACTCAACAGATGGAAGAAACCTAGGCGTGCGGAATGAATCACTCAACGAAGAAGTCCCTGAAGGAAGAACCAACAAAATCCATACCACAAAAATGAAACGAACTAGGATTACTCTCTCTCTATCAAGCGAAAGAAGATGTCGTCGTCTAGAGCTCATTTTTGGTATATCCTCTAGACTTTGTAGGTTGTTGATAGCATCCGTAGACCTGCAGCTTTTGCGGGTTACGCATTTGCCAAGCGGCTTGTGATGTTAAGCACAAAGTCCTTACTTTTTGGCGATCTTTTGTTGGAGTCTGGAGTCCACCGTCATCGAGATCATTCTTACCCGGCCGAACGAAACTTCCTCGACTGGATCCGTCAGCCATTTTAAACCTCGCTGAGCAGCCTGTCACCCGCACAGCTAATGTTAATGTGAGTTAGTTTTAAGCACATTCGTTTGTATAAACGTACGAATAATAATTAAGGACATTTGTTGTTAGTTTCGGCCGATCTGTTTGGTTATTTAGCATCATTACTTGTTGCGTATGGATCTTTGATTAAAGTTCCCTCGAAAGTTAGATGGATTTAGTTAAGAAAATCAGTTGCGCTTAGCTCTACTACTAATTTGTTTAAATATTTATTGTAAATTTTTATATTTCAATTCGATATTTTTCAATAAGATTCCTTTACTCTTTACTTATTTATTTTTTTTTTTCTAATAATCTATACATATAGTATCTCATCAAGATCAGACCTGCGGAATATTTTCAAATTTGAAATCAAACTTGTACAGTCCCATCTTACCTTTCCCTGGAAACTGTTTTTAAGAAATTTTTGCCAAAGAGCGAGGCGACATTCAGTGGCTACCTAAACTATCATCGTCTTATTTACAGAGGGGTTTTCACATCGGGTCGCTGCTGTCGCGAAGAAGCCATGTATGTGCAGACTACGCCTTCAGGTCAGACATATTAATAAAATCTGACAACGTTGTTTTATCTTATCCTTGCTTCACTCTTCCACGAATCCATACCATCATAACCAGAGTGAATTTGAATATTGAATTTACTTTTTATAGAAATGTAGGTTTTTCTTTTTTTTCTCTGTGTTTTTAACAAGAAATGTATTTTTTGAACTACAGCTTCTAAAGTTCCATTTATCAAATCACGATTACTGAAAAGTTCTCATGGTCCTTTAATAAATTAACCATTATCAACTGAGTGGTCTGTAGCCCTATTTGCGTTCGTAACCAATCGCGCAAAATCCTGCAAATCCACGATGACGAGCTAGTTGATGATATTTCTGTCTAATTGTCTTTGACGGTCAACGTAAACATGTTCCGCTCTTGTTAATCCATCAGTTTTTTCCCGTTTCTCACCCGAACGCGCTCTTCGGGCACACGTGTCCAAATTATATTTCAAATAAATATTTTACAGCAAGTGTGAAAAATCCAAGAAATGAATGCGTAGAATGTGTTTCTAAGAATGTTTCTAGGTAATTGAAAGAATTGAATATATTATTTTTAGTATATTAAAGATCGGGCAGATGAGCAACGTAATTATCAAAGTCAACGATAGTAACATTCTAATGTATGCATTCTGGTATACGAGGCGGGGACTACACATGCTGTTCTTGGTTGTTACTAGATGCTCTTTTACAGCGTATTCTCCGGGCGTTTACAATTGCTAGTTACTAGCACAACCTCGAGGCTACTTGTTATGAGCATAGTTGTATTTTATATAATATCTTCCTTTACACGATATGTGCATCGCGTGCTGTGAGTAACATGTTTCCTGTTTGGTGAACGCGTTCAGACTTCCGCACGAACATATAAATTTCCCAATAGTCCTACTAACACTAGGAGGCATTTCCTCAAATAGACGTGCTTTCGCAGCATGAAGTTGTATGCAAGATGCAAACACTAACGAATGCTAATCTTTATAATGATCAGTCAAGTGGTTAGTCTAGTTCTGCTGATTCGTGTAAAATATGAAGTGTCCTTCGTCAACTAAAAGAATGTTATTCACGACGATGTTACATGCGCGTTCTTCTGGCGTTAATGAATCGAATTATGCACAAGATACTTTATTAGATATTCCTACTAGTGGTAACTAAAATACAATAGTGTATATATCAGCTTTTATTTATTGATAACAATATTTATAACATAGTATTTTGTATTTGATAACGGATATGGTTTTTTGTACGTCATGAATTATCAGAGTGAAAAAGGTTTATGTTTTGCAATGTAACGTTTGCCTCTTGTCTTTTTTGTTCTTATATTATCCGTATCTATTTAATACAATAGGTAAATATATAATTGGGCGTATTGGACACAAATGTTATCCGTGGGAATAATCCGTAGAAAGAACAATTTTCCGTTACGGCACATTAAGCAACATTTTCTGTTAGTGGGTGAATGCTAAGCAGTGTAGAATAAGCTACTATGGTAGGGCAGGTCATCACCGATATTTAATGAATAACCTTAAGAAAGCTACTTATATGTTCGACAATAGGCTCCATTGCTCGAAGGTAGAAAACCAAAAAAGGTCAGACTGAAGGTAATCTGGTGGCAGCTCTGTCGATTGCTATTGGTCAAAAAAATCTTCATAAGTAAATGTCTTTTGGGAAAGAGTTAGAAAAAATACAATGTTTATCAATTTAAAGCTAATCTTAATCATACTTTGGAACTTCACGACAGCGTATTTAAGGGTTAGCGACAGAAAATCGATTACTTCATCATCCAATTTTATTTTTGATACTCTCGGTTATCATTAATTTAAATAAAAAAAAACAAAAGAGGTCCAATACAAAGCTATCTCCATGATCAAGATCAAAAATATTTTACATTTATCCTTCCAACAAATTCAAGCCATTTTACAAATTGCGAATTGATTTGACGATTTTGAAACTTTCAGTATTAAAAATTGGGAATAGCATTAAAATATTGTGTAAAAATTATGTATGTATATCAAATATGATTGAAATTTATATACACTACCCGACAAAAACATAGACGCGGTATCGTTTCTATTTACGAAACAAAGTTTATAGACATTATATAAAATGTAAATGAGGGTTATTAATACTTGTTATGTAAATAGTCCATTTATAGATATTTCTGGGTATTTATTGCTTTATGAGGGGTAATTGAGATTTTCCCAGATCAGAATAGGAATTTTAAATGCGACAAAAATTTAGACCCTGTGCATTTATTACATTAATATAAGCGAAAACGTTTTCATTTGATACTTCTCTTTATATGCAGTGGTTGTGCTGGTAAAGTGTACACATTTCACCACGAGAAATTATATTTTATAAAGCGTTTGCAATATGGGTAGAAAAAAAACAATTATCCTTGATAGAAAGGGGTAAAGTTCTAGCCTGGCACCAGGATGGTGTTAGTAAGAAGGAAATTGCTCGTCGGTTACGAAGAAGCGATCACTCCGTTAGAAATTACCTAAAAGATCCGGAAAATTACGGCAAACCAAAAGGCCAGGGTCGACCGAAAGCTGTAAGTGAGCGGGATAAACGCATGATATTGCGGTGTGCATCCAATTCTTCTGCGTCTGCGAGAGTTATTGCAGAATAGGCGGGGGTACAAACGCACGTGCGTAATGTTCAAAGGATTTTAAAGGCGTCACCGGTAATGTCACGGAAGAAAATGTTGAGAAAACCGACACTTTCGGCGAAACACAAAGAAGCGAGGTTGAGATTTGCTGAAGAACACGTATCCTGGAAGAAATAATGGGAAAAAGTTATATTTTCCGATGAGAAACGTTTTAATTTGGACGGACCGGATAGGTACTCGCATTATTATCATGATCTGAGAAAGAAACCAAAAGTGAAAATGACCAGACAATTAGAGGGTGGATCCGTGATATGGGCAGCGATTGGATTCCGCGATAAAAGTGAGATAGTGTTTTGCATAAACAAAATGACATCTGTGACGTATAAAGACTTATTGCGTGACAATCTTCTACGTTTTGCAAACCAATGGGCAATTTTGTTTTTCAGCAAGATAACGCGCCAATTCATAAAGCAAAAACCATTACTGAATGGTTTAAAGAGAAAAAGATTAAAACTTTACAGTGGCCGGCACGGTCACCAGACTTAAACATTATTGAAAACATGTGGGGTGAATTGACACGTGGCGTTTATGGCGGAGGCCGTCAATATTTCACGGTACAGGAACTGAAAACTTCAATAGTGACTGATTGGCAGAATATCCCCCAAAATTATGCGTTAAATTTATATAAATCTATTAATAACAGACTATTGTAAGTGATTAAGAACAATGGAGGATCTACGCATTACTTATCACTCATTTGTTGATTTTTGTTTTACATTTGCAACAGAGCGTCTAAATTTTTGTCGCAGAAATTGTTTAAACATTGGAGTAATAATTTATTATTTAGTTTAGTTATTACTAGAGGAGATATTTTTAATTTTATTTTATTTTTATGAATAAAAACTTAATTAGATATCTTGCTAGTTTCGCAAAGAAATGTTGTAACCCTTAAAACCCGTAAAACATCTTACCGCGTCTAAGTTTTTGTCGGGGAGTGTACATACATCACACTATTTTAAATAAAATATAGAACACGATCACAACACTGGTAGCAAATTAAATAAATTTAGAATCATTAAAACTAATGTAAGAAAATTATGTATGTGAGTTTACTAAATTTTTAAAAAACGAGTGCATAATTATGTTTATATGAAAGGAGCCCCACGATCACGTACTTGATTTCGTTAATTAACGATAGAAATATCATCAGGGTAGCATAGCAAATACAAAAGGGATTAGCATATCTTATACTAACCGTTTAATGACGTAATGTGGCTTGGAATTTGGGGGATTTCCCAAATATTGGACAACTAATCCATACGTTAAAAATTTATTTAAATAAAATAATGTTGCAAACTAAAATTCACTATTTATAAAAACCATAACTTACCGAATTCAATTCCCAACAAGAATATGAATGGCAGTAATTTAAATGTTATAGCCATTATTCACAGAGAGATGAAACATCAAGCATGGCAGCACTTAACAATGTTATAGCCAGCAAAGCAAGACACCGGTGTACTTCGGAGCTCCGCGTAGCTACGCGATCTTAGCCAGTGATGGACTGAAAAGACTTCACATTCTATCTGGGGACACACGTCATTGTTTAATAGTCGAGGCAAAGATAATCTAACCGCAACTAATTTCAAAGAATCCCATTTGATAGCTAAAGCTAATCTTTACAGTTTGACAACAAGATTGAATTAATTGGCTAAATTCACGTTCTGTTTCGTTCGGAGTAACGATATCCATATCTTGCTATTTTCTGTTGTCCTTTGATAGTAATATGAAGAAAAGAAACAAGATTACACTGCAATTTTCCGCCATAATTATAAGTAATTATATAAGAAGCCTACGTTATTATAAGTAATTTTCTTTGAACTTGGTAATTTTTATATAAATCTCAATTGTTTATATGAATTTGACAGACTCAGATTTTCATCCAAATTTTACTGAAATTTTAAAGGAGGGGTTTATAATTAAACCGATACATTTTTACAGATATCAAAGTTTTGGTACATATTCATTTATTTCAAGCAATCCATATTAATACTCAATTGTAGATTGTGTATAATACGCAGAATGGAAAATAAAGTTGTCGCCTTATTTGAAGGCTGGAACTCGCAGTTTGTTTTGTTATATATGTGCATACTAAATCCCCGGGCTCCTGAAGTTATGACAGGCTTTAAAAGATTGTACACCCCGTTGGGCCGTCACCACAAAATGAAAATATATCATAATTTAACTGATTTTTGCATATTTTAATAAAATCAAGCAATTTCTCTGATTGTTATATATTTTTTATTAGAAAAGGTCAAAAACCAATTAAGGGAAGTTTTTAATCAATTTTATCGCAACGTGCGATAAGCTAATCACGTTATTCCGGGATTCCATTTTCTTCCCACTGGAAGTAACTGATACGGATACATTTGTAGAGTAGATACAAACGCAAACGTACGACAGACCCGCAGGTACACAAGCACTTATACACAATCGCATCCGCGATCAATTTTCGAAATTTTATATCGCACTTTTCACATGAAAATATGTAACTTCTTTCAGCCATATTTGCCAATATAATTCTAAATGCATTTAATTGTTTTCCTTACAGTTTTAAGTTCTCCTCATACAATGATAGCAGTAGTAATATTTCACTATATGACCATCTGGAAATCTATGACATCTTGTAGATTCTTTGAATAACCAATTTCACTTTCAAGTTGCTTAGAAGAATTAGCTAATTGTGTTTAAATCTAAATGTACAAATATATTATTATTACTTAGATATTCATCGACCAAATAGAAAGGTCAAAAAAGTAAATGTTTTTTAATTGTTCGTTTAAGCGAAGGAATCGGTAAATCCCTAACAGTGTTTGGGATGATATGATAATACTTAATAGCATAGTAGCTTTACTCCGTCGCTGCTTTCTGCTAACTTATGAAAATTTGATCGCATATTGTTATTATATCTCGTGTAATGCTTGTAAATCATAGAATTAAGTGTATATTTATTTATGTTTGGTTTTACATAAGTAACACATTCATAAGTGTATACCATAAGCATGGAGTTGTGAGAATTCCCAACGATTTGAACGAATCTCTGCAGTCATCCGTATATCCAACGCCAGATTGGATGGATTATATGGATTATACATCTATGTTATGGAGCAAATATTTTATTAGTGTGAGACGAATGGCCCTGTTCAATATGGCATATGACACAATTGATTGGAACAAACCATAGTAAATACGTTTTGGATAATTAATTGTTAATATGGAACTTAGATCGTATCAAATAAATTGTCGATGACAGTTTTTTGGATAAAGCATTAAAGTGACTTTCCCAAGTGAGAGTTTCATCCAGATGAAATTTAACAGTTTCATCTTCGAAAGGCCGTAATGTAAATAATCGTGTCTGTGTTTTCTCTAGATTAATACTTAGTTTGTTTGCAGAAAACCAATTTTTGATATTTATATTCATGCTATCAGTTTCTTTTTTCAAGTCATCTACAGATCGATTATAGTTAATCGCTGTTGTATCGTCTGCAAAAAGAATAAAACTTGTATTGTAGTCACAATATTCTAAACCATTCATATAAATTAAAAATAAGCAGAAACCAAGGATAGATCATTCAGGTACTACGTGCTTAACACGAAGACTATCTAAAGAAACATTATTAAAATTTACGAACTGCGATCTATCACTGAGGAAATACGTAATAAGTTAAACACTATTACTGGACAAATTATAGTGTGCCAATTATCTAGCTAAAATAGAACGACTAATATAATCAAATGCTTTTGTGAGGTCAAAAAATGTGGCATAAATGTAATATTTATCCTCGAAGTTATTTAAAACTAAATATGATAAATCATTCATAACAAGAGTAGTTAAAAGTTTACTTCTAAAGCTGTATTGACAATTAGTAAATAAAAAATTATCATTATAGTAATTAATTACTTGAAATTTTAAAGCTCTATCAAACATTTTTGAAAATACTGTTGTAATAGATATAGAGCAAAGAGCGCTTTGAGAAACTGCACATGTAAAGATTCCTACAGGCTTACACCATGATGTATATAACAGAACACATCAGGAGATGCCTAGAAATAATAACCAAAAAAATAAGGCTAGGCACCTTGCGTTGCGTTTGCCGTAACTGATTCCGTCAATACCATGAAGAAGCTATCTTATTAACATTATTTTTTTGGTCAAAAACAACTAATAAATTGTAGAGATTTTATGATTGCTCTGGAAAGGATGATATAACAATATTTAATGATTTTACTATATCTTGATTTGGACAACTATTTGCAATTGAACAAACAATCCTTGGGTAGGTAGGAATAGGAATGTGGTTGCACGAAAATGTACTGAAAAATATATTCAAGGACGACTTGACCGGATCTTTTGAAGTTCAAGGAAATGAAAAGTACGTTAATGAAACACAATACTGTGGACAACGTTGTTTTAATTATTTATAAATTACCTAAACTGTCAATTTGGTGAATGTGCAAATATGTGAGAATGAGATCTGCATGTTAATGAAACCTTTCCTGATAAGCAAGATTAAAACTCTATGAATCTACCAACCTAAAAGTAATTACATTTATATAATAAAACAATAGATGCACCAAACATACGCACGCATAAATACAATTTCTTCAATAGGAGAAATGTAAAATAGTAAAACCGCATGGATACACAACGCAATTTTTCCTTTCAATTTAAACTGTGCTCGTTGTTGCATGTTATGTAGATTGCATTGGTTAAAATTGCACCTGTTGTTCTTATTTACGATGTAAACGGATTACGTAGGTAATCATTCAAAGCAATTTGCTATTAATCCTTCCTATGGGTAGATTCTTGAAGATAGGTTAAGATTGATCTTGAAACCTTTTTATTTATACACTACAAATGCTGCACATACATGGTGATGTCGGCCCTTTAGATCTGAGAATTGATTGGTTTTGATTTTCATTTATCGTGTGTTGGAAGATTTGCTTTTGTACTTAACTCTCTTAATTATTGACGTAATGCGCTTCGTCATTCACAAAATTTTCTAAGTCTCTCTTGATCGCGCCCTTGTTGACGTAATTATCACTCACACGACGATGCACTTCTCCGGCAATAAGGCTAATTTTGTTGTATATGGAATAAGGAGTTCGTTAGGTTATTAGGCACGTTGGCACTGGAGTTGCTTTCGGTGAATATAGGTCACGGTTGTTACATTTAATGAAGGAGAGCACGTAACCTTATGGTTTAGAAGAATTGGGTAGGGATCGAGGTTGCTTGGGCTTCCAATCGAACCGTGTGATGTGGGTGGTTGGGCGACGATAGTGTTTTGAAATCTGGTGGGCTCACCATTTGCAGGTAGTCGTTCTGGCCGTTTTGGATGCTTTCTTTGTTCATCACTAGATATGGACTGTTCAAATCTATGTAAATCTGGAAATTAAATTCAAACATTTTTGTCAATTTGTGCATATAGACTCAGCATAAAGCACCCACTGATTTGTTTGCTGTGGAGGGATTTTAAGTGAGATTTCGTGCATTCTGAAATTTTTTAAACGGGCAAAGAAAATCTGTTAATGGGAGGTGTAAGAGATGGTCTGGCTCGTATTCCCTGAATTCGTTTTCCTTTTTGATATGATTTCAGTTACCTTTGTCACGGATTCCTCCAACATGCTTCCAATGCTATCACTCAATCTTTGGAATGTTGGTCTGTTTAATGGATCTGTTTCCCAACAGTTTAACATTAGGGAATATCTGAAAACAGAATTTTTAGTACTAAGAAAATTGTTTTGAAAAAAAAATTGCCGGGGATATATTGTAGCTTTGCGCATTTTTAATGATATTTTATAAAATTTATGACTCAAAAGCGCAATCTAAACCGATCTAGGCAATAATCATAAACTAGAAGAGAATGCATAGCTTTTTAGAAAACGTACTTCATTGTTACAACGCTCTATTGTAATTAAGAAAGAACCGACTTACATTTCTTTAGTGGCGTATGTTGGTTGATCCATCCTGTATCCCTCGACCAGTTTTTGCAGAATCCTTTCATCAGCTGCCATGCCCGGATAAGGAGTACGGGCCAAGGAGAAGAATTCCCATAGCACTATACCGAAAGACCACACGTCGGATTGGGTGGAGAACACATTATCGCGCATGGATTCGATGGACATCCATTTAATAGGAAGTGGACCCTATACAGGATTTTAATTAATCTCATAAGTAAGGTATTCAAACAGAAGAAAGCTTACACTTCCTGTCTTTCTGTAATTATCATTTTTATACATTCTCTTTGCTAATCCGAAATCGCATATCTTAACAATATTATTGGCTGTTAGTAGAATGTTTCTGGATGCTAAATCACCATGGAGAACCTGTAATTAATATTATTATGGTTATTATTCACCTTCACAGAAAAATACGTTAGCTTGTTTGTACACATACTCTTCTTGAAACTAGATACTCCATTCCTCTTGAGACCTGGAAGGCCCAAGTAAGTAAATCTTTGGTGCAAATTGGTTTGACTTTGAAACTGGGTTTCTCTCTTAAGGGGATGGTAATGTTGTTCATCGCAGGTTTGTTACCTAAAATTTGTTATTGTGTTAAAATATAATTCCTAACCATGGTGCTTCAACAGAAAATCTTGACCTTTGTTTGAAGTCATAGGCTCGGCAATTTCCGTGACATAAATGGAGTTAGTTCTGTCGTCGTTTATGTTGTTTGGTGAATCTGCATGACTAAATTAAATTTAGTTAGTGTAAATTTTTTACAGCCTGACATGATAATTGTCAGTGTTTGGAGGATGTTGTATTGTGCTTGTTAACTTCCCAAAATCAGATGTACATTCCTCTAGTTTTATTTTTTCATATAGTTGACAAATGTATTGCATTGAACAAACCTGTCGTCGTTGGCAACTGGAAACGGTTTTAACAGTACATCAGCACCTATTGAATAGTTAATTCTTTCAGTTCCGGAGTCTATTTGATTGATGAAATTTTCTCTGTGATGTAATAGATAATTGCGAATATTTCCAAATCGGCAAAATTCGACTATTACGTAAAGTTCCCCTGTAATATTTTCCTCATGATACATATATACCAATAAATTTTTTACGGGGATCTTACCTTGTATTATACGTTTCGTGCATGCTCCTATCAAATTCACAACATTCAAATGTTTTCCTAAGTGGACCATTATCTTTAATTCAGAAAGCAATGCCGTGAGATAAATGTCGTCGGCATTCCTTTTCATCATCTTAACAGCGACTTTAAGATCGGTATCGTTGTCATAACGTTCTATGACGCCTTCCATCACCACACCAAAAGCTCCCGCTCCAAGTTGCTTGCCTGAGGAATTGAAAGAATGGTTGATTTGATGATCTATCTTGACAACATCGTCAATTTATTTGCTTGCATAGAAAGGCGTAGAACGTTTTAGTAACGTTTTAGATGTGATCGGTGAAGAAGTTACTGAAAAACTAAACGATTCCTTCAGGTTGACGACCAAAAAGTATTTTGCTCAGTTTTTTGCAAAACTTGCAATTATAAATCAACAATGGAGGATTAATAGATGAAACCAAGTCATCATGAAAACGATGAAAGATTGGTACATATATGTATGTCCCCTCTAAAGAAATACCAATTCTTCAATGATATAAGAATAAATGAAAGAAAATAATTTTTGATATTTGCGAAGAACTTGGAGAAGCAACTTTTGAAGATTACCTAGTTTAATCCTTTCCTTTGGTATTTCCCAGGATTTCTTGTTGTATGGTAGCAATTGTGCCTGGTCGTCAATGACCAAATTTTGATTGATGCATTCTACTGCGCCGTTTTCGAAGATCGCCAGATCTGCTTGTTTTAGAACCTTCTTCGTTTGATTTTTGGAAAAGAACAAACAATTATTAGTTTATTAGTATTATTATTAAACACGCTTTAGAAATGTCATACGAACATTTGATGGATTGATATCTTTTTTTTTGGGGGGGAAATTTGGAAGTTCGAGAGAGTTTGATACTGGAAGCAGTTGAAAATGGAGGCGAACGTCTAAGGTTAAGAGCTGTTCATTTGTTTGATCTGTTCATTTTCCATCGCTTACCCTTTCCTTTTTGATTTTGTATACCATAGGTATGATGATGGCTAGTAATAACACGAGGAGAAACCCCACTTCGACGTCTATTGGGGTGTTGTTGCCCGTAGGTTTACCTAAAAAGAGTGCCAGATCTGCTGTCTAGAATTAATCTGTAAGGCGGATAACACTTACTTGAGAATTTAAGAGTTGCCGTTCTACTTACGGAGCCCAACCGGTTCTTCACACGACAAGTGTAATCTCCTTCATCCGTGGTATAGTTTGGTTTGATGAATAGAAGCACTTGCTTCATATTCTGGAATTTAACTCTCGTGTTGTCCGGGAAAAATTCTAAACCATCCTAGTAGTTACAGAACAGAAATAAGAAATGTAACGAAAAGGTAGTTGTCTTTTCTGTAGCAGTTGTTGAGTTTGACGTTACTCACTTTATACCATTTTATTGAAGCCCTTGGGATTGCTTCGTAGAAACAAGTAAAGTTATTAATGGTGGGATATATTTTTTCGCGATGTTTATCCATGTTGGTTACGGTTATACGTGGTTTCTGTGGAGCTATATTCGCAAAAAGGATGTCATTAAAAAGTGATTGCTATTCAAAATTTAATCACGCTCACCAACAACCGCGATAGTAGTTCCAACAAATTCTGCTTTGCGTTCTGGTATTGTCTCAGTGTAGCAAGTGTACACCCCTGCATGATCACTATCGATTTTATGAATGATAACGGAAGAGTTCACCGAAAAGCGCGTTTTCCCGGTTTGCACAACGACATCTTAAATATAAACCAAATTATGATTGAATCGATAGACACATTTTATTTTGAAACTATGCCTTTTCGTTCATATAGAGGACGGTAGTCGAAATACCAATCAATAACGCTCGAGTAATTTTGAAGCGTTGCTAAACATTCGAGTTGCACCTGACTTCCTGCAGCTAATTGGAATTTCTCTAGTTTCCGGGCGGGAAATTTTATATTATCTTCTGTAATGAGAACCTCAAATCCTTCCTTAACGTCTACGAAAAGTTTTCAATGTATAATCAAGAAACTCATCAGCTCTTTCGTACCTGTTACCGTGTAATCCGAGATTTGTTCGTCTGATCCGTATTTATTAGTTGCAATACATTTAATATAACCAGACTGATCTGATCTTACGGCAACGGATGAGGTGTAAATCCTATTGCCCGTCGTCTCAGAGGAAATTAGCTACAATTAAGGGGTATTATTACTGAAACGTTATGAATCCTTTTGTTTCAGAAATTTGTAACCAGTTACTTACGGGTTTGAATGCGCAACTATCATCAACACAACGTTTGAATTCCCAACTAATTTGCGGTATGCGAAACCCCGAAATGATGCATTTTACTGTTTCGGTCGTGTTAACCATATGAAATTGATCCTGTAAAATTTGAACCGTTGGTTTATCTGAAATAAATGATTTAGAAAGCAAATGCTTAGGAGATGATATTATTAACAGCATTACGTGTTAAGTCGAAAGGAACTGCAAAGTGTTTATTTCGATTTACGTTTGTTACTTCTTCTACGCCATATATTATCTTATCTGTGAAAGCACTCCTCTTAATAAAAATGGTTTCCCAGATTATGCTTTTTGGGGTATAGTCCTGATTGTTTTGTGTATGTTTCCCATGAGAGTCAATCCTGCATTGGAATCAATATCAAGTACTTTTGGCGTTAACAAAACGAATGATGTTTATGGTTGAGAGAGATTGCTTTGTTGCTACGTAATACGATTTGAAGGAGATGACAATTGTTTAATATTCGCGAGATCTCCTTCTGAGCTTCAAATTGCAATTTCGCCAATTTTACTAGTTCAAATCGATGGACACCTACCATTTAAGATGTACCTCTGTTTTAAGTGAAAGGTTAAATTTCCAGAAGGTGTGCTCGGGTCTTTGGTGGCAGCGCATGGTGGTAATATTGTTGGTGGGAGATTCGTTAGCTGTAAAATTGAAACTGTAGTACCATGCAAATCCTCATACAACAACTGTTGTACATAAATGAAAAATAATCGATCGGTTACTATGTTAACGATCCACAGCGAGGTTCATGCACAATATTAACGTGTTCTATACAACCGTAGATAATTAAACGAGTTTGTTGGAGATGATATGCCATGGTTTTAGTACGATCAAATTGATAGGAAGAATACAGGGATCTTAAACCGTATGAAATGTTTTCCTTTATTTTGATTTCTCCAAAAAAAAACGCCATTTTTGTTTAAAAAACTGTTGTTTTTACACTGTGTAGTTATATGTGATTGTTTGGTGTAATTTTATTTGGACTAAAAATGTTATTTTTTTCCTGCGAGGTGTGTTTAGTTGCTAACCCGCAATGCGAATCAAAAATTTTGCTAAGGGAATAAGTGAAATGTGAAACCAACGGTATTTTGAAAAGATATTTTTGCAAGTCGCCAAATCCAAGTTAGAAAGTTTTTGAAAACATAGCAGTACTTACGGCAGACTAGTACATCCATGAGGCTTTTATTTGTATGATCCTCAGCGGTTATCGAGCGAGTGTAGTTGCCGTAATTTCTATTTCTTGCGGTATCCCTCAATCGAAGGGCGACGATAGATCGGTAAATTTTTTTGAGATTAATGACTTGAAGAGGATTGAGACAAATCATACAGCCGTTATTCGAGCCAAAAATTTAAACGTTTTGCAAAGAAGCGAAGATTTCAATATAGATAGCAATGAGATGGGAAGGCGAGCGCCGCTGTAAAGATGGTCAGAGGTATGTTGAAGAAACGCATTGAAACAAGATGTTAATAAAACGAATGACAATCTAACGCCAAAGATGTTCTCTAGAAGAGTCCCATGTTGCCATTGCTATTAGGTCTTATGGTCTTACAAGAACGTTTAGCTCGATTCTAAAGTGGTGTTGAGGAAATGTATTAGATATTCACAATATGTTAATAAGATGAGTAGCAATCTAGTGCCAAAGATGTTCTCTAGAAGAACCAATCTATTGTGGAGTGATACGTTTGTTGTGTTTACGTTTATTACATGTCACATTCGATTGATGGCTTATTGCGTGCATGTTTTCAATGCATCTTCATACAAAATTTCTGTGTAATTCCATGCATTACAAAATAACAACAGTGCAAAATTAGCGCGAAATATTGAATATACCCTATGTGAGCGCAGCCTTAGCAGCCTAGCAGGTGTACACTTACTTCAGAGAATTGGCGTTCTTGTTTCGATTTGATTGTTCTCCTGTTCATTTTACCTTTCAACATCTATTAGCAAATACCAACGATTGTTTTAACGTGAATTCATTTTTGGTGCGGTTAATATTTATGGAATGATCGAAACTTACTTCTCACTGCGTGCATTCCAACCCTGCGATCTTTGACACGGAAACCGATTTTCTGAAAGGCGCAGCCGTGTATGGGGTGTAAACAATCTGTTATATTGAGTAAACTGAATCCTATCGTTGGATCATACGTCCATTCCGAATCCTTAGCCACTGTTTCAACAAATATCGTCTATAAATACAAACGGAGTTTGCAATTAGAATGTGGAGATTTATCGCAATCTGATGATTCTAAAACATTGATTATTTGTGCTTCTACATTGACAATTAGACACAGTTAGCACAGGGTATGGTTGTATATGCGGTTAGCTGAGAACGAATCTAAGCCAATTCAATGGAAGGCAATTATCTAGCACTAGGGCTTTCTCAAGAAGAATTGATACACTCTATACTTTTAATAATATGGAAGTATGCAGTTTCATCAATTCTGTCAATCAATCAAGAATCGTTCAGAATTTGGGATTAAAAACTAAATTATTGACAATACACTGGATCAGCATTCGAGTAAAGAATTTGGTTCGAATTTAGACTCCAAAGTTTCTGTAAGCTCCAATTCCTGCAGTGTAAGCTTCGTTGAACTGAATTTGCAAACGCTTTTCAAAAATATTGATCGAAGAAAGGGAGGACAAGTGGTTTTTTTTCAAAGGATTTATTGAAAGGTCTTTGCCCAGAAAAGAGAAGCGGAAGAAACGAGAGGTCCCATAAAATCAAAAGTCAGTTCCTTCTTTGAAACCGATTGGTAGAGAACGCAGAATAATGGCATTGGAACAAATAAGGATCACAGCCTTGATAACATTTAGAATGTTGGGGGATTCTCGAGTTTTTCACACCAAATTTCATGCGGCTACATTTGATGAGTAAATCGATCAATTCCGCACAAATATGCACAAATTTCAGGTTGGGACTTAACCCAAAACGGACTTCGTAAGTGAAATTTACGCTATAGGAAATAAAAGAAGAACTTAGAGATCGTTAAAAACGATTTCTGTCACTTTATTACAATTTCACTTTTGTTAATGTCGATCTGGCAATGTGAGGAGAGAAAGCAATAGCAAAGGAACATGCTCCTGCCTCATGCTAAGCCTTTCGGAATCACTTGTATGTACAAAAATCACGGCGCTATATGATGCCATCTCCTGTCTAATTGGTTCAGTGTTTTTTCGATTTCTAGACGGCATGGCTCGCATTATCTGTTGGAGCCAAATGGCGCTAGGAGATATACTGCTTGCTAGTTTGGAAGTAAGTGAGATACGTTGAGAGGCAAATAGCGTTGTACGGTAGAGAAGCACTCGCAGTAACGCAAGGCAAACAGAATTATGTTCATTTCCTAGTGCTTTCTCACCTTAAATTGCCCCTGCTGTGAGTGATTTCATCAATACCATGATATTAGTATTAACTCCGATTTTATAGCGATCTACAAATAACATAGGAGCATATAGAGATCATCATTGCTTAATTTTTGTAATTTAAAGTGCAAAACAATCCTTTTTAAAGTGGAATTTGTATTTATATTCATAAAATAACCAGTACTTTAATCACATGAAAACTGCATCGTTGTATTTTTTTGCGCAAGTAACATGTTTGACTTACTTTCGTATAGTTACCAATAAGGTGTCCAGCATATAGTGTTACAAGCACTGAAGGATGCGTCGGTTTGCATGGTATAACAACCGACTGGAACGGTTCGGCACTAACAGAAATCCTGTTGAATGGATTGGTGCAGAGCACTTTGTCATCTGTTTCAAGGAAAACAATGTCAATAGCCTTGAAGGATTAATGCCGTGAATTAAAGTAAAACACCACGTGAGTACAGTTAGTTCTTACCATCAACGTAGAGGTACAAAGATGCAACATTTTCCGGATTTTTGGTTTCATTGCAAAAGTAAAAGCCGACATTCAAGCCGCTGGCGTTGGTTATTAATAATTCTGCGACATAAAGGTCATCTTCACGAGAAATTCTAACGTCGATGTTGAGTACATCCCATTTCTATAATCAAAATTCATATAATACATATACCTAGGGAGCTCGGAAAATAACGGCACATAGAAAATCTTGGAATTTTTAGGATAGATGTTTAACTTATTTTCATTATTCCTCTATATTCGTAGATTTCTACGAAAAGTAAGTTAAAAATGTAGTATTTTAAAAGTAATGATTGTAAATTTCATAAAAACTAAAATTAAGCGTTTTTTTTTCTTTTTTGTGGCAACAGCCTAACGAGCTGTACAAGCTTGTCAAATCTGAGGCGCGTTTGTGTGTGTAAAGTTCTATTTTCTACTACTGAAAAAATCTGTTCCTGGTGGAACTGGCGCACAACTCTGTTCAGTCAGACGCTCTTGTCACTGGACCAGCAAGTCGTTATTAATAGTAAAATAAATTTAAGATCAGAACGACTTAAGCTCTCGTTCGGATGATATGCTGTTGAAATAATTCATGATCTAGATTATTAAAAACGTGTGATTCTGCGTCATAATATGAAGTAAAAAATAACCCCCTGTATTTAAGAAATTCAACTTTACATGTTTTGAGTTTGTGTTGTTGTTGAATTTGAAGTTTTATTTAAACCACCAGTACATCTGCAATTGAACTGTAACAATTACATCATTGCAATTTTTAAGGGTTTTCCTAAAAGCAGCACAAATATCAATACTTACTTTTTGAAAATGACAAATACAGATGATTTAGAAAGTTTGGAATTTGGATTGCAGCTTTGTCTGGAAAATAATGGTGGATTTTGTTTTTTTTTTTTTTGTTTTTGTTTTTGACGTTTTTAAGAAAAAGGCATTTTTTCGGAAAATGTTATAAAATCCAAATAATATTTTAAGAAGATAAAGAAATTCCAGGTTTGTCTAAAGTTAGTATCAGTACAAATATACATTCTTACCAATTGTTCCAACACTTCCGAATATGACCAAGTGACATTTGCGTCACTTTTACAAGTTAGTTTAAGATTCTCTTTCGCTTTTATGATGTACTCGCACTGCTCTGGTGTAATAACCGGAACAGCAGGTAACGTCTCTGAAAAGGAAGTGAAAAAAATCTAGTAGAACTATTTTAATTTTTATTAGGAAAAATGTAACATGATATTACAACCATGCGGGTTTCCATGTTGGACGGTGCTGGAAACTCTCAATTTCTCTATTTACCTGTGCTGGATACAAAATTAAAAAAGACGTTACAGTAAGTATAACACATCATTCCGTAATCTGAAGAAAGAATTGAATTTACCGCTTCTCAGTATTTGCCATCCGTTATCACTAACGTTGTGATTGCTTTTAGTCCAGATGCAATAAATACCTACATAAATTTCGTTAAAGACTGTGTGTACCGCTACGATTTATTGGCCAATTAATTCAACAAGTTGATCTTCGATTTTAATGTACCGTTGCGAAACACCAAAAATCGGTACGATTTGTTGTACGATTAATTGAATGGATGTATGTACGTGTATGTAGTGAAAGAATAAATCTAAAAATAGAATAAGAATATCGACAAAAAGACAAAAAGACAAATACTTTAAACTTACTTTGGACGTAATAAAAATGAATAAATATCACTCAGAATAGATATTAAAAGCAGGAAATTTGAGGATTAATAAGAAAGAAAAAAACACAACAAAGTAACTTCGAAACAGGAAAACAGGAGGTAATGAAGTAAAACAACTAACATTACACACAAGTATATAATGCTTATAAGTTTACTTCAATGTTCATTATTTACGAGGTCTATGTTGCCGCAGTTGCCAAGGTTTTCATTACAATGAGTATAATAATTAAAGCAAAAAAGAAATAAGCGGTTGTGTTGTAAGGGTGGTAGCATAGTAGAGAGTATTTTAGTAGGTTGGCATTAAATGTAACGAAAATGTTATTGGTTAGTTGGGGCTGTTGTAACGAATAGCGTATATTAAAAATCTGTTGATACAGTGATTTTATTATTACAAAGTGGAATAATAAGGTATTCAACGATAGACGTGTGATTACATTTCTAACCTTGAATTAAGCCAAATTTACATAAAACGGATATTGAAGTGCAATAGGTAGCTTAAACCGAACGAGGACTGTCTGACAGGTTTTTGCAATTATTACACTGGTTTCCTGTGGTTCTATAAATTCCTCCATTTGCAGTGCACTATTTTATTCATGAACATATAAACGACAGTATTGTTTCCCGATAATTAAAAAATACACTTTATATGTTGCGATAAAAACCAAAGAAAATGATATGTAATATTAAAATATTTTTGCTATCCATGTTATTCTTGTCATGCAATTATGTATTAATTACCATAGGCAGATGCATTTAATACAGTATCTTCTGCATAACTTGGTTCACTAACACCAGAAGAAACAGGTGAACTAACATCGTTTACATTTGAATAACATTCTTTCCCCTGACTAAATATACCATTGCTTTCAATAACTTTGAAAGAATTTCTAAAGTAATTGATGGATTCAATTATGGATCAAGTAACATGCCAATATGTACCAAAGGTATTGGAAGACCATGAACTTTATCGTTTGAACCTTTTTTTAATATAATTTTATTAAAGGATCGTCATGAAAATTAATATTCCTAAATGCTTGATTTTGATTACTATCAACGGTATTTATTCAAAATTTGCTGGAACTCGAATCCAATAAGTTTTTCATTTGTTAGATTAGATCGTCTAACGCTTTCAAACCTAACCAATTCTTCTTGAACCCGATTCTATAGCTCGAATTGGATTTGAATCATCACCACCAGCATAGATTCATCAAGCGTACAGCCTAAGATTTCGTCTGCCGCCAAAGAAGGACGGGCACCACGTTGTTAAGCTTGTGATTCAGGCGATTCTGACGCTGGTTGATAATGTCTTCGACGAATTGTTCCTGATGGTCAGCGTGGGCATGTTCCCCACTTTTAACTCATCAGTTCTTTTCCCGTGTTTATCACGTATCGCTCACATGTTTTTTCAAGCAAATATTTATAGCAAATGTTTTTCTAAAAAATCGAAATAATTGAATATATTATTTTTAATATATTCACCATCCTGTAAATAAGCAAGATAATTATGAAACTCAACGGAATAGCCGTGATTCACCGGATTACCCAGGCATAAATAATTATTCTACTGTAGTAGCAAAGCAAATAAAAGAATGTTATTTACGTCCAAGCAAGGTTTATACACATAAAGTTAATCATGCCTTAGAACCTCGCATGTAAGTTAGAATTTAGTAATTGAAAATTGATCATTCCGTCGTAGAATTTTATTTTTGAACGAATCTAATCCTATTGTCTATTCACACAAACCGTTCAACAAATTCTGAGCAGGTGGAAATCTCATTTTTGGAATTAATGCGCGGCGTGGAATTTCGGCTAATAAAGCTACTTTTCCCCTAAAATAACTTAAATTCAATTGAAAATTGTATTTCCTGAGACACTTTCGGTTATATTATTAATTTAAATCGGAAACAGTAGAGGTAAAATACAGAGCTATGTCCATGATCAAGATTTGAAATTTATCCTTATTAATTTGGCAATTCTAACACTTTCTGTACTAAAAATTGGGGATAGCATTAAAATATAATATTGTTTTTTATACCAGTTCAGAGCTACTCTCTGGAAAATTGGTATGAATTTAATTTAAATATAATGTAGAACATAATCGCTGCAAATTAAAATTAAATAAAAAAATTAAGAAACCAATAATAAAAGGGGTACCACACCAAATACGAAAGAAATGTCTTTTGGAAATTGGCGGATTTCCTAATAGTTGGACAACTAATCGAAACTTATTTAAATAAAACAATTATGTAAATGAGATATAAACTAAGACTCGCCATAAGTCGCAGCTTACCAAGTTTAATTCCCAATAAGAATACGAATGGTAGTAATTTAAATGCTATAGCCATCATGCCCAGAGAGATAAAACATCAAACATTGCCGCAGTTAAAAATGTTATTGTCAACAAAACAGGACACACGCGCACTTCGAAGCTCCACGATCTCAACTAGTAGTGGACTGAATATATTACGCGTTCTATCTTGAATCTCACTCAATCGCTGAAGCAAAGGAGATGTAATCGCGATTAATTATGATAAGTTACATGTTAATCTTTACAGTTTGCTAACAAGATTGAATTTATTGGTTAAATTCACGTTTTATTTCATTTCGAGGAATAGTTGCTTGTTATTTTCTGTAGTTCTTTAATGTTGATATCAACAAAAAAAAGCAAGAATTGCATTTGTCTCGCACTAAGCGACCTACAACCGAGCTGCTCATTGACGTAATATACACGAGCACGTGAAGCGTGAATTTAATTGTGTGTCGTGGCGGTTTAATTAAATAAATTGCTATAATTAGCTTATGTGAAAAGTAGAATGCGTTATTTAGTATATAAAAATCTATAACTTCGGCGAATCAGGTTTCTAAGCACATAAGCTAAAGCGTTGAACAGTTGAAGCGATCGTGTAAGTCAGCTCTTTCTCATTCTGCACATTCATTCACCACAACAAATCCAACCTGTGGCCAAAGATATTTAATAGGAACAAAGGAAGATGCACATTTTAATAAAAAGAATATATGTATATTTTATTTAGACGTTTGTTCGATGGTAAAACAATAAAAGACAATACATTTGTAACAAATAACTAAAATTAAGAAAAAGAGAAAAGGTTAAACTTACAATCTAGTTAAAATCTATCTTTTACGCAGTAACTTGGTCTTAGGAGTCACATCCGTTTGGAACTTAATTTGGTTAACGTAGAGATAGTTTAATGTATGGATATAAATCCTAAGCCACTATTACTCTGTATAAAATTTAGTAACAATAACGTTAAGGTGTGGTACGATGACCTTCCATTTTGTTCCACAGAAGTAAATACCTTAATCTCTATTACATTCTCAACTATTTAATTTCAGTAAGAGGAAATGCAAAAATTTCAATATGATCGCAAATATCTCAAAGACAGATGACTTTGGGAGTAATTAAATCAAATTATTTACAGGCGATTTGCACAATCGATTAACCCGAGAAAAAATATACCATTGTATTTAAAATATGAAAGTTGGTAACCAATACCGGTTCAATCAGAAGTGTACCGTAACTAACGAGATTCGTGAAATACCCGTATAACTAATAGGCGCACAAATTTTCTCTGACGCTCAGAAATACCGCTGTCATATCTAGCAGTTCGAGGGAATTAACTTTTCAAAAAAAAAAAACACGTCTACTTAACTTCCGGTTTCACCGAAAGTTATACATACTTTTTCTTAAATAAACTGCCCTTCGCTTATTTCCTCAGTGTGCGAATGTGTTGATTAAAAGTGGCTGTAAAACGCTATGCTATTATTTCTAATTGCGCAAAATACATTGAATTGCCAATTTTCTTGAAATGACCTCCTTGGGATTTGGAAGATACCGTCTTTCGTAAGTTTTGCTTCGTCTGTCAAATGATATTTTGTCAAAAAGATTTTCTAACAAAATACTTAAAAATGCACCTTCTGAGAAACTCCCGTGGATGCAAGTTTTGTACTTGTTGATATGAAAAAGTTCTCCGTTTGTATTTTTGTCACGCCAATTCCCTTATCAATTAATTTGTTCTTTCAACTTTTAGCCCAAGCTGTCCGTATTCTAAACCATTTAAATTGATGAATAAATAAATCGAACGGTATTAGCCTGTCTAGGTACCTTTCCCGAAGCAGAGCGCACGTTCTGTTTAAAGTTCTCCCTGATTCCTCATAAATAATCAATAAATTCAAGTAATTCTGGTTTGTCAATATTTATTTAAATCTTACTAATTCCTAACAACCATTAATCACTTTTTCATACCGAGGTAATAAACGATAAAGTAACACAATGATTTTGCTGAAATATTAACAAAAATCAAGTGAGCTTTAAAACGATAATGTTTAGACTTATCGAAATAATGGTTTTTTACCTCAAATTAGTTGCTGAATACAACTGTTTTATAAAAATTAGGACAATCCTTTTGAGAAAATGAATCGACATGCCGGTATTTTTTGAAAGTGAAAGAAGCCTCTCGAATAAAATCAGTTTGCAAACTCACAAACTTTGAATTTGCTTAGTTTATGATATATAAGTAACGGAAGCTTATCCTGTGACACATTGTTGTTGAGCTCGCCGAGGGCGGCACAATTTAGAAGAAGTGAACGGGGCTCGACGTCGCTCGGGCTTGCAATTGTACCGTGCGATGTGGGGGTCTGGGTGACGATATTGTTTTGAAATCCGGTGGACTAATCATCTGCAGGTAGTCATTTTGGCCGCTTTGGATCCTTTCTTTATTCATCGCTACATATGGATCGTTCAGGTCTACGTAAAACTGGAAAATAAATTCGAACATTTTTGTACATATAGATTCGAACAGAGCGTGGAAAGACTTCCGCAATTAATTATTAAGCAGGTTATTGAGAATCAAGCAACCACTGATTTGTTTGCTGTAGAGGGATTCTAGCTTCAACGTATTCTAAAACGACCAAATTAAAAAATTCGTTTGTGGGAGGTATATTGAATTTGCTTTTCTTTTTGGTGTGATTTTTATTACCTTTGCAACGCTTTCCTCCAACATGCTTCCGATGCTATCGCTCAGTTTTTGGAATGTTGGTCTGCTCAACGGCTCTGTTTCCCAACACTTCAACATAAATGAATATCTAAAAGCAAAATTTCTATTACTGCTGTAGTTTTGTGAATCTTTAATTTTATTTTAATAAATATATCCCACGGAAATAATTCAAATGCGCAATCTACACTGATCAGGGTAATAATCTTTCATAATTATTGTTGGAATGGAGAGTTGAAACAATCAAAAAGAGCCAATTTACATTTCTTTGGTGGCATATGTTGGTCGATCCATCCTGTATCCCTCGACCAGTTTTCGAAGAATTCCTTCATCAGCTGCCATACCTGGATAAGGTGTACGGGCCAAAGAGAAGAATTCCCATAGCACTATACCGAAAGACCACACGTCGGATTGTGTGGAGAACACATTATCGCGCATGGATTCAATTGACATCCATTTGATTGGAAGCGGGCCCTGTTCGGGACAGAAATAACATTTTCTATTAACTATTAATTTCATATTATTCTATTCTATTTATATGTACAAAAACGAAAGAAGCTTTCTTCTTACACGTCCTTTCTTTTTGTAATCATCATTTTTGTACAATCTCTTTGCTAATCCGAAATCGCATATCTTAACAATATTATTGGTTGCTAGCAGGATGTTTCTTGATGCTAAATCGCCATGAAGAACCTAATTGAATTAATTATTACATTCACAGAAAAATACGTTAACTTGTTTATCCACATACTCTTCTTGAAGTTACATACTCCATTCCTCGTGACACTTGGAAGGCCCAAATAAGTAAATCTTTGGTGCAAATTGGTTTGACTTTGCAATTGGATCTCCCTTTTAGCGGGATGCTAATGTTGTTCGTCGGAAGTTTGTTACCTAAAATGTGTTATTGTGTTAAAGTGTAATTCTTAACTGTGCTCTTTCCATATAAAACCACAACATCTGCCTGAGGACATGGCCACGGCTGTTTCCGTGACATAAATAGAGTTAGTTCTATCGTCGTCTATGCCGTTTGACGGACCTGGTTGACTAAAGTAAATTTTATTAGTGTAAACTTTTTTATAGCCCCACATTGTAAGTGTTTGCAAACTACATGTTTAGTCTTATTTTTTTATATAGTTGCCAAATATATTGCATTGAACAAACCTATCGCTGCTGGCAACCGGAAACGATCTTGACAGTGCATCAGCCCCTACTGAATAGTTAATTCTTTCAGTCTCAGGATCCACTTGATTAATGAAATTTTCTCTGTGATGCAGTAGATAATTGCGAAGATTTCCAAATCGACATAATTCGACTATTACGTAAAGTTCCTCTGTAATATTTTTCTCATTATTGATATTCCAATAAGTTTCTTGTAGGGATCTTACTTGTTGATATATGTTTCGTGCATGCTCCTATCAAATTCACAACATTCAAGTGTTTCCCTAAATGGACCATTATCTTTAATTCAGAAAGCAATGCGATAAGATAAAAATCGTCTGCGTTCCTTTTCATCATCTTAACAGCGACTTTTTGATCGGTATTATTGTCATGGCGCTTTATGACGGCCTCCATCACCACACCAAAGGCACCTGCTCCAAGGTGGTTGCCTGAAGAATTGTAAATTGTGGCTAATTTGAGGATCTCTTTCGGTAATATTGTTAATTTTTTTGCTTGCGCGGAAAGGCGTAGAACGATTTTTCCAGATGAATGAATGAAAACGCAGCAGAAAAGCTAAATGAGTACGTTGGGTTGATAACAAAAATAATGGTAAAACTTGAAATTAATAAAAATAGTAAAGCAAAAGAGCACTTTGAAGAAATGGAAGAAATTGAAAGAAGCAATATTAAGTCCAACACTATGAAGGTTGTTTTGAATTTTCTGTAAAACATTCACACCGCTTGCTCAAAACAGACACAGCACAGTATATAATTACCTAATTTAATCTTTTCCTTCGGTATTTCCCACAAATTCTTGTTGTATGGTAACAATTGTGCCTGGTCATCAATGCACAAATTAGGATTGATGCATTCTACAGCGCCTATTTCGAAATTAGCCAATCCTGCTTGTTTTAATATCGTCTGCATTTGCTTTGTGGAAAAGAAAATGTAAAGCAGTAAAACATACAGTTATTTGTAGTAACAAAGTTGGAGAGAGTGTGTAAACAATGTACTATTTGATTAGCAGAGGATTAAAACAGTAAACTGCTTGGGAATGTTATAGGAATATTGGATGGGTGAAGCTTTTAAGTGAATTTCTTTAGAAGAATTTTGACGATTTATGGTTTTTAAGCTTTGAAAAGTAAAAAGGCGGTATTTTGAAAGCAGCTAGAATTGGAGGCAAAAATCTAAGATTGGAATCTGTTGCTTTGTATGATCTGATGATTTGAACTTGAACACTTACCCTTTCCTTTCTGATTTTGTATACCAGAGGTATGGTGATCGTTACAAGCAATACGAGGGAGATCCCCACCGTGATGTATATCGTGGTGTTATTGTTCATGGGTTTATCTGAAGAGAAAGTCATCGAGTAGTTGCTATGCAGCACTAGACCGTAAGGTAGATGAAACTTACTTGGGAATTTAAGCGTTGCCGTTTGACTTACGAGACCTAGCCTGTTCTGTACACGACAGGTATATTCTCCTTCGTCCGTAGTATAGTTGGTTTTGGTGAATAAAAGTACCTGCTTCTGAATTTTGAATTTCACTCTCATCTGGTCCGGGAAAAATTCTGAGCCATCCTGTATATAGGAGAAGAACAAAAAATATAGCGAACAGAACATCCTTTTCTATTTAATAATCGTGTTTAATTTTACTTTACTCACTTTATACCATTTTATTGAAGGTCTTGGAATTCCTTCGTAGAAACATGTCAGATTATCGGTATTTGGATATATCTTTTCATGAAGCTTATTCATGTTTGTTTCTGTTATTCGCGGCTTCTGTGGGGCTATATTCTCAAGCGGAATACGATTAAGAAATTAATGTTATTTAAAACTCTAACCTGCTTACCAATAACCTCAACAATAACTTCACTAAATTGCATTTCGCCTTTTGGTGCTCCTTCTGTTTCGCACTTGTAAACCCCAGCATGATCATGACCCATTTTGGGGATGATAAAGAAACGTGTCACTGAAGATTGCGCTTTACTGGTTCCTAGAGTAACACCTTAGGTGGAAATCAAATTATCAATGAACAATTTCGAAGGTTGTTCTGTTTTCGACTTTATACCTTTTGCATCAACCATCAATTCGTTATTGAAATACCATTTAATATCGCTGGAGTAATTTCGGGTGGCAGCGACGCATTCGAATTTTGCTTTACTACCTGTAGCTAGCTGAATCTTCTTTGGATTTTGGATTGGAAATTCTGTATCGTCTTCGGTAATTTGGACACTGAAGCCACCCTTATAATCTGTAAAGTTTACACGTGTTAGTATTTGCTGAACTCGTCGGTTAAAATAGAGAGGCACTGCCTTTGTTCTTCCAAACAAAATATGATTAAATAATGATTGATATTGAAAAATTCATTTGTCTTACCAATAACCTCAACAATTATTTCACTAGTTTGCATATCTCCTTTTGGTACCTTCCCAGTTTTGCACTTATAAATCCCGTTATGACCATCATTCACTTGGTGGATGATAACGGAACGTTTCACTGAGAATAGCGTCGTATTGGTTTCCAGGGTAATGTCCTTTAAATAAACTGAATTATCAATGAATTGTTTGAAGGGCCCTTTTCTTTATTTTATACCTTTTGCTTCTTCCATTAGCTCGTCATTGAAGTACCATTTAATATCGCTGGAATAATTCTGAATCGTTGCAAAACATTCGAATTGCACTTGACTTCCTGCAGCTAATTGCTGCGTCTGTAGATCGTTAACGGAAAATTCTAGGCCATCTTTCTTAATTAGGATCTTGAAGCCTCCTTTAACGTCTACAAAAAGCTTTCAATATAATAAACAGTAAAACTGATAAGGTAGATATTTCCAGTAGACGCATAGAATCGCTCCTTACCTGTCACCGTGTAATCAGAGATTTTCTCATCTGTCCCATACATATTATGTGCAATACATTTAATATAACCAGATTGATTTGATCTCACAGCAAAGGAAGAAGTATAGACCTGGTCTAACTGGTCAATTGTGTCAGGGGAAGTGAGCTAGAATTATCACTGATTCTTATTGCGTCATTGACAATTTTCTTTTGATTCGGAAATTTTTTGTTCAATTACCGGTTTATATTCGCAACTATCATTAATACAATGTTTGAATTCCCATTTAATTTCCGGTTTGGGAAATCCTGAAACGTTACATTTTACTGTTTCGGTGGTGCCAACCATATGAAATTGATCCTTTATAATTTTAACTTTCGGTTGGTCTGAAATAAATAAAATTTACAAACAAAATTCGTAGGATGCGATAGGTGTATTACCTGTCACGTTCAAAAAAAATCTAAACTCTTCATTATTTTCTCCTTCTACTAAAATAGAGAAATATCCTCTGTCTTTTACAGTAACATTCCTTATAATGAGAGCGCTTGCCCATAGAGTATTTCTCATCATAAACTTCTTATCGTTTTGTATTTGTTTTCCGTGAGGATCAAACCTGCATTGAAATCAGTATCAGTTATTTTTGAGGATGACAGGGCGGATATTAAATCTTTATGCTTGAGAGGAATTGCTTTGTTGCTATGTAATATTCGAAGGGGATAACAAATGTTTGATACTCACAATTTAAAGTTTTTGCTAATTGTGTTTTTCCAAATCGGGGAAAACCTACCATTTAACATGCTCTAGTATTCCAAACGAGCTAATGTTGAAATGCCATGTGAGTTGCTCGCATCTTTGGTGGCAGTGCGTGATGGTGGAATTGTTGATGCGGTATTCGTCTCCTGCAAGATTGAGGGTGTTAAATAGCACGTACCGCTACTGGATTTAAGGAGAACATTTCTTGATTCCAATAGTAATACGTTTGTCCCGTTCATCGTAAAGATAACAATTGTTATACATAAAAGAAAAATAAAGTGAAAGCCTACCGTGATTTATTATGGGTTTTGTTAATGACCTTATCGTGTTTTCAGTTTGTGTGTTTATCGAATGAACGAAAATTACCTTTCCTTAAATTTACTGTAACCCATAGCCGGTAGTCTTTTGCACCGTTTTTCTGAAACAAGCACCTGTACGAGGAGGACAAATATCGTGTCACATTGGTTGAAGTGAATCCTATAGTTGGGTTATAAGTCCATTCCACACCACCAGCGCTATCATCTACCGTCGGATACTGTAAGTACAAACGGAATAATTAGAGTACGAAGATTTATCATAATAAGTTGCCTCCTCGTTGTAGAAATTTAATGGAAGAAAAGTATGTATCTTGAACACAGTGAAGTTTTTTTAAGTAGAATTGAAAAATCTCTACACTTGCATGTTAGTTAACAAATGCTTCACAATTTAGGATCTCCAACAGACCTATTGCCAATATACTGATTGGAAATTTGGAACTGGAAAGATCTTACCGCAAATCTTTATAAGCTCCAACTCCTGCAATATAAGTTTCGTAGTGTGTATTTGCAGGTGGGGTTTTACTTTGGCGTTTGTCACAAAATTAAAATTTATAAAAGCGATGTAATTATTTCTTTGATATACAAGTGATCTCCGTATAATACGGCATTCCTATAATACGGTTTCGCTCTAACACGGTTCGAAAATTAGGGAAAATCCTCATCTAACACGTAGATGAAATATTTTTCATTCAAGCGTTTCAGTCGTGTCAGTCGAGTACTAAAAGAATTTAATCATTTTTATTTACTATATATAATTGAAAAAAAATTGGGCGTGCATCGCTATTGAAACTTTTTTTTCTAAATGTTAGGTACTACATTCTTGTAGTCCTAAACAATGCTTACCATAAATAAAAAACCATCTCTTAGAAGACATTTCGTCTCACTAGAGCAAAAAATTCAGATTTTGGATCGCCTTAAAAAAGGGATAAAGCTATGATATGTTGCTAAAACATTGAATTTGAATGAAGCTACGATACGTACCATACAGAGAAATGAACAGAAAATTAGATCCTCACTGGACACCAATGTTGCTAAAGAGCCTTAAAAATCTACAACTTAAAAAAAAAGAATTGAGAATCTGTTACTAACCCCAATCTTGTTGCCAGTAAAGGCTCGATCGTTTCAGAAAACACTTTTCATTACAGAACATGAAAATATTGAACAGAGTGGATGTACACCACAACAAGCTTTCAATGCCGATTTAATTTGGTGAAGAAGAATGCCCAAAAGAAAGTTTATTTCAAAAAACGAAAAAATTACTCCAGGTTTTGAGATAGTAAAACACAGAATAACATCACATGGTTAAGCCTATGCTAGTTTATAAAATCTCAATCTTTGTATGATGAAAAATCTTAATAAAAGCTTTACGGACATAATGGACTGCAGATAAGAGAGCTTAGGTTACCACCGATTTATGGTTTCTCAACTGCTTTATTCCAAGCGTGGAAAACTATGTAAAGAAAAAAAAAATAGATTTTGGGATTCTGCTTATTAGGTAATGCACCAAGTCATCCGAAAAATTTCAGTCATCCAAATGTCGAAATAATATTCCTACCGCCGAAAACAACTTCATTATTTCAACCGTTAAATCAAGGAATAATAGCTACATTTAAAACTTTTTACATCAGGATATCTATGCCATGAATTTTGAATAAAGTTTACGGCAAATCTATTTGTGTCATGCAAGCATGGAAGCTCTTTAAAATTTTGGGCTGTATTAACCTCACAACTTCATCTATCAAAGAATTAAAACCGCCAACTTTGAATGTTTGATGGAAAAAATTATGGTCAGAGGCAGTTCAAAGCGATAATTTAATTGATGCAGCAGAAAACAAAATGGATGCAATAATTGAACTTACTAAGTCACTAGGAGGAGGTTTTGATGAAATGAATGACGAAGATATTCATAGCAAGTTTGTTGAAAGTGGCATCGCGGAGTAAACTAATTCGGAGGATGATAGTACCGATGAAAACAACGAAGCTCAAGATTTTACTCTAAAAAGCATAAGGAAAGGCCTAGACTTTGTCGAACAATTGCAGTTATATTTTGTAAATGAAGATCCTTCCACTGAAAGAAGCACAAAACTTAAAAGACAACTTCACAGATGCTTGGCTCTATATAATGAAATCTATAAATATCTCTCAGCCAAAAACAATCAACCTAAAATAATAGAAATTTGCAAAAAAAATAAAGAATGAAAAGATGGTATTTCCGAATAGTTTTGATAACTGTTTACACACTATACAGAAGTGTACTGACAATAGCTTACTCTTTGCGGTTTAAAGCGCAAAGCATGGCTATTGAAATAGAATTTATACTCATGTTCGGAAAAAGACCAATATCCCGTTTGAATTACCTCGCCTGCTCTATTAATGATCAATATAGCATACAGTTTCACGTTAACTGAAGGATGTGTCGCTTTGCATGGGATAACAACCGGTTGGAAACGCACAACATAAACGGAAAGCTGCTTGTCGGTGCTCAGTATTTTATTATCTGTAACAAGGAGAAGAATATCAATAGGCATGAAGTGTTAATGTTTTGAATTGAAGTCAAACACCACGTGAATACAAAGTTTCTGAGATCAAAATAATATTATTTTTATCTGATTTCTGAGGTTATTTGAAATGCAGATATTGGACTATTTTTAGTTTGCCGTCACGTAATTTTCAGGATATAATGAAGATGTATTAAAAGGCTTTCGTTAGAATCCTTACCATCAACGAAGAGGTACAGAGAGGCAGCATTTTCAGGTATTTCGGTTTCGTTACAGGAATGAAAGCCAGCATTCAGTCCGCTAGCGTTGGTTATAGATAACTCTGCGACGTAAATGTTACCTTCACGAAAACGTTTAACAGCCATGTTGTCTACTCTCGAGTGCTAGAATCAGAATTATTGTGGTTTTGTACCAAAAAGAATGTATTTTCCCAGGATACAACGCAAAATACGCATTTTCCCTAAATAAATTGATTTTCATGTGGCTTATGCTAACTAAAGAACATTAAATTGATAAGGGCTGCCAGGACAAATCAACAATTAATATGTAAGCTAATTCGTCTAAACGAATAAAACATTGATGTGTAACTTTTCTCCGCTCATCCGGTATTTGTCACAATAATTTAAAGAATAATGATAGCAGGAACTGTGGGATAATATGGCAAACAACGGTATCAACAAAGTATCGCTACACTCCGCATCACATAAGTGTAAATAATTAATCCAGAGCAGGTGTTTCGAAGATGCGTGCATTCTCATTTCCACGCATTATTTGGTCATACGGCTGAAAATGAGGATGCACGCACTCCTTGAAGATGGTAACAAATTTAATCAAAGAAAATATATTAATGCCCGGAAGAAACTACAATGCACAGCACCACGCGATAGACGTATTTGTGGAGATAAATGTCCATTAAGACACGATCCACTGTCAAAAAAGCAAAAGTTAATAGTGAGGTTACCAGAACTCATCGTACTGTTGTAAACAAAGAAAAGTAAGTTCAACTGCACGAAATGTTAATTGACAAGTTCTCAAAGAACCTCTTTACTCGTGACCTTTTTTTATTACGAGATATTGAAGAAAAATAAATTTTCTGAAAAAAATTTCAAACCAGCAATATCCTGTACCTTAAAAACAAAAGGCTTACGGACATTAGTATATAACACCTTTTTTATTATTTTATAGTCTTCTGTCGCATTGTACTATGCATTGTAGTTTCTTCTGTGTCACTCTGTAGAATAATGTAGTTTCCTCTTTTTTCAAACCATCACAGACCACAAACCTGCTTAATCCGTTACTTCTTGATGTGATACGGTCATGGTAGTTCCATCCAACTTAATAATAATAATAACAATAATAGTATATTTTGCCAAAGATATCCAAGTACACTGAAATGGTTAGCTTTCTTTGAATTATTTTTAGTCTAGATGAGCTAAAGAATTTTCCTCAAGGGAACATTTTAAAAGTACTTTTTGAGAAGATAATTTTATGTTTTCCCAGGCTGTCAGTCCAAATATCCATCCTTACCATTTGGTCATACACTCCCCACCAGAAGATATTTACGTCACTTTTACAAGTTAATCTAAGGTTCTCCTTCGCTTTTATGATGTATTCGTTTTGTTCTGGTGTAATAACTGGAAGACCAGGTAGTGAACCTGCAAAAGAAATAAAAATAATGCGGTAGAATCTCCTTCATTTTAATTTAAAAAATGTTTAAAAAAAATGTTTCAGGTCGTTTCATTTAGCCAATACCATTTACTGTTACTGTCGTTTGAAGCATTCAATGTTCTGGCAACAATATAGAAAGAATTAGTCATCACTTCAGGTCAGCAATTTAGGTAAAATGTCTAGTATTCTCGATGCTAAGATCAAACATTGCACTAAGCTCCGCTATCTTAATAATGGATAATGTATTGAAATTGTGCGTTCAAGATTGTTTTTACGTTCATGTCGTTGAATCAATTTGTCGAAACTGCACCCAAAATTGAATTTAAAATCTTCACAATGTTTTATTAAATATTGAAATGGTTTATTCATCGGTAGTAATATTTATAACATTGCATTTTATATATGATAGCGGATATGGTTTTTTTTTTGTGCTATACGTCATATATAACTGATGAATCATCAGAGATTAATATAAATATTACAGTTTGATCATCCGGGGGAATCGTCTGTATAAGAAACAGTTTTACTTGATATTCTTATAGAAGAAAATTATAGATCGGCAATGTAAAATAATAATAATAAGAAGAAGAATTAGAAGAGATAATCACTTTTAAACTAGAGAATACGAACTAGATTACCGAACAACCTTTGCTCCTGAAGCAATCAACATCCACGGGTAAGCTAACGTCTAACATATAGATATATCCAAATCCTTTGACTGCATAGATCATGGTATTCTTTGAGAAAATTCCAGGACTTTGGTTTTAGCGACTCCCTTGTTCAGGTGTTTCAAGATTACTTTTACCAGCGCAAGATATTGATTGCAACGCATTGATGTTTGCCAACGTACATGTTAAATTGTATCCGTCTGTGGTTTCTCTGGAGGATTGCATCAAACTACTGGGTCGTTTCATGATATCACCCATAAAATTACTTTTTTTTCTTTAATGCGCTCAAAACTCGAGCATGCATCCCTAGTATGGAATCTATACTGTGTTATGTATGCAAATGTGATTGAAAACGTTCAAAAAAAGGATTTTTTAAATCTCTTTGATATAAAAAATATATGAGACTCTACTTAACCAAAAAATAATGCTAAGATAGCTTAGCTTTCTCATGGTATTGATGGAATAATTCACGGCAAACGCAACAAAAGGAGAGAAAAAAAAATACACTAACACACGGACATGTTTCTGCCTACCCGGCGTCATCAGCGTGGTTTCGAGAGTACTTTTCATATCTCTACCTTCTATCGCTGTTGCCTCACAGTTAATACCACAACTTGCAAAACGACAAACTCGACATTTCTTGGCGCCCTCTAGTTGCAAAGAAGCTATCTTATCATTATTTTTTGGTTATTGTTTCTAGGCATTTTCTGATAAGACTCTACTTGCCAAGTTTTCTGTGAGATCACTTGAAGTACAACGTGAGAAAATTGGTCTAACGTTGAACAGTGAACCACTTGCAAAAGTTAGTTTTCATGTGATGCGTCAATCTTCTGGCTCACTTAATACTTTTTATTTGGATTCATCTGCTATTACACCCATCTATCTATTTTATGTACTCTACATACAATATCATTTGCTGTAATCATGTTTTTAATCGTTCCCTCCCTTTTTATAGCATGTACTCCGTAGGTTTACATTTGCTAGTTACTAGCACAGCTTCGACGTAACCTACTATTTATTTTATTTTATATAATATAACATCATCCGTGATTTTACGATATGTGCTTTGCGTATGTTGCGAGTAGCATGCTTCCAGTTCAGTAAACGCACTTAGACTTGCGTAACTCACGGAGATCACGATTATATAACCAGCTTCTAGTAAAACACAATCTCATCCATATTATGCTATGAAAGTTTTTCTTTAGCTAGTAGTGGATCCAATTTGCTGATGGAAGTATAAGCGAAAAACTTTCTTGATGAACTTTCCGAATACCAAAATTAAGCACTTACGAATGTTAAGAATATTAACGTAGATAATTTAAAAGTATACTTGCTGAGACATTGTCGGTTGTATCGTTAATGTAAATCAGAAACAACGTACGTCCAACACAAAGCCATGTCTCTGACTAGGATTTGAAATATTTTACCTTTATTCTTCAAGTGAATTTAAGCTATTTTAACAAATTGCGAATTGCTTTGACGATTATGACACTTTCTATACTAAAAATGGGGGATAACATTAAAATATAATCTTGTTTTCTAAGCCAATTCAGAGCTACCGTGAAGAAAATGATTATCAATTTATTTTAAATGCAGTATAGAACATAATCAGAACACTCGTTGAAAATTAAATAAATTTATGATTACAATTTACATTCGAAAGGACATTTTGAGATTAAATTTACAAAATTTTTAGAAAACGACTGCATAATTATATTTATATGAAAAGAGCTCTACGTTAACATCTGACTAATGGCGGCAAGCATTGCAGGATACTATGGCAAACACAAAAGGAATTATAAATTTTACACTAACCGTTCAATTAATTCGGAATATGTCTTGCAAATTGGCAGATTCTCTAAACAATTGGGTAACTAATCTATAATTAGTTCATACAGTAAATATTTAGATAAATAAAACAATTTTGCAATTGAGATATAAACTAAGTCTTGCCATACAGATAAATCGCAGCTTACCAAATTTAATTCCCAACAAGAATGCAAATGGTAGTAATTTAAATGATTTAGCCATTATGCACAGCGAAATGAAACAATCGATCATTGACGCAGTCAATAATATTATTCAATAATACAGCACACGGCCGCACTTCACGATCCCAACTAGCGAATAGAAAATATTGCTGATTCCACCTCACTCTCTACTCACGTCATTATTTAACCGCAGAATCATATCAAGAAAAGAAGGTACGCATTTTCCCCATATTGAGAGACCTGGCGGAACTCTCTGCGGTTTGGTATTCGGTGTGCAGTAAACATACATCTGTACTTGGTTACTATATTACTGTATGGAGCAGTACCTGAAGTCAAAAAAAGGGACAAACTATGCTCTTTCTTGTGCCGCTGGTTAACTTCAATTAATCGGAGTTAATGTTATTGTTTACAGGCCTCATAGCATTAATTGATGCAAATAATTGTATTCTAGGTTGTATGTTTGTCCGTTTTTTCGTCTTCTATTGTTGTCTGAAGAATATAGTATAGTATAGTAAAGTAATCAATAGCAAGTTTTTAGGTGCGTCTGATATGAACTGCCTAATAATTAGTAAGGTGTAATTATATTCTTTGCACTTGGAGTAATCAAAATAAATCGTCACAGCGGCGCAAATGCATCAAACGGATAGCATAGTTTAATTCCAAATATCGCAAAAATATTAAACAAAGATAAATAACGTGTAAGGCTACATGTACAATATCATGTTGATATATTAACATTAATTACTAAAGCATACTTATTTGTTAGAGCGCCTTTAAACATAGGAAAGTTCCTTCCACAACATAACTTGTGAGAGGAGCGTAGTGAATAATCGTTATGTTTACTAGCAGTTTCGTTACTTTCGTTGCACAACAGTGTGAAGTCCGGGTTGTGGGCCGATTTTTTTACAAATATAAGCACCAAAATCACCAGAAATATTCTTTAATTTGTTTATTATAACGTCTAATATTTCAATTCCATCTTTTATTAGTTCTGGTGATTTGGCCATTTGTCTTTATATAAAGGAACTCTTGTAGGTGCTTTCAAAAAAACTATTTTGGTGTGATTAATTAATTCATTAACATTCGAAAATTGCTCTCTAATAAATTGCGCAACTCTATGGAGGGTGTGGGCAGTGCATTATATTATACAACATATTTTTGAAAATGTCTTTAAGCAATTTTTTAGTTTTAAGCATACAAGCTTCAGCGTCACTCAGGAGAGCAAAGCTTTCTTCCGTTTCCTCACATTTTTTGTCAATACTGCTGAAAACCACTTCCGTTATTCATATTTCAGCAAATGCTGAAATATAAATATATTATATATTTATATATATAATAAATATTATATAATATATTTATATAATATATTATATATTTTTTTTTTATTGGACGAACTGGATACAAAACACCAACAATGACGTGAACTATGCTTCGTCCTAACGCATCCATAATTTCGTCTGTGCTCAACCAGTAGTAATTGTCACCTACATCGGTTTTGTTTACGATTGTTATTTCCTTAAAATTTGTGCTTTTATTTAAAAATATTTTGTACTTGAAGGATTTTTTCTGTTTATTCAAAAACTCCTTATTTTTTTTACTGTTTCTTATACATACTTTATTTTATTTTATTCATATTCCCCAACATGGAAACTTCAAACAAAGAGTAGCAGAGACATTTTTCAACAATTGAACGGTCAATTGCAGGCAACGAGCATGTCTCAATACTCAACATATTTGAAGTCTATTGTAATAGCGATAAAATATCAGGATAGAAATTATATAGCTCATTTACGAACAAAATCAGCAGGAAAAAAATAAAAACAAGACGATGACGATTTCAGGCAAGGCCATGTGAAGCATATTTAGCAGCAAACATTCCTTTGGCCCCGCTATACCGGTTGACATTGAAGAAAAACTACAATACATAGTACTATATAAGAGAACTATAAAATAATATTCTTGTCTTAAAATTTTTGCACACATACAGTGCACAGGATTTAATAAAAAAACCAAAAACGTTTAGGTAGGTAAAATGCCTTTTCACTCAGAATAAATCTATTTATTAATTTTGTTTTTACAGTTAGGAGGCTGCCAAAGAATAATATTATTTTAATTTACATTTGTTTTTTTAGATTTACTGTTTTTGTAACATTTACAAAGAAACCTACGTCATTTTGCATACCTTACGTTATGAATATGGGGGCTAGTAGCTTCTTATTGTTATCAGGGTCTTAGTGGGTATTAACTAGAGGCGTTGTAGCACTTTTCAACTATAAAGAGGTGTGTTTGTGTTTTCAATGACAAAGACGATTAAATACATTATTTACGTAACAAATGTTTTTTTTTGTATTAAAAAATTATTTAACGTAGAATTGGTGTAATTAATAATTCTCTATTATTACTACATTTACCCAAACGAATCCAACCAGTAGTCGAGAACCCACCAATAGTCAAACACGCAAATCCCATCGAGACAATGTTTCTTACCCAGAGAATATGTTACAGGAAGGGGAATATGGGAAACCATATTCGATAGGAATAAATGAAAATGCACACTTTAATAAAAAGAATGTATGTATATATTTTTATTTAGACTTTTGTTGATATAACTTGATGTTGAAACAAAGGCGATACCTTCGAATAACTAAACGTAAGGAAAGAGAAAAGGTTACCATAAACTTAAAATCTAGTTAAAAACTATCTTTGGCACAGTAATTCGATCTCAGGATTTACATACGATTGGAATTTAATTTGCTCAACGTAGAGACGGCTAAATTATGAACATAAATCCTAAGTCAGTATTACAAGTTAATATATAACTAATGTACACATAAATGTTAATAATTTTGCACTATGAGGGTCAGAAGTACCACTCCAAATTTGTCACATTACTTGCAGTGCTTCTAGTTGATTACACATAAAGTTATGATTATAGTAGCTCGTAATTGCTGAAGTAATGACAAGTATCGCATCAAAGGCTTAAAATGAAAGCATCACTTCAGGAACCAAAATATTACAGTTCGTTTACACGAAGCTGTCAAATCCAAAATTTTTTTACTACTTTCTGTCGTTAGTGATTGGCAGAATATTTTGAAATACAAATATTTTTATATTTTGTGAAAAGTATCCAAAAGTTAACAAGAAAAGGTATAAGCTACAAACGTAAGTAATTGTGTTGCGGTCAATTCTTCCCTGCGATCTATAATAAAATGAAAATATTTATATTGTTCTAATTTTCAGAAAGCTAGTTCTAGAACTGAATTATTCGGGTTCGACATCGTGCACATGTGTGTTTTTCCGCAAGACTAAATGACTAGATTATGTATAACAAGGTCACTATAAAGATCACACGATAAACTTTTAATGATAGCAAAACATCTTGAAGGAAAAAAATGCCACTTTATAATTCTTCACCATCTTTAAAATTTTATCGGTGCTTCCTAGGCCGATTGGCATATTTGATATACGCAGTTGACCCTAAATAATTGTCCTTACTTCCTTAAATTGTAGGCACTGCTTTCGACAAAATCAAGAAGTTGTTTGGGAGCCTGTAACAACTTCGTCTTCCTTTTCAAAACCAAATGACGAAGATAAATCAAAAAAAGAACCATTAAATTTTAGGAGGATTTAAAATGCTTTAGAAAGGATAGTGCAACAATATTTGATTATATTACTGCATTTCGAATTGGACAATTTATAATCGCGTAACACATTATTCGAGTGGTTTGGAACAGGTTAATTGCTTATTTAAAGATGAAATAGGACAAAAATGTGTTAGCATGAAAATTTATCGAAAAGTACAGTCAAGGGTGACTTGTTTGGAGCCTTTGAAGTTCAAGTTAGAGAGGGGAATGTTACTGCAACATCTAATGATGTGAACAGGATTGTCCTTAATTATTTATTAAGTACTTAAGCTCTAAATGTATAAAACCTCTTAGAGAATGTGTAGTTAAAAATGAATGCGAACATGAGATCTGCATGTTAATGGGGCATTTAGCGATAAACAAAACTGAAGATTTATCCTAAAACGAATTATATTTATACACATTAAAACAGTGGATGATTGTCTGGTAATCAGTACGAACATATATAATATACCCTCTTTTTTTCAATAAGAAAAATATAGAACAAATATACAATAATTATACTACAAACGAATACATACATACATACATAAGACATATATTCTTTTAACATCTTAAATTGTACTTATTGTTGCATATTATATTGATTAAATTGGTTATAATTGCACGTGTTTGTTCTTAAATATGATATAAATGGATTTACCTAGTTTAATATTTGTAGCATTTATCAGAAACGCATTTGGTTGCCAAATTATTTATGTAGATTTGCCACGTCCGAGAAGTAAATAATGATAAAGGTTCTGAATGCCATTACTGAATTTTTACCACAATACGGTCTAAACCCGTTTTACACGTTAAACACGTTTAACTTGAACAGTTATAAATCTTGTTTTATAGCATTAATTTGTTTGATTTTCGTAGGTTGTGTTTTTGAAGATTTGATCCGAAATTTACTAAAACCAAACTCCAAATAGATTTTTGACCTTAACAAAATCCACCTATATCATCACCTAATTCTTAAACTTCAAATTAATTCAAGCATTTCACTGTACTTTTTCCCAGTCTCTACTCATATTGTTGACGTAATGCATTTCATCCTTCGTGAAATTGTCTAAATCGCCCTTGATCGCGCTCTTGTTCTTCGGCATGTTAACATAGTTATCAGGCACATTAACAATGATACTTTTCTCTTTTAAGAAGTCTAATTTGTTGTACATGGGATTCGCGTAACTCGGGAGTTCATTGGGTGATTTTGGCGTATTGGGCTGCGTCCCATAATCTGAATCGTGGGTCAGCATCGGAGTTGCTTCCGGTGAATGTTGGTCTTTGTTGTTGAGTTCACTGAACGTAAACACTTCACCTTCCGATTCTCGAGGACTGAATATAAGTCCGGGTCGCATGGGCATGTAGTCGGATTGCGCGGTGTTGGGGGTGTGAGGTAGGTCGTTCACGTAGTTGGGTGAAGATAGTTTCTCGAAGTCCGGCGGGCTTACCATCTGGAGGTAATCGTTCTGGCCGGCTTGGAATCTTTCTGTGTTCATTACTAGGTATGGATCGTTCAGATCTATGTAATGCTAGAAAAAATAGTTGAGAAACATATCAGAAATCGATAATTTGTATTTATTATTAATTTGTATCACCAGTTACAAAGAAAAAACTAAATATTAAAACAGAAATCAGAGTTACCTTCTTAACAGATTCCTCCAACATGCTTCCGATTTTATCGCTCAATTTTCCGAACGATGGCCTGCCTAGTGGTTTTGGTTCCCAACAATTCAACATCATAGCGTATCTGGAAATAAAAAAGATTTCGATATTCCCGTGCAAATGTTTTTGTTAATTTTCTGAAACTCTTATATGATTTGGACCAGAATGCTTCATAGATTGCAGGAAAAATTGATGACTTCTGAAAAAGGTTTGCTCAAACCAATACAATTTCTGAACTCGTCTACTCTAACAAAAAACACATTCAAATGAAGTGGTAAAAATATACACTGCGTTCCGTAACATAGTGACCAATAAAATACATGAGTATGTTACAAAATTTGAACACTACGGATTAGCAGAGAACGGTCACAGAATATAGACATTTTCAAATTTAAAAAAATCCAAGGTGTGGTGTCAACTTGCCGCAACCACAAAAACAAATTAATATTCGTTGATGCCGTGATTGCGTTTAGCGTGGCCTGTACATGGTTCGCCCTCGTTCCAAATAGAAACTTGATAGAATGAACATCAACAAGACTAACTTAACTCTCGAATGTATCGAATATTATGCTTTTATTAAGTAGATGTAACAGGAAGACGAAGGTAGAACTGACTTATTATAATAAATTGAAAGAACGATCAACTCACATTTCTTTAGTGGCAAACATTGGTTGATCCATCCTATACCCTTCGACCAGTTTTTGGAAAAGCCTTTCATCAGCCTCCATGCCTGGGTAAGGTGTACGGGCCAAGGAGAAGAATTCCCACAGGACTATACCGAAAGACCACACGTCAGATTGTGTCGAGAACACTTTATCCCGTATGGATTCAATGGACATCCATTTGATTGGAAGTGGACCCTGTACGAGACAAAAATAGGATTTTAGTTGATTCCAAAAGTAAAATGTCCGACAGAGGAAAACTTACGTCTCCTTTCTTTTTGTAATTATCACTCTTGTACATGCTTTTCGCTAATCCAAAATCGCATATTTTAACAATGTTATTGTCTGCTAGCAAAATGTTTCTGGCTGCTAGATCGCCATGGAGAACCTATAATTGATATAATCAATATAATTATATTGTTAGAAAAACGTTAGTTTGCTCATATACTTTTCTTGAAGCTAAATATTCCATTCCTCTTGAGACTTGGAAGGCCCAAGTCAGTAAATCTTTCGTGCAAATTGGTTTGACGTTTCCTTTGTAATCACCCTTGTAATTGGATCTCCATTCTGGTTGGATGCTGTTGTTGCTCATTAGAGGTTCGTCACCTAAAAGATGTGATTGCGTATTAGAAGATAACTCCAAAGCATGGTTTTTAGATGGATAACCTTGACTTCCGCTTGGAGACATGGACACCAGAGTTACTTCCGTGGTTTGCATAACGCCATTATAGTTACTTCTGTAGTCCATCATGTCTTTTGGCGGTCCTTCTTGGCTAAAATAAAACTGGTTAGTACAATGTTCGCTAAATTTCCCTTTTTCGTATTATTCGCTAATTTATATTTTACAAACCTGTGGCTGCTGGAAACCGAAAATGATCTTGATAATACATCAATCCCTATAGAATAATCAATTTTTCCAGTCTCAGGATCTATTTGGTTAATAAAATTTTCTCTGTGACGTAATAGATAGTTGTGAAGATTCCCAAATCGGCAGAATTCGACTATTACGTAAAGTTCCCCTGTAATATTTCTCTCATTATATACAGTCCAATAGATTTATTATTGAAACCTTACTTTTCACAATATGTTTCGTGCATGCACCTATCAAATTCACAACGTTCAAGTGCTGCCCCAAGTGAACCATAATCTTTAACTCAGAAGCTAGGGCTCTCAGGTAACTATCATCTGCGTTCTTTTTCACCATCTTCACAGCGACCGTGACATCGGTGTCGTTCTGATAACTTTCTATGATCGCCTTCATCACCACGCCAAAGGCACCTGCTCCAAGTTGCTTACCTGAAAAATTGTGAGATGGCTTATTTGGCGATTTATCTCGGTATAATTATCATTTCTTTTTATTACAAACAGAAGCGTAGAAAGTTTGTTCAGAGAACTATGATTATTTTTACAAAATGTGATAGGTTAAGAAGCAGTCCTTACCGTTATTAATAAACTTACGGCACTTTTTAACTTTATGCAACTTATTGTCTTAAATTTTGATTATTGAAGATTTCGAAATTACTGTTGAAACTTATTTTCCTTTTATCTGGTTAATTTACTTGAAAATTCAAAGAGGATATTTTTTGGATGAGAAGGTTGATAACAAAAAACAATAGTTGCATTAGTTTTCGATTTTTTTATTGAAAATTATTCTACATAACTTATTGTTTAGAATTAATTATAAACAAAGAAGTATTAAAAATTACAAAATTTACTTATATAATTATAAAAAAAACACGTACGTTCTTATGAACGATAATACTTGGAAAAATTAATAAGTAATACTTATACAGTCCCAATAAGGAAAATTGATTATTGAATGTTATACAATATAAATGAATCAAAAAGATTTTGGAAAGATGAGAATAATTGGGGGAAACAATTTTGAATACGATGCAATAAAGCGATTCTTGAATTTTTAGTAAATTGCGCATGCTTAGAGCAAACAAGACATTTACTTAACGTACTGCCAATACAATATATAATTACCTAGTTTAATCTTTTCTTTCGGTATTTCCCACGATTCTTTGTCGTATGGTAGTAGTTCTGCTTGGTCATCAATGCCTAAATCCGGATTGATGCACTCTACTGCGCCTTTTTCAAAGTTCTCCAATCCTGCCTGTTTTAAGATTTTCTTCATTTGCTACAGAGCGAAGAAAACTATTAGTAATAATAATTAATTGGTAAAACGTAATTTTTGAGAAAATTTAGTTAAAAGACGATATTTCGAAGACGGTTGGAAACATTGACAAAACCCCAAGGCTATTCTCTGGTACGATCGCTAAATGATTTGAATAGACTCATCTTTAAATCAATAGAAGATAAAGTTATAGCAACAACTGCCTCCTTCGATATCGGGGAATTAATAACGCCAATACGAATTCGTTAATAGAAGCAATCAAGAGAAAGATGTATAGTTGGTTCAACGGATAAAGGCTTCTCAGAAAGCAAATCAAAATAAGGACGTCCCTTTGCAGAAAGCCTTATAATAAAACCGTTCAAAGAAAGGCTCCACAGGCTAGAATATGATGCCCATTTAGCAGTAGTAATAAAGGACAAATTTACCAAGGTGCTCTCAGAAAGAATGCAAGATGCCCTAAATATCGTAAATAATTGATGTAAACAGGAATGGTTAACAATGGCCAAAAGACACAATTTACCGTCTTCAAAAAGAAGTGCAGAATACAAAGTTTGAAAGCAAAGCAATTATGGTAGCAGGAGTAGAGGTTCCATTTGTCAAAGGAACAAAATACGTGGGTGTGTGGCTCGATTACCAGAAGCTCCTGCAGTCTAGAGCGGGGTCTATAACACATGAATACATTAACGTAAAAGAGAGAAATGAAGCAAACCTCCCAAGAAATGAGGTCCACGGAGGAATCGTTAAAGATAAATTGATCCGAGTACGCTCATCAACGAACTGAAACTCAACGTCCTTCGTGGACATATACGGTAGTTAAAACAACTACCAAAGAATGGAAAGATGGGGAAGACTGGTGAAAAGGTATTCCAGACTAGAGTCAGTCCAAGCGAATTTTGATTAGGCATAGCGCTAAGTTTACAGTTGAAAAGGTCGTTGTGGGGGTGACTAATCTAACATAATTTAATGTTTAGTATGATCTGATCATTCACAATAAATACTTACCCTTTCTTTTCTGATTTTGTAAATCAGAGGTATGGTGATCGCTATTAACAACACAGCGAAGATCCCCACCGCGATATATATCGATGTGGTATTGTCTGTAGGTTTATCTGAAAAGAAGGCGACAGGTTAATTGTTGCCCGAAATTAGTTCTTGAGATGGACGAAACTTACTGGTAAATTTAAGAGTTGCAGTATGACTTACGACACCCAGTCGGTTCGTTACATGACAAGAATACTCCCCTTCATCTGTAGTATGGTTGGTTTTAGTGAATAGAAGTATTTGCTTCATGTTTTCGAACTTAACTCTTGTATTGTCCGGGAAAAATTCTGAGCCATCCTGTAAGTTAGAGAAAAGATACAAGAAATTTAACGAATTTCTTGTCTCTTAATTAATTTGAATTACGCGCTACTCACTTTATACCATTTTATCGAAGGTCTTGGAACTCCTTCGTAGAGACAAGTAAAATTATCACTATTAGGGTATATCTTTTCGTGTAGTTTATCCATGTTCGTTATTGTTATTTGCGGTTTTCGTGGCGCTGTATTTACAAATAAGATATGATTAACAAGTGAGTATTAATCAAAACTCCATCTTGCTTACCAACAACCTCAACAAGGACTTCACTAGATCGCAGTCCGCCTCTTGGTATCCTCTCTGTTTCGCACTTGTACACCCCTGCATGGTCGTTATTCATTTTGGGGATGATAAAGGATCGCTTTGCCGAGAACTGTGTTTGGCTGGTTTCTAGAGTAAGATCTTAAATGTAAACAAAATGATCAATGAGTCGCTTGAAAGATTTTTTCCTTTTGACTTTATACCTTCTGTCCCAAGCATCAGTTTATTATTGAAGTACCATTTAATATCGCTAGAGTAGTTTTGAATTGCTGCCATACATTCGAATTGAACCTGACTATCTACAGCTAACTGGAGTTTCTTTGGATTTCTGGCGGGAAATTCCGTATCGTCTTCCGTAATGAGGACTTTGAATCCTTCCTTAACGTCTATAAATATTGATAAGTTGGGATGTTTCTAACTGGTGTATACAATCGCTTCCCTACCTGTTACTGTGAAACCAGAAGTTTGTTCATCTGTGCCATATATATTAGTTGCAATACATCTAATGTAACCAGATTGATTTGATCTGACAACAACGGAAGAGGTGTACATGGTATCGCCAATAGTTTCAGCGGAAATGAGCTGGAATTAACAAAGATTGTCTTAAGGCATTAAGAATCTTTTCTTTGCCTTCAAACCAACTACTCACCGGCTTATATTCGCAGCTATCATCAATGCAACGTTTGAATTCCCACTTGATTTCTGGTTTGGGAAATGCCCAAACGATACATTTGACAATCTCGGTGGTATCAACCAGGTGAAAATAATCCTTTTTAATTTCAACTGTTGGTCCATCTGAAATAAATACGATTTATGAAAACATTCCTTGGAGATCCATATTTTTAGCTGGGTTACCTGTGACATCCAAAAAAACAGTAAAATTTTTATGTAGGTGTCCATTTCTTGCTTTTAGTGTGTAGTATCCTCTATCTTTTATGGTCACACTCTTTATAATAAGAATGCTTGCCCTATTTGTGTTCTGTATGGTAAACTTCTTATCATTTTGTATTGGTTTCCCGCGAAAATCAATCCTGAGGTAGATATATTGTTATTTTTGGGGTGGCAAATTGACAATAGTAAAAGTATGAGCTTAGCCAATTTTCTTTTTGTAGCCGACAAAAACTTACCATGTTACCGTTGGTTTAGGATACGAGGTTACGTTGATATTCCAGATGATCTGCTCACATACTTTGTGACAGCTAGTAGTGGTAAGATCATTGTTTTCGGATAAGAGGAGGAAATTAGCACCTTGAGCTGCAAAATCGGAAAAAGGAATGAGAATTATTAGACCGGATGGAATTCTAACCACGTCTTAGGGATTCAAAGAGATTGTGAATGGATAAGTTGTGGGTATATAAAATAGTAGGTAGACAGTGAAAATGGATGTTCTGTATTAGTAACTTTCTTTGGAATCTATATCTTAGGTAATACAAGAGATTAGTAGAAAAAGATATGTAGTAAAAATGTAAAAAAAAATAGTAAAAAAAAAATTAAGATAACTGCATGGAAGGTTTTTCTCAACCTACACATCTTTCATCCCTATCTTCTACCTATAATGGAACTAATTTTTGCAATTTTCTTTAGTTTCAAACCTAATCGCCGCAATAAATAAGTAGAAATTTGCTGAAGGAATGTGTTAAATGGAAAAAGCGAGCTATTGATAAAATAGAAAAGCCATGAATCTAAATTAAACAGTTTTCGCAACTAATCTAATACTTACGCAAGATTGATATATCAATGTAATTTATATTTACATTGTCTCCATCGGTTACTGAACAAGTGTAATTGCCTTGATCTTTATCTCTTGCGATATTCGTCACCCGCAAAAGACTCTCTGGAGACCGATTTGCAGCAAAATTTTCAGAGGTTTGATACCTTTGTCCCTTCTGAAAATAGTAATATCCTAGAATTACATATTTCTTTCCTCTCAAGTATCTTGTAGAGGTTAAGTTGTTGACCAGGTTGTGATAATTTTATTGTTGAAAAAGATTTGTTAGGAGAATTGAGTGGTTTATGCACTCAAAAGGTAACACCGGCAACCTCAAATTCAAATTTCGAGTATATTACATAGTCAAACATGTCGCAAATTTTTCTTGGAAATAATAACGGGAAGCTGGAGTATCCTATACACATACACTCATATTTTTAACTTTTTTTATATTGATATAGTTTTAAGTATATTACATAGTCGCAAGAATGACGTAAGTTATTTTTGGAAACACCCCCATATTTTTATAACGTTCTTTATTTTATCAAAAGTAAAGAGGCTTTTACGCATAAAACGATGCTGAGGGGCCGATTTAAAAAGAAAATACAAGTTTTCGAAATATGGTATTTATTGAGAATAACAATTATCTATATGCATCAATTAATGACATGTTCAGTGTTATCGTTTTTGAATTTTTAATATTTGTCTGTCTAATGTTATGCAACATCGTTTTGTTAAAAAAAAACTATAATACTTAGTATGAGGTGCCCCGGTCCCCCGTTGCTTATTTTTTCCAAAAATAATTTGCATCATCTTTGACTGTATAATATACTTCAAAATATCTTAACACAAAAAAAATTAAAATATGGGGGACATAGGGTACTAGGTTCTCATTTGTTCATCTACAAAAATCTAAAAATCAGAGGATTCAGCCGCTAAAAAATTTTGTTGTTTTTATACCATGATACTTTTTCACTTTCTACAGTTTTGCGGATTGCCAGTGTTTCCTTGCGAAAAAAAATTCTATTAATATTAGCTTATTTACCATAACTATGCGTTAACTTGTAATTATTAGTAGTCTTTGAAAGTAAGTAAAAACGCAGCACTGTCTTGATTTGGTATTTCATTTCGCTTCAGTTTTGTGCAATTACTAAACAGTTTAGTTTAAGTGAATCACGTCTTCACCGCAGGTAAGCAGTTTGCTAGCTGAACGGCAAGAATCTTCGTTTTCTTGCGGTTAATAAACATTTCATCTGTCCCCCATTTTATTAAAATTTTTACTTGCTGTTAATAAACATTCAAAATTATACTTTTCTCAGTGTAGGGTAGAGAATAAAGCCATTGGAATTATCTTTTTCAGCAATAAAACACAAAATATTGTTCCGTAAACATTTTCTCGAAATTTAGGCAATCAATTAAAGAAAAGCATTGAAATATCTTACCACTATCGGGTTCCCCTTGAATGCCCACGAAAACGTCGGTACTTGTTCATGTTCCACTTGAACGGTACATCTGAGCTCCAAAGTTTCACCTTCCATGTTGTAAACGGTATCATCGACTTGCTCAATTATTGGTTGGTGAATGAAATTAAATATTTCTGTTGCGAAATAAAAGCGTAAAGAAGAAATTGAACATAAAATGCAATTATTCATTGGAAGCAAAGAAAAACGATAGATTTGCCGAAACAGAGTAAGGAGAGTTTTGTTCGAATTTCGTTTTTTCGAATATACAGGGTATAACGAAATATTTCACGACGATAACGGGGCTGTTTCAAATATGCGATACGCAGTATGTTCCACAAGTGATGCCTCGGTTTGTAGTAGGTAAGCAATGCTGTTTTTTTCTGAAAACCAACACACATATGCCTTTTGAATCTATATCCTAAAACCACATTACGCTTTAGTAGAGGTAACTATGTTGAAATTGAAATTCTTTCAAAAACTACTAGCTTTAGCTATATTTTACGTAATTAACGGAAAATATCGTCAATAATTTAAAATTTGAAAAGTAGACGGTGTTCTATTACTCGAAAGTTAAGTTTTTAGTACCGTAAAACGGGGTTACTTTAGCACACACGTCATTACAATATTTTTTTATTAGTGTGTTTATTAGTTTCTTTTATCATGGACAAATGGTGCAAAGAAAGCAGGTTTATTGAATTTATCAAAAAAAAAAAAAAAAAAAGTATGAGCTGAAGTAAATTCTAACGTTGTAAAAAATCTGGTCTCAGGTTTCTTCGTAACTGGTCTCTATCCTTTTGAGCCTAATGAAGTCTTAAGGAAAGCTGATTTAACATCTAAGTAGCTTAAACAGCTCACTGAACACCTTTCGTTTCAAATTTCCGCATGTAGGAATGGTGGGAAATTTGAACCTCCATAAGGAAATACACAGGATTTAATTCTGGAACTCTCATTGTATTCTACCGATTGGTTTTTATTTTTTGGGTACCAAAGAAAGTACGTTGTCAAAGATGGTGTACGATAAGCATATTGTTTTTATTTATGAAAACAGTCTTAGCTGTGTAGTGTAGTTAATATCCAATACCTATTTCTGCTGAATACTGCAAAAAGCTGTGTGACTCTTTTGGTTCAGCCTGTATATGTCAAAATAGTAAAGAATCTCGCCATATAGCTCTAATCTGTAAAAGGCTGCGGGGTTGGTTTTTAAGAAATCCATATTCCTTACCTATTGTAAATCGAGGCGATATTCATGGAATACTTGCTCAATAACTTCATAAACTATCGACAATTTTTACACATAAGTTGTTTAAATTTGGGAATACATCTCTTAAAGTAAGATTTATTTTTCCCCGCGTTTTCGAGATTTTAACAAACTCTTTTAACCAATACGCTTTATACTTTTTTTTTACCTATTTTGTAGTCATCATAAAACATTGTCCAACCCTGTATATTTAACAGATATCGTAATAAATAAAGTGCAACGTAAATTTAGATGAATGTTCTGTAGATGGCGAAAAATATCATTTTAGCGTAATAGATGTCACTGAAACCTTATGCAAGAATGAATGACCATTTGACATTAGTAAATGTTCTAAACCAACGCTATGCGATGATAATCGTCAAAAATTAACTTGTTCTTTCTTTAGAAACATCTACAGAACATTTACCGTATCTAACAGTACAATTAATCTAACGTGAAAGGTGCGGTATTAGTATTTGTAAATGTGTATTACCTTATAACCATTCTTGCAAAATTTGTTATTAATATATTTTTATTTTGTTTAGAAACAATGAAGTAACTAGCATTATTATTTTGCTTTTAATTTAAAACGTGTTGTTCAGTAAAAAAAAAAAAAATGGGAGAAGGGGGAATGAGCATCTTGACAAACACACAAAGCAACATGAAATAAAGAGCATAAGATAGCCTCCACAGTAAAGAAGAAGTAAGTAAGAGATTAAGCGAAAGTCGTCACCGTCACCACCTAGATGTCTATTTATAAAATCGTCCCTTACTTACTGATATAGCGTACCAATATTAAGACGTCTGTGGTTTGGTTTTCCTTGGCTAACGTGCAATAGTAATTGATAGCGTCCATTGAAGACAGATTAAATCCAATCTTTGGATCGTAATTTGCTAGTGGGGGCCTTAACTGAAAATTGAGATAACTACATTGAGATGTTGGCCAAAATAGGAAGGTGTTCCCTCAAGAACCGGTAACGAAGGTATTAAAATGATTGCATAGTTCGTGAAACGTGAGAGATATTATGCACAGGTTTTAGGAATGTTAAAGGATGCTGAAGAAGTATTCAATATTCGCTGGCGTTCCTTCAAATTATTAATTTTCCGTATATTACCGCTTGTATGGAAAAAGTGTTTTGCTTAAATATCAGTATCTTCTAATGTTGTTCACCTAGAAAGAATAACTTAGGTGTATGCGTTGTACTAAGGTGTCCGTCTTTGTTTTTATTGTGCATCTGTGCTGATGTTTCAAGATCAAGCGGAAATTGAACAAAGTTAGCTGTAAAACCCCTGATTTAATTTTGAATTGGTCCACTTTGTACGAGTTATATATCTTCCGCTTAGAGAAGCCGTTCCTGAACATTTTACTCACGATCTCTTTCAGTTGATCTTTTTGAACGCTAAGCTTCAAAAGAGTTATTATATGATTGATTTTGAAATTAGAATTCTAGAACAAGAATATTATAGATATGACTACAATTGCTTCTGTTGCGAGCAGGTATTTTCTTTGTCAAATGCAGTTTTATTTCTCAACTTAGTCTTCTTAAAAGTCTATACATTTTCCCAGCGATGCTCCCATGTTTTTAGTCCGTCCAAATAGTAGTTGGCATCTTGTTTTGCGAGATGAAATTATTTTACATACGGTACAGCAAACAACTTTAATTTTGCTATATTGAAGAGTTTAAAGTATCTCCTGACCTGGAACTAGGAAGGGTGAAGGGGTTTTGGTGATGACTATTAACCGATGCAGCACTGCCATGACGTCTTAAAACAGTTAATGGAAGATAAGGGAAGCAAATATCCACAGTAGTAGAAACGACTGGGTTCACCACTGTTATAACGACATATAACGGGTTTTTTAGCATCGCCGTTGTTGCTCTTCCAGCGTACCGGTCTGATTGTTTTCTTCAATGCTATTTATCGGGCCATTTCGAAAGGCTCTTAATTATTAAGTTCTGGATACTAAAACGTTTCTTTTCATTAACTTGAAGCCTATCAAAAATTGTTTAAGGGCTTTAAAGGCACAGAATTTTGGACATTGCCTGGCAAACATTTCTACCACAGACTACGGAAGCTCGAAGCATACGATCACGGAACTTATCAAGATCTACTTAAAAATCCATGGTTTACTTGATTTTACAGCTGGCTTTGACGTATTTCCGTTTGATCTCATGTTAGGAAATTTGTACAAAAAAATTGGCGTAGAAAAAATGTAACGTACTGTAGATTTTGAGTATAACTGCGACTACGAGACTTGATTTATTTTTCTTGAAATGACAAGTTAAACGTGCGACAAATTCATGCGGGATGCCGGTTTGAATGAACCCCACTTTACTGTCAAACGTCCATATTCCGCTATCATTGTGTTTGATATTTAATTGTATCCGCTGCAATGAGAATTAGATTCAATGCGGAGGACAGACTGCGTGAAACTGGTGATGTAAGTGGAGGTGTACTTGTGAATTGTCTTTATGCGTAGTATATTTTGCAAGAGCTTGCTTTTATGTACAAAATCGGTGTACCAAATAAATAAAATAAAAAGTGTTGAAGTTTTCGCGTAGAAAATAAAAAGTAAGCAAAATATTTTGATATTTTATCTACAAATATGTGTGGCTTGGGGCAGTGATGGGCAAGGTGGGAGAAGTGACGAAATTTTTGGAACGACTAGATACACTCCTGTTTATTCGTCTTATTTACTGGTTTCTTCCTGAGTCGAAAAAACACGAGTCAGTCTAGTCACTTTAAAAATTTAGTGATTTCTATCTTGCTCAACACTGATTTAGGGTCTTTCTTTTACCTTATGGAGTATAACGCTCCTGCAATTTAGTGTATTCGTAATGCAGATTACCTGTAAAATTGTGAGAACGTATTTCAAAATAGCTATACTCTGTCACAGTACCAGGAAAAGGATGCAATGTATGCTAATTAATAATGGCAACAAGGAATCAATACTTGGAAAGAAACGAATAATTTGCTGGGCAACCATGAGACACCACGAATTGGACCGACACCGGAAAATTGCTAGCAATTTTTGCTATTTAATTAGATAAATATATATGAACAGATATACAGTGTGTTGATAAAGTAACGCGCAATATTCATAACTATTCTGAAACATGTCAAAATTTTTTTTTAAGCACTAGTTTACGCTATATATTTCTTTGTTCCTGTTTTATAGCTATTATAAAAATTCGTTAGATAATTTTATGCTTTGAAAAAACCGCCAATTCCATTGGTCTACAATTTCCATATTCATGTCCATTACAGACACGGTTTATTTATCTTTAGTTATAATATTGTGAGCATGTCCATCTTGCTTCTTAATTCGAAATGTTTAGAATATCTACGGATCAATATCAACATATTCGATTTTCTATGTGTCTGAACATGATAGTTTTAGATGTTATTGGATGTCAAGTAACGGTTATATTTAAATTGCCGAAGAAAAAATTAGGCTTTCGGGGTAGTAACACCATAATCTTGGTTTCCGGATTGGAACCGCGTCGTTGTTGTAGTCTTCTGTTGGTAATTTCGCACAAAAAAATTGAAATAATTGAAAATTACGTTATCACCTTCCCCGTCTGGATGCATCCCTAAGAGGTTTACAGATGTCTATTCTGTTGGGATTTTTTGACTATTTTTGGCGGACATCTGGTGATCTGGTAATATTTAATTTAAAGTCCCAGTCAACTTTTCAGATAGCGTATCAATTAATAAATAACCGGAGTTTACATAAAAAATGTTAAATATCCATCGAATATGATCATTAATTTCAAATTAATATCGAAGACTAATGTCTCGACTACAAATCTATAATTTTATGTAGTTGTACAAAGATAAATTAATTGTTGTCGTACGTCTTTGGCAATTGAGATGACAAAAATTGCAATTATAAATTCTTTCATTTTGATTTGGGTGAATTTGTTAATGTTTATTTTCCAATCATTCTTGATTTCATTTATTCTATTAAATATTTCCTTTTTAGAATCATCAGGGTAAATTACTAGGAATATAAGTGGAGGTTTATGAACAACTAAATCAAATTACGAGTTATCAGTTAATTTAGAGTTTTAGGTTTATTCACAAGAATAAAAATTGTATGCAAGATACTAGTCGTGAAATCCTAAGAAATGTAAGACTTCAAGATTGTGATGATACTTGTTTTAGCGAGTTGGAGCTGCTTATTTTGATTCGATAGCACTCTAAACGTCAACACCAATATCAGAAACTCCCAATCGACTAACTTAACGTGTTTTTAGTTTTAATGCGGTTAGTATTTATTGAATGATGGAAACCTACTTGCCACCACCACGATAAGTGATTGTTCGTAGTCTTCGGCACCGTCTTTCCGAAACAAGCAGGTGTATGGGTTGTGCGAATGTTTTGTTACATAGGTTAAATTGAATCCTACATATCGGTTAAAAGTCCATTCCGAACCATCCGTCCGTATCTGGAATAACCTAATCTATAACCACAAACGGAGCTTGCAATTAGAACGCCAGGATTCACTACAATAAGGTGCCTTCTTGTTGCCAAAGCATGTTTGTTCGATTCTCCTACTTGAAAAATAGTTCTGAACAATTTTAGAATATCAACTATCTGAGCTTCTACATATGTGCCGGGTGGCCAAATAAGAATATCTCAGAAACTAGTAATCACAGAGCTTTCAGGTAAAATATTTTCTTGATAAATGTGGTCAAAAGAAAATAGTGAAAATAGTTTTTGAGTTTGCAAGATAACCAGCAAATGGCATAACACGACTAAATATGAAATTAAAGTTTTCATCATGTTTTGCCTAATTAAAGGTTATCAAAAATATACGCATTTTTTTCCCAACCCAATTCCTTTTCTTTTGCGTACATATTTGGTCTTATCTTCTAAAATAAAGTGGTAAGAATACGTCAATTGCTTTCTTAAATGAATATTGGTTACTCCTGTTAGGCTTAGTCGATTCTAACAATCTTTGTCCCGTTTAAAAGAGTTTTATTTGATTTATCAAATGTAGTTTTGGTATAGCTCTTATGAATTGTACTCTCACACCTAGAAAGCGGCTTTTCGTAAAAGTTTTAAATAGAATGATATGTTTCTTTTCACGCGAAAAAGTACAGAATGAAAAACTTAAGATGTCAGTGAAAACCTCGTTTCGATATCTTTTCTCTAATTGGAGATATTAACGAAGAAATTAAAAACTTTGTTGCCCGGTGTTGCTATCTGCTATTTTACTTAAACTTCTAAATATAACCATATTAGTAAAAATTAATAATGCAAAAGAAAGGGAATTGTGTTGGAAATAAAATGCATATATTTTTTAACTTTTAACTAGATAGAAATACGGTGAAAACCTTATAAAATTAAAGTTAATTAATTAATTAATTTATTTTGATATTTAGTAGTGACTGTTGCGCCATCTGCCGGAAAGCTCTGTGACTATTTTTGGGTTTTTTAAAGTACAACCTTCTAGAATCGTAGAATTGCACCTATTCTATAAATACTAGCAAGTTAAAATTTTCTGGTAACATATTAGACATCTCAGAGTATCTTCAAAAATATTTTTGCATATACAGGATGATAGATAGTTAGCAAACCTTGGATCTATCTTGATATTTAAAATTTTAAAACATTCTACATATTATTATAGTTCCTCCATCTAAAAATAAATCAATGTAATATGGGTTTCATATGTCTACTTTTAACAGATTTTTTAATTTTGTTCTCAACAGCCTAAAAGCCGAAATATTTGTTTCCTTAATAAATTCAGAACGTAATAACATTTTGGCATAAATTTTTAATATGTTAAATTAAATATCTGATTGCATTTAAGCGTGGTATCAAAACTCTTTGGAAATATACAGGATGCTCAGAATTGAAGACCAAATTTGGCTAAATTCGAATTCGAATTCGAATTTTTTAAATAGCCCCATACATTTGTTTTGTATTCACCGTGTACAAAAAGAATTTCGTAAAAGAAAAATTAACCAAATAATATGAATTTTATATTAGATATTAGACGATCGAGCAACAATGTTCACATTCGAAAACATTTGTTAAATTAAGTCAAGAAATTGTTACTACTAGAAGCATCTACTAATTTAGAAAGAATAGGAAAATTATACCTTTTCAGCGAAAGAAAGGATTAGAAACTATGTGTAACATGATTTAAATACGCTACAAATAAAATGAATAACTCATGTCTATAATCCTTATAATAATAATTAACAACTATCTGCTTATTTGTCTATCTATAACACATGTTCAAAATTCCTTTCTGCTACTTCAATGTATTTAATTCTACAATTCCAGAATGTTGCTTAGTTGTTGCGTCAAGAATTTTAATCGAATTTAGAATAAGGGGCACCCCATCGTAAGTCTCCGCAAGCTTGAATTCCTGCAGCGTTAATTTTGTAGCAGCGGTATTTGCAAAATTAGTCCGTTAGGTTTTTTTAGAATATACTTTGTACAATCTTTACAAAAATGTTGAGCAAAAACTGGAATTGGTCTCTGCTCAGAAGAGAGAAGCTGAAGAAACGAGAGATTCAAGAAGACCGAAGGTCATCTCCTATCTTTGAAAATCAATTCTAAGCATCAACGATGCCCAGAAGAATCGCAATCATCATACATAGAACTTTTGGTTGTTAGTACATCCACACTGGACATTCTACTGCACTTTCATCAATCAATTACCTCGTAAAATAGGTAATAAACCTTAAATTTGCAAAGTAATCATGAATTATTGGGATGAGAAATTTGGGTTTATGTAATTGTACTTGGTAAAATTGTGATTACGAAAGTGAGGAACTTTAGGAGAATTGCAGGGTATGAAAAATAATCTAGTCTGGACAGTAAGCATTACCACTATATGTAATAGAAATTCTATGTCCTATACACAAACTTGTTTCCTAAGTATTTACAGTAACAGCCACTTATGTCTGATTTTTGATAAAATGTAGCCGTGCGATATTTTTATAAAATAGTAGCATTTAATTTAGGCTCTTGTGTAATAAATTACAATTCGTGATATTTTGGAAAGACAATATCAGCTGCTGCAAAAGAATCCTGTGCTATGTTTTAGTATTCCTAAAAATCAGCCGTTCTAAAGAATGTGTTAATAGTGGCTTCGTTAAATAAGCAATAGAATTAAACAATATAATGTGGTAGTAGGTTTTGATAGTTTTCTCGTGAGCAATATGGGTAACCAAGATTTTTAACGATTAAAATGACTTTTGTATCAAATACCCGCTATCATAATTTATTGTTTGTTGATTATTTTTATGTATTTACATCAAATTAAGTGAGTAATGGATATGTGCACGTAAGCAAGTTATTCTCCAGAATTTAGATGAATAAGATAATGTTTGTTTCTAGAGCGAATGTCCTTGGAAAAACTCAATCGGGCTTTTGTTTTTCGTAATCCATTAAACTATGCTAAATTAATCACCTAAGATCGCTACGTACTTTTTACAAACATCAGTACTCTAATCAGAATCTTATGCAAATCATTGGTGAGATAGCAAAACAGTATACTGGATCCTGTTTCCGTCGGTACTGTCCAAGTGAAGCCGATGCGTGGGTCGTAGTCCCATCTTGAACCATCTTCATCTATGCCCAGCAGTCTGTTTTTCCAAGGCACCTAGTTAAAATTTATACAGGCTAGAGGTGAGATTGTTAGTATTCTATAGGCGTGCTAGTGTGAGACGCACAAAACTTGGTTTGTGCACTGTGCGAGAGGGAACAGAAAAAATGACTTTTTTTAGTATTAATTATAGTTTTTTAGTATTAAAACATTAATTAGTGTGAAAAATGATGATTATGTACACTTGTAATAGTAGAAATGATGTGTATGTACATTGTATTAACATATTTACATTTATTTGCGCGTGTGGAAATACTGGTTTAAAAGATTCAGAATTTTGTATAATATATAATAACATGAAGATGTATGTGCACATAACGATCCAATATTTTCCTTATTCCAAAGACGTTAAAGAGAAATAGAAGTAGAATAGCATACTACTCGCTGCATGTTCTCGTGAGGTTGATTTTGTAGATAAATAAGGCGTTTTCTCCCCAACTCAGCACCGTATCGTTTTACTACAGAATTTAGTGATTTCTCGCCAACAGCGGAACATGTGTCTGGTTACTTACGTATCTAAAACCGTATACTATACTTTAAGCTAACAAATTATTGAATTTGAATGGTATTTAGTAAAACAAAAAAATAATAATCAACCACAGGTTAAACAAAAATGTGAAAACAATTGCAGTTCCGTTTTATCCGTATTATTTGTCAATCCGGGCAAATTAAATTGTTTTAATTTTAACAGTATAAAGAAGAAAGATCTGCTGCTATTATATCTTTTTAGTGCGCTGTTAGAATAAACTTAGCTTTTTCAGCAATTAACCCTTAAGAATGAATAAAAAGTAATTTATCAACTGAGGTGAAAAATCACCAAAGCGTGAGTATTGAAATGTTTTATAAAAAAATTAAAACTTGGCGTGTTTGAAAAACGAAGAGAGCATCAAAATATACAATAATGTACGGCGTATGCCATTTAAATGCTTACAATTCTGGTGCGTAACTTATTTTTGGGTCACTCAGTATATATCAAAACACGAAACCCGAAACAAAATATTTTTAAAATATTTTAATGCTTTTTTTAAGTGGGTCTTACTCGTTAAAGTAAACAACTGCTCCTACTATTCTAATTTCTTCTAATTATTTCTAAGAAATAAGGTAAAAAGGCATAGATTAACAAACTTACACTAAATGATGATACTAAATCATTCCAACACATCATTTTACATAAATTTACGCGGAAAAAAAGTATCATTCTTATATTTACTTTTATTACATTCATTTCTGAATTATCTGCGTTTATTTTTCAACGAAAAGCCATAAACTAAATTCATGTATATGTACTTAAGTATACTTGTTATCATTATAAACAGTGACATCAGTAAACACGGTGCTGAGATTATTATTATTTGAAGGTGCAATTATATTTGTAGTTTGTAACGCCTTTTAGAAACAGGTATTGTTATTTAATTACATAGTAACATTAAGCATGACTTTCACGTAATAGATTGCTTGATTCTAGCAATTGCCTTGCTACTCATCCTTGCCATGTATTAGTGTGTCTTTATCCCAAGACGTGAAATGTATGGCATGTTACTAATGCTAATAAATAATCATAAAACGAATATAAGATAAGAATGTTCAAGGGGAAATTGTAATAAAGATTAAAATTTCATGAAATAGTGCTTTTTTTTTAATACTACGTAGTCATGGTAGATTAATTAACTAACTACCAACTGCAAATCTCCATTTCGACAAATTGGTTTGATTCCAGTAATGCTGGTGACGTTATACAAACATCAATGATAGATAAATAATGAGAAAACTGTTGTATAAAGTGCAACAATAACAAGCCCAAGATTTTAATCCTCAGTGACAGTCAAGGACGAACGATACGGTGCTCAAGTTTCGAGCAGATGGTAAATATGAAATAACTTCATTTTGCGAACCACACGCGATATCCCAAAATATTGCAACCAAATACTCTTGCTTTCTGGGTTGGAACCGTTGTTGTAGCTTCAGCCGACATTTCGTCCTCACAACAAAGTTCTGAATCAGTGAACTATGATGGTTACTAGGGGGTTTATTCAGTCGGGATTTCCAGGTATGATGTAATGAGTAGTCATCGTTGAGATTTAAATTGTTGGGATGTTTGAAGATTTCTATAGATTCACGGATTTGTAGAGTTTCCAGTCTATGCTCAGCCAGCGCGGACCCAGTTACATGCAACAACTGCGCACGCAGTAACACGAGTGCTAACTGATGACCTTGTTTAACTGAAATATACACTACCGCACTAACATGGAATTTGGTAGGCACCGGGGGCTTCCAGATGATTACGGTCTTCGATGGGAAAGTAGCCTGAGAGCTTGAAATTGGGTTTGATGGTTCTTATGTAGTTACTGAAGTAGGTTAGATACGCTTGCTTACGTAAATTGGAACTAGATGAATTAATTAATGGTAGTTTGGATAACTTTCCTCGAATAGTTATTGCGGATCGGAGTTTCGACGATGTGGTTCGTTTCTTGAAGAAGCAATTTGGCTTCAGGCATGGAAATGGCCCTTTGAATAAGAAAATTGGTAATACCGCGTTTTTGGGCTGAGTAATGGTCTGAGAGACCTATTTGTGTCTGTGCGTTTCTGGTAAACGGGATGTCCCAGCGCACCACCAGGACGCCAGTGTACGAGAACATCCAGGAAAAGAAAGCAAACGTCTGATTCAACTTCCATGGTGGAGCGTATGGTTTCATGATGATTCAGAAACGGTAGGAAATCGTTTAAAAACTCGTGTTTCTCAGGCCTGATGACAAATGTGTCATTAACGCACCTATACCAACACTTTGGTGAAATAATATGGCTTGTTATTCGAATGTTTCCATAAAGAGATTGGTGATGACAGGAGACAGAGGAGATCCCATAGCTGCACCTGACACTTGCTCATAGTATTTACCATGAAGCTGCAAATAGGTAGAAGAAAGGCAAGTTTCAACCAAGTCAGCTAGATCGTTCTGTTGGTCATTCTCATAAAGAGTAATTTCGACAAAAATGATTTTATTGCAAATATTGCAGCGACAAACAATACTGCAAAGAGAACAACATCCAAACGAAAATTATTTAAGGGAAACTTTTCAAAAAGTTGCATTTACAAATTTTATCGACTTTACTGTTCTATATTGGACAAATACAGATGTATCAAACAGATTTGCATAAAGTTCTCAGCTTTACTAGATGTTGATTCGCTTCTAGGTTGGTCAAATTTTAAAACTGCAGATAAATGTCTATTACCTACGCCGGTCTAGCTTGAATCACCGCAGCTCCTACCCATACCTTCTCCCTCATACGAGTACAAAATCGATGCTTGCTAGTAGTCAATGTTTCCTGATACATCTCACTGGCTACACTGAAATACTTTAACTGAGGACCTGACAGACTTCCTGGACAAACTAGACAAGGTTTTTTTCGTAAAGAGGAAAAACTTTGTCATGGCGAACACCATTGTAAAGAAAACTTCCGGAAGGACGACACCTGCGTATCTGAGTAGACTGTGATATTTTATTATAGCTAAAGCAATTAACCGTCCATTTTAACACACAAAGGGACACTTCCGCCATTACTCCCCACTCTACTAGTATCAAGAAATATAGGCATCTGTATTTCGGTTTCTAGCGCTGCCATTACTATATCCCTTGGCACTAGATGCTGTTAAGAAATATCCCAGTGGTGTTTTTGGAGATTAGTGGCACAAACTGAGAGGTAAACAACGATGTGAATAAGAGAAAAAGGCGCTCGGAGCAACGCTGAGGGGTAGGTAGAAATACTTAGTTTGCTAGTGCCTATATTTAGAGAGTTCTAAACATCATTATGAAAAAAACCAATATTTCCATCACGCAAAAGCTGTATTATTACATTTATCGAGCAAATAGCATGTTTCACGTACCTCGTTTTCACTATCAGTTCCGACTCCAGAATATAATTTCACGTCAACTGAAGGATGTGTTGGTTTGCATGGTACAATAATCGATTGGTATTGCTTTCCGTTAACCACAAGCATGGCGGTTTGTTTGGCGAAGAGTATATTGTCGTCTATTACAAGAAAAAGAATGTCAATAGGTTTAAAGTGCGTAACGTTTTCAATTAAAATCAAACACCACGTGAAAACAAAGGTTTGCAACCCAAAACTGTACTAGCCGCCTTATCCAATTTTCGATGCTATCTGATTTGCAAATATTAAGTTACTTGTAAACGATTGTCACGTTTTTTAAGACTTAATGAAAATGTTTTCATGGAAATACTTACCATCAACGTAAAGGTACAGAGACGCGACATTTTCGGGATTTTTTGTTTCATTGCAGAAGTAAAAACCAACATTCAGGCCGGTCGCCTGGTCTATAGATAATTCCGCCACATATAGGTCACCATCGCGAGAAGTTGTAACGATGATGTTGTCTTCCCCTTGCACCTAGAATTAGAATTATTGCTAAGTATTCGTGGGATCAGTATTTTTGTTCATTTTATATACATAGGATATCTTACGAGTAATGCTCTGGTTTATAATGGGCAAGCCATGTTGTTTTATTGAAAATCAAACCAGTAGGCATATCTGGATCGTTTGTATTTATATTTTACAAGTGCATTGTAATATACAGGGTGTTCCAAAAAAGCGTGACATAAAAGTTATATTTTAATAAGTTGAATTCTTGCATATTAATTCATTTGCTACTTCCGCGTGAAAAAATTGGTCGATATTTTTAAGATTCCATATATCTATGTCTTCGAGAAATTTAATTTTTTTTCTAGCATGTAAGCATCGTAATGAATGAATGCCTCTGGAATGAAGTAATTGAAGATAAGTCAGAGTTTATTTATGAATTAGGAATTGTTTGCAGTATTTGTTGCGATTGTATATTATACTGGATATTTAATAAGCTACAACACATTATTGACAATTTTGGTCACGTGTAGCTATCGTTATTTTAAATTTAGCACTAGATATGTTATGGTGTCTTTAACACTTTGTACATGGTTCTTATGCCTATTTCTAATGATTTTAAGATAATTAATGTTTTTCATTGTTTCTAGTGTCTGTTGCTTTACAAAACAGAAAACAGGTTTTGCAGGACAATATTCATTAAGGCAAAAAGATGATGCAAAATAAAGTAAAAAAAAAATAGAAACTGTATTATTATTATTAATTAATTGATAATGAAGTTATATACTACCATCTAACCACCATGTATAACAGATATTCCTCGTTGATTCTGTATTACAATCAGTAGCATTTTGAAGTCGTATTTTTTTTTTAGAAAAAATTCACCTCAAGGAAATTGTATCTTAATAAAAGTTATCTGCAGAATCTAAAAATTAGTAAAAAAAGATATATTTGTCTATTCTTAGGAGGATTATCCACAAGGCAACGCTTTTACCCTAACTTTTTTATTTAAATAAAATACAACATAGGATATATTTTTTGTATTCTATGATGCATTCTGAATATTTTTCATCCATCATCATATTGTGTCCGTCTTCATTGGAAAAGGTGGTATTTAACCATAAGAAATTAGACTAATTGAAAGGTAAAACATATTCCTATTTAAATAAAAATACTGCTTTGTAGACAATTCTCCTATGAATGACAAAGCAATGGGTTTTACTTTGATGTTTACAGCAAATAATGACGTTTTGTGAGAAACTCTCAGCCCAATGCTTCTTCATTCAACGGTGATTTGAACTAAGCAGAACGATTGTGATAGCGTTCCTTCACTTCTGCGCTGCCGATAGTATTGTCAAATCACGGCCAATTACGATACACATTCCAAAATGTACGATACTTTATATACTCTAAATAACATGTTCCTTCTCTAAAATTTCGATTTTTCAGCATATAATAAGCCATGCGAATATATAATCAAACGACACTTTGACAGTAGAAAGTGCCGCGAATCGTTGAATGTGACTCATACTAGCGGGATTGACAACCTGCTACTGAGTAATATGTAATTTGCGATATTATTATAGACACAGTTGAATTTATTCCGTTCATTTTTGTAGGGAAGCGGACGTTTACAATGTGAAGAAAATGGAAAGAAGACGAGTTATTTAGTCGTTTTACCGAGATTAGCATTGAATGGAGATAGATGGTTTATATTGAAGATGTTTTGATTCTAGTTTTTAAAGTATGAAAAGATGTTTTTGTTGTTGCTCAATTGAAAGTGAAGTTGTTTATCTAAAATTAATAACAATAGAAATTACATACCAATTGTTCGACTACTTCTGGATATGACCATGTGATCTCGACGTCACTTTTACAAGTTAATTTAAAGTCATCTTTCACATTTATGATGTACTCGCTATCCCCTGGTGTAATAACTGGAAGAGCACGTAATGTACCTGAAAAATAAACAGAAATAATCTAGTAGGACTCATTTCATATCAGTCAAAGGCTACGTTAGTGTTATTTACACTGCTATCAATACTTTGACAACAATATAAATAAAAAATTGGTCATCATTTGCGGCTAACAATATTTGCATACCACCTTTTCTAGATACCAAAATTAAACATTGCATTTATCATGTAGCAATAGCTTCAATTTTTGTAATACGCTTGCATATTCAGACATAATATGTGTTAATTATGAAACCAATACCAGATAATCATTGACCATCTGCATGCTAATCAATATATCATTGTTGTCTTCACTTTGTTGCGATGCCAGACGCTGAAACATTGCGTGTTTCATCATTCCTGAGTCATAATTCGAAAATATTTTGCATCTTGTTTCCTGGAAGTTCTTACAATGCATAGCTTCACGTCCAAAACAAAGAATGTTTCGTGGAACGTTCATTTGCTATAATTAAACAACTTTTGTTATATTTGTTCCTGCAATTACTTAGAATCTTTATAATTGTTTATTGCATTTAAAGTTTCAAGTTATCTATTCACTGTTGTAATAGCATTTTAGGGATTTAGCAGCGCTTTTCCTGTTGATACATAATCTCAAGCACAATTATTTCTCTTTAAAAAACAATTAGCTAGATCCGTCCTCCCTCAAAAGACATTCAAGCTGAAAGGAGTTTACTTGAAGAGAAATTTCAAGCGTTAAAATTTGTCTCAAGGCTAAAAGTAATTCTAGTTTGATTATTTGAAAGAACGCGAGGTTTTATTCTGTGATGTGTTTACATTGAAAGGGCGCGTAAATGTCTCATAAATCGTTATTCTATTAATTTATCCGTTGTAAAATATGAATATTTGGTGGGAGCGGTTGCGCAGTTGTTTATCCTACTCCTAATTTGGCGAATGTAATTATCGTTTTTAATTTTACAAATTTAAAGAGGTTTCGTCTATCGACCCCTTGATCATCATTGACCATCTTTTGATTGGCCCCGTTGAAGAACTCTGATTTAAACATTTCGATTTTGAATCTGTAGCAACATATCCTGAATTTTATGAACTTTCAGTTGAACTGAATGATCTCGACAAATATGTAAATCATTGTCCAATATGTCTGGTGCTAATCAGCTATGACCCAATAATAGTAATTCTTCTTTGCCAAAATAGGCCAAAATCACAATTCGCGTATCTAATATTTTTTTAGTAGATATCAAGTTAGTTCCCCGAATTCCCAACGTCGTAATCATAATTTCATTTTCAACAATGGTAATTAAAAATACAAATAATAACAATAACGTAACACGATATAACAGTTTCAAAATAATAATGAGTAACTTCTGATTGGCCATTTGAACTTGAATACCATTGATACTCTTGAAGTGAGAATATATTTTCCTACGAGACATCATGTATATTCAAGATAATAACTACTGAACTTTCCTCGTATATTGCAGTAGTAAAATCGTAAAATCATATCTGCATTTTATGATTTTTGTTAGAGTTGCGTCCCGTATCCTACGCTATCAACATTCCCAAAGTCTATTTTAGTTGGCAGAGCAGAGCATCGAAGCTATTGTACGCGTATTTAAATAACAGGAAATACGTTCGGAATGATGTTTCTAGTGGGTTGAGCGTTGTGATAACGTGATAAAATACTTGTTAACGATGTGTCTACACGACCGGCTGGTAATGATAAAGTATGGTGCACATCAAACAGAAACAAGTTGCGACCTCTATTTTACTAATTATTGCTAAACGAATTCGGCATCTTTTATGGGTTAACCGACAAAGCTTCCGCTAGTCGAAGGAACGATTGCTACAATTGATTTAATGGTAAATGTTTATATTAATCGCACTGATAATGATACGTCACTGTTGCTGGTTAGTCTATCAGCTTACTTTGGTTTTTGTTAGGTTTCTCACGTTGCAAACATGGAAATAACTTCAATAGATATAATATCCCATTTTTTTAAAGATATGTGGATAATTGCATACATATTATACCTGAAAACAAAGATCAATATATATCTTAGGGCATGAAAAGAACGCAACCATAAATTTTTTAAGCACAACACTGTGTGTCAAAATCTCGATTTTATGACTATTATATCCTTTAGTCGACACCTGTCAACATTTCGGAAAGTAACATCGAGAGGTGCTGAAAATAAGCAAGTTTGTATTGTGACGAACCATTACTTGTTGCCGATTCAAACAACTTTTACTAAAAAAAGAATCAATTTATTATAATTATTAACATAATAACTCTGTAAACCTCCTTTGAATCATTTTGGGAATATTTAGTGGTACTTTTATGTGAACAAACTTTTAGAAAACCTTGTAGATTTCTTTTGAATGTGCATATTTCCATAATTTATTGATCCGCATTCTCAACTTGCTTTTTTGTATTGTCACCCAGAAAGAGTTCTACGTCATTATCCTCAAGGGTATATAAATCGCTATAAAATTTCATTCTCCTGCTTGCAACGCTGACGGTGTCTAAACATTGTCCTTCGCAAGACCTACCCTCGCATCGCCGTTGGTGTTTTGTACTAACTTAGGCAGATATTCTTATTTGCAAAAAATTTTTTTTACCTAATGTTGCTCACTTTGATTAATATGATTTTTTGATTGATATGATAATTTTGTAACTACCTTTTGTACATAAAATTGCTTCCGAGCTTGATTTCCGAATTCTTTTGTTTAATTTTATTTTCCATCTTTTACTTGTTTAAAATAAAATTACTTTATTTGTGAACAAGTTACAAATTTAATTAACATTAATTTTCCATATTTCAAAAAACATTCTAAAATTTACCAGAACCGATTAGCGAGTTTCCGACTGAGCGAGACGTTATCATGTATTTGTGGAATCATGGAAAAGGAACATTGATTTTTTTCTTATGCGAAAACTTGCGCAGAAATCAGAAGGAAGTTTGATGCAGTTCATAAGGACCATGCATCTTCGATGAGTACCGTCAGATGATTTTATTAATCTAAGCATAGTGAAAAGGAGCAGCCAGGCCGTCACATTCAGGTGACGATATAATTAATAAGGTTCAAGATATCGTGTTAGTAAATCTCCGGGCAAAGATTAGAGAGATTGCTAAAAGGATAAACATTTCAATTGAACGTGTGTAAAACATCTTTCGCGAAAAATTGGATATAAGAAAGTTATCGGCGGGATAGGTGCCGCGTCTGCTGACTGTTGATTAGAAATGGAATTGCGTGATAATTTTAAAACAATGTTTGGACATGTTTGAGTACAATATGAATGCGTTTCTGCGGCGTCATGTAATTGTAGATGAGCAATGGATACGTCACCACACGCCAGAAATCAAGGGTCAGTCGGCAAAATGGATTTTTCTCGGCGAACGTGCACCAGAAAAAGAGGACGGAAGTTATGGCACGGCTTTTTGGGATTCGTGAACCATAATCTTAATTGATTTTTTGAAAAGGGGACGAGTAATCACAGCGTCCTACTATGCTGATTTATTTGACCGACTAAATCCTGAATTAAAGAGAAAAAGGCATCACCTAGCGAAGCAGAAAATTCTCTACCATCAGTAATTACGACGGTAAAACTAGTCAAGTTACGGTACGAACTGGCGCCTCATATACCATGTTCACTAGATATGGGTCTCTGTGACATCTTTGTTTCTCCGAACATGAAAAGGTGGATTGAATAGAGGCGGAATTCGACAAATTGAGATAAGTGTATACAACTAGAAGAAGATTATGCCGAGAAATAAATTTAATAAATGCAAAACAAGAGCACTGCTTGCCTGGTAAAAAAAGAGATTCTTGCAGTTATTGCGTATAGGTTTCCTGTGGTTCTACAAATTCCGGCTTTGCCGCTTGTTATCGAACGTCACTTGCAGCATTTTATTCGGCGAATTCTGACCATATAAACGATGATATTGTATACAGCGATAAAAACGAAAGAAAATGATGTGTAATATGAAACCAATTTTATCGAATTGTTTTGGTATTTCTATAAAAAATATGTGTAAATTTGTGGTTTAAATTAAAACATTTATTTTATCACGTAATAGTAGTGATAATAATAGCTGGATTAGTCATTCGGTTGGGTGTAATAATGGTATATTTAACGTTGATGTACAATTTAAATTGATATTTTACAATCTAAAGTTTTCCTATTGTTTTTTGTTTCGGTTAAGGTTTGTTTATAGTGGCTTAACAATGCAATACACAAAGATAAGATTGGACTCGTTAAATATAGATATTATCCGGAGGAATGGTCTGTAGAAAGGACAATTTTATTTGATAAAGTAAAATTAAACAGAGATTGTGTTTTTAAAGGGATATATAAAAAACTATTTTGTATGTATTACAATATCATCACTGTAAATAATTTTGTTTTGGATGTGTCTAAGTACACAGTACTTTTTCCCTGTTTATTTAGTTCCTATAAGTAGAACCTATTCTTCCTTCTTTCCCTTGAAATCCGTTCACGTTCCTTTCATTATGATCTTATAATAATATGTTGTGAATGTGTTCCTTCTTCGCCAATCCATCCTCCATCCAAACTTCATCTTTGGATTCTGATAGAATTCTTATATACGTCCATACTAATTTTTTTTTGGTCTGTTACTTCTTCACACTATTGACTTTTTGTTTCTAATAGCGAGCCGCTAATAACGTAGCAAAGTAAACGCAGAACAAAAGAAGGAAGTGTTTTCTTTACTAGGACCTCAAATATCAATATTAACAAAAATTGAAGAATAAATTTTAAACTTATTTATTTCAAGGAATAAATTTCATAATACTGGTACTCTAGAACAGCAAACGGGTTTCGTTCAGTTAAAACTAGCACATTAATGTTCGTATCATAAGTAAATATATGGATTTCATCTAATTTATATCGAATATTTTCAATATTTTTAAGAATAAGAGTGTAAGTTGTTTTTCTTCCTTTATGCGTTGTTGCGAGCAATAGAGATTTCCCGAAAAAACTGTTGCTCTAAATGGTTTGATAATTACATTATTTGGCAGCATTTGTTTGTGGTTTCTGACCCGCTAGTATATTTACACGTTTAATATGTTGTATTAAATTTTGTTATGTTTTTGAGCTGGCTCTTCAATTACGATGGCAGGGAAAAATTCGAATTTCGCAGTATATTTAGGAAATTAATTGATTTTCCTGCTAATTTGGATTTGATACTTCAAGAACATTCAAATAATGCTTTTTTTCAATTAATAAATACTACTACAAAAATTCGTGGCGGAACTACGTATTTTTGGGGATTTACACGAATTAAGGATGGACGGCGATTAGACACACGTTAAAAGTAAATATCTTTGTGCACTCAGGTCATTTCTGACAAGAATTTAATTAACAAACAAGTTTGTGGTGACTAATATGTACTTGCGACAAACAATACGGTAAATGCTGGAAGATTTTTTTATTATGCGGCAAAAATAACTTAAATATAGTCAATGGTGCACCCTACTAAACTAATACACATCATCTAAAAATAATTCGTACATAATACTTGAAACACTCCAATCCAGAAACCATTAAGAATGTAATGGTTTGATACCACACCACACTAATTTTAGCAACTAAGAACCTTGACAAACAAATCATTTCGCGTATACAAATTGTAAATAGATGGATACATAATAATATCAACATTATTTCGAGAAGGCCTAACATGAGAAGTGATATATTTATTACGTTGATCATATTTCACACAAGTCATAGCTACAGATTACATAAATATAAATCACTTACTCATTTGGTTGACATCATTTTGCTAATATAATATCTATGTGTGACGTAAGTTCTATTAACAATGAGATAACATTGGTTTTATTCAAAATTTTGCGCATTTCCTGTATTTCTAGACAAGGAAATGGTTGAATTGAATTTAAATATTTATGAATGGGAGTATGATTGACCGGATATATTTTGTAAATAAATATAAAAGATCCAAATACCCATAAGTTATAGGCCGATTGTCAACCGTTCTTGAAATAGTGTAATTTCTTTTATAACGAGCATCCCTCAAAAAATCAAGGATTTTCATTTCGCACAAGTTAATTTGTACAGATTGATTTGAGATAATTAGCTATCAGTTGCTCTAACATTAATTCCTATGATAAATGTTTCGTATTCTTAAGTAATTTGTTACTAAAATGACTGGAATATTCACTCGTAGGGAATATGCAGATGTGATCTTGATTATGGTTTATGCAATGCAAGTACAGTTCTAGCATTTGACTAATATCGACAACGTTTCCCAAAGGAAAACTTTTTTGCAAGGTCGTTTGCCAGTGTTCAGGAGACTACATATTCCAAGCGCTTCCTTCTGAAAGAGATGGACTTTACGAAATGAGAAGAATATCTTTAACGTTGCTGAAGAAAACTCGAGTGAATGTTAAGGACGATTGGAAATCAACTCAGATTATTACAGAAAAGTTGTTTGTTGAAAAATAGAACGTTCAACAATTTGAAGATCGGGGCCTCTCATCTCAAGATTATGTTGTCAAGGGATTGGTCAAAGCCTAAGAGTAAACAAACATTTTATTCAGTTTTTAGAAGGTTATTTAACAATTTCTAAATTTTAATAAAAAAAATTAAAAAAATTTTAAACAATTATTTTCCTAGGCGGTGGATCGGTAGAAGAAAACCAATGAAATGGTTAGCGAGATCTCAGCACTTAAACGTAACCGACTATTTTCTGGGGATCGATAAAGTCACTAGTATACGTCTACTGACTATGCCAGCTTTAACATTATTTATGAAAAATGATATTAGTCAAGCGACCATATCTGGTCATGTAGCAAATGCGAGCCGTTTCAAGCATGTTTTTCAGAGTATTCTCGCAGACTTCTGGCGTTATTTTGGCAATTTTATTTCGAACGATAATGGGAGCGGTCAACTCAGGGTATCGTAGAGGCCAGTCGATATAACCATTTTTTTATAATATTCGGCACGAAAGAATTTCTCGCAAAATTTGCATTGATGCTACAGTGCAAATTTTGCGAGCTGTGTGTGATATATCACAAAATGAGGATTTTCAATGCCCTAATAGGGGCTATTTTGTTAATTAACAAAGCCAACCCAATCGAAATGTGCCTCGTCACTTAGGATAACTCTTTGCCGAAAATTGGGGGCTGTCCATACCGATCTGGGTATTTCAACTTCACCCCTATTCATGGTCATTTTCCTGCAGCCCTTATCTCAATTGAGAATAAATGCATTTTTAGCAAAAGTGATGGAGGCATTCCGAATTCTTGCGCACTGCGTCGATTTGAAACCTCCAAAAAATAGGCGATCGAATAAGAATTAAAATCGCCGCTCTTGTGCGTAAACCGTTTAAAATGTCGGTCGTAAAAGGAACAGCGAGATTTCCCAAAACTCTTAAATTGCCCCAATTATGTAAAAAACTCAGCAAATGGGTACGGAGGATGCAAAATACGTTGACTTAGGAGACCATCCAAAAGTGTAATAGAAAACGAAACTTGTGTGTCGCGGAAGCTGAACACCCTGAATACTTTGAGATAATATATGCTGAAAATTTTGCACTAAACCACACACAGGCAGAATTCTCTTTTGCCCACATGCTAGGTAGACACGCTGATCTTTGACGCTATCTCGTCGACTGACAATATACAATTGCTTTTCTACCCCAACTTCGTATATTCCAGGTACTCCATGCCAGTTTAATTATGCAAAGTATCTCCGCATAGTAAGTACAATAATAAATGAATTGAATTGTTATTACGTACAGTTATAAATACTTGAAAACTGTAATTGGAAAATACATTCGTGCAAGTATACATACAACTCTGCATTACATCAACAAAAAAGCGAGCAATTGGGCTGAATTTAGTGGTGGTATTTTTTTAATTTTCCTTCAATCCGATGAAATAAATATTTATTAAAAAATGTTGTTTTTGTTATTTTTCCTTAACAGTGTATGGCTACCTTATATATAACAGAAAAATTTATATAGTAATAAATGTCTGTATAATGAAATTTTATATTAAAAAAACTTTCTACCATAGATATCTAATCCTGAATAGAAAAACCAGTGCTTCTACAAAATATATTGCTTTATTGCATTGTTAGTAAAGAATTGTTTTGTATGCTACATGAGTATCTGGGTGCCTATACGATGATATTAGAAACATCGTTGGGAAAACCTTGACGTTATTGTTACGTCATCTGGAAATAATACCTAACTAAAGAATCAAGTTTCATGCTAAACCTTACATCTACACGTGCAGCGTATCCACTTAGTGTGTAATTCTTATAATTCCTTTCTGAGAGATTCAGAGCAAGCTTCCTCTACAAATGATCCTAGTTTGATTCCTTAAAAGGAACATCTTGTATATTATTACGTTTTTGGATGCTTCTCTTCGATTCATGCCAATTTTCTTCAATATTCCCTGTACTCAGTTCCATTAGCGTTAGAGGTAATTAAGATAATTTCAGATTTTTCACACATCCTGTAAATTTTTTTACAATCTGATAAGAGACTCTTGTGGATTTCTTTTTATAAACGTTTCCCTGCATCTAAAATGTGTCCTTCTTATATAAACTGAATTTAATCAATTCTAGCGTAATTCTCCTAGATGCATTATCGCACACGTGCGAATAATAAACAGCAAAAATAAACAGGCAAATGTTGATCGCCGTTTATCATACAACGAATAGATATCTTTATAGCATGGCATCGGGTATGCTAGGAAGGGACGCAGAATGAAATCAAGGAAATAAGGTTTGGACAATCAATACTATATTAAGCAATTTACGCAGAAATACCAAGCTCAACGGTACTCTGCGCTTACATAAAGGTAGAACGGCAAAATGGTTGTATGAAATCAAACAATTATCAAAAGGTTGGCTTGACCACGGACAATGCGCAATTAACTTAATTGTAAATATCCTTAGATCGTTAGCATATTAAAGAAAAAGAGGATATTTGAAGCAACTGGATACAATCGCTGATACACAGATTGAAAAATAATGATCACAGATGTGGGCACTCAATGTGATAGCCACCGTTCTAGATATGTAGCCATCCAGCCTAACAAATTGTGACCTGTTGGATACATAAGGCTGTAGCCACCGAAGAAAGATCTCACCGCAAACCCAATTTCGGCAATTTGTTAACAAGTGTTTGATCTATTCTATTAAAAACTGGATAAATTGCATCTACCTATATACTTTATTGTCATGATTATCCGAAACATGGCGGATGTATGTTAGGAGATTCGTCACCTAGATAAAAACTGTGTTGCTCTTGGCACCACTTCGGCACCATACTTAAAGATTAAATGCTTAAAACAAATAGCAGAAGATATTGTAAATGAATTTCTTGCTATTACGTCAATAGATTCAATGATTTCACACGGTTCCTTTTGAGAGACGAAAATAATAATTTTTTTGTAAATTTGATAAATTTTCATTATCATTAACAATGGCGATGAATATGTCTTTAAATTCTAAATAATTATAATATCGCCCATCAAATGTTAGAAGTTTAATAGTCGGTAATTTTATGAAATTTTGATTTGAGTTTGTATTGTCATTAATGTTGGAACAACGGTCCGGTTCTTGCTTGTTCCCTACGTAACTGTTCTTTCCAATAATATATTTTATTTGCCCAAGTAAAGTTGAGCGTTATAAAATAATAACCAAGCTTTTAAATAATGGTAGCAAGGACGGTGAGGTAATATGGCAAACAGCCCAAAAGTATCGTCACACTTTGCGCCACACGAGTTTAATTAATTAATCCGGGCAATCGTTAAGAGAATGCGTCGATCCTCATTTTCAACCGTGCACCGAATCCTCGAAACGGCTGCCCCGGATTCATTAATTAAACTTTGTGATCAAACTTTTAAAAACCTTGTATGATAAAGATTTTCACTCTATATATGTAACGTAATGACGTAAGGACTGGAAGTGAAAGCTACAAGACTGATAAACTTGGAAAGTCTGCAACACTATCTCTTACAACAGCAGTGTTCTGTATATTTACAATTTCACGTCTAATTTGTGTTTTCGCATCCGTTTCAATTTTTTTTAACGATTTGACGAATAATAAGCACAGAAGAGAACCATAGTTTTCGCGAAATGCACGTTGGTATTCACCACAGAGTGTCTATTTTCATAAAATTAACCAAAAATTAGATTTATTAATTTAAATGATTGTACCTGAATAAACACTTTACATAAAATGCATTCGTTAATTTATTTGCATAGAATCGATTGGCATATAACTTGTAAGAACTCGGAAGGTAACTGCTTAAAAAAGAAAGTGCAATGCCAGCAGTGACCCAACAATAGTACGTAACCTTCTACAACAGCTCGTGTTTATCAAACAACCTCGACAACTGAATCAGGGTAGACGTATACGTAAAAAAAAACCATGACAGAAACACCTCACTGAATGCGTCATTGAGTTTCACATTCTTGTGACTACCAGATTCCACGAAATACTACGTGTGAGTCACCGTTAGTATGACCTACCTGTGAGGCTTAAATGGATTAAATGTATCGAGGTGCGCGTGTGCTCATCGTATTTGTGTAAAGTATTAGTCAGATCTGGTCTTGATCATCGCTTTTATTACCCTATTAATGTACTTTGATTCATTAAAAGGTAATACAATCCATAAGAAATAAATTGTTGTTTTGCAAGATGAAGTAACGCGTTCATTGATCGATATAAAGCGAACTCGTTGGTTTTGCAGATACGAGCATATATTTACGTAAGATAAATGGAATTTTAGGAATTTATGTGTATACATAGAGGTATCAAGAATTAACGATATATCGCAGAATAATTCTTTGTAAACCTAAAGGTGAATTAATTTTTTATATACTACTTTTTTATATTACGTTCACAAACAGGAAAATTGTTAACAAACGTTATTATAAGTAAGTAAATTAGATAAATGGTACTACTGACAGGATTACAGAATTAAAAAAATAAAGAAAGTTTGTATGCGTTAGTAGTTATCGTTTTTAACAGTATCCGGTGAAGAAGTTAATTAATTCAATAAAGCAGGTGACAATTTGCGGAGGGGAAATACACAACCGTACAACGTTGAGAAGTAAAATAATTGTAATTAATAATAATTTAAAATGTTTCTAGATGGTTTTATTAAAATTAATTTTTTTTAATACTCGATATTTCGTTCTTTTATTGTGAACTTCATCAGGAGTTACTGTAATATTATATAAAAGAAAGTCAAACATGGTAAAATTGAATAATTGTACGTTAGGTATCAATTATTTTTGGTAACTTCGACTCCTGTTTGTAAGTAATTAAAGTTAGAACGAAATATTGAGTATTAGAAAAATTGAGTTTTAATAAAACCATCCAGGAACAGACCGCATCCCGATTTTTCAAAAGTTTGTTATTTTACTTCCGAATAATAATAATAGTAATAACAATAATTTATTTCCTATAGTTATAACTAAGCCTGCAGAAAAAAATATGCACAGACTTTAAGACAGGACAGGCTTTCACATTCTATCTGAAAAGGATAAGAAGAGCACTATTTCCCACTCATAGCAAACTGTTGGTGTTTTCGGTATTCCCGACAACAGTTGCTGCGTTACACCGTATACAGGGTGTTAAAAAAAGGTAAATAAAGATATTACAAGGAAGGATAGTACAGCACAAAATATGAAAATGAATTTTATTCAAATATTTTTATTTATGGATAACAAGTAATTAATCCTACAAGTGACTGCCTTAAAGGACATGTACAAGAAAAGGTAGAAATAATTATGGCGTGGACTATTAAATTAATCATTATCGAAGATAACACATTTTTTGTTAGTGAAACATCATGACTCCAAGTACCTACTTCAACACAGGTTAGAATTAACATGTAAGGTTCATTTTGACGTATTTAACAAACTCATCAAAATAAAAAAAAATCCAGCAAGCTTCTTATCTTTCATAGATTTTACATCTTTGATACTATAGACTTAAAAGTAGGAATGTCAGTAATATGAGATGTATGTACATACGTCAATAAATCCTGCAAACTTATTTTTCTCTAGAAAAGTACAATTAGTGGTCCTAGTTATTGCAAGAAGCTGTTAAGTGATCATAAAGCAATTGGATTCAAAATCCAATTTTCCTTCCTAGAAATATGCTCAAAAAATTCAAAGTAAACTCTTCTAGTTTTGATAAAACCTTGCAATTCAAAAAAAGCCTATAAATGAGAACGATTTTAAACATATATATAGTTCAAACGCTTAATTACAGAGGCTATAAAATACGACGATAACGAATATGTTGCATTTTTTAGAATATGAGGTAATATAGCCTCTCCTCACACATTACGTGAGATATTAACTTATTATAGAATGGACCTTCCGAAATATCTTGAAAAATCTTAAATAACAAGCAAAGATCTGCGTCCTTATTATTTGCTTACATATTTATTTATTTCGTTTAAAACATCTTCATCTTTATAAAAAAACCTAATTGACTCTTAACATGAAATCACTTTCACTTTAGTTGCAAGTGAATTTTGCCATTAACGTTATAAGTTCTATAGTCAGACACATGCTTATGTAACTTATGTAGCCGACCTTGTTCGAAAAATTTGATGTTGTCCTAATTGATATTTGACGACACAACTAGGTTCTTAAACTCGAATGACCTCTAAATTAGTCAAGTTAAGTTGCATGTATAATAAATATGAAACCTCTTTGGTGGTCACAAATGATAAATGAGTATATAGAATTCTGCATATATAATATAAAGAAAATATATGATTTATTTATATAACTGGTCTATAATTAATACGTAAAATATTAAGATGAATTACTGAGAAATCAAAGATATGTTACATAACAAAATGCAGTACATTGAAAGCTAAACAATATGGAAAACCCAACTAAAATGGAAATACCGCCAGGTTTATGCGTTTAAACAATAATTTTTTCGGTGGATTAAACAGTAGAAAATCATTTTTTTACAGAAATTCATTGAGGGAGTAAGTTTAAAAGCCTTGTGGCTTTTTTATTGAAAAGTTTGTTGAATTTCTTATTGTTAGACGCAAACCAAATTCATTTCAGATCAGAAAAACCAACTTTCAAGGCTAAATATTTTCCAGAAGCAGTAATTTGAAAATAATTGTATTACATCAGTATGGTTCTGAATAACAATTATTTAAACGAAACTTGTTTCGTTTTGACTCGACAAAATTAAATTGTCTATTGGATGGAATTGTCCATTACGTAAGTTTTGTGAGTAGCATAGAGTCACTCTCCACATCAATTAGGTATATTAAATTAGAAATTCAATGTATTTATTACTTTCCTTTTACATATACTTTTTATTTTCTATTGTATTCTTGTGAAGTATTTGTAATTTTTTTACTAACAGGATAAATTGAAAGTAGTACGTTGTTGCTAATACAGATATAAATTTCTTTGAAATAAAAACCTCATAAGCGAAAATCGTAGATTTATTGTTAGTAATATAATCTAAAATTATTTTGATATATACAGAGTGTACGCAGAATCTCGTATTATTGCTCCATCCTGTACATATATTCTGTATGCAACAACTAATTTAATACGCAGAAAAGAAAACTTAAGGCAAGATATAAGAAAACTCAATTTTTTCAGCGGTTGTTCAAATTTAAAACCACAAGATTCTTTATCTGACTTTACCACAATATTACAATGTATACATTTTTTCTCTAAAGAAACGTGTTTACAAGAAATTTATTTTTGTTATTATTTGTTTAGTCATATTAATTGAGATCTGGCTTATAGCAGTAATAATAATAATTGAACCTTATTTTGCAGACCATAATACAAGAATGAAGTAAGTCAAGAAGAATAAAATACCGTATAGGTACGATAGAAAAACCAGAATTATGTTGTTATGGTGTTACCGTCAGTAGTAATAATAATTAATGATAATAACAAAAAAAAGGTCACTCACGACGATGGTTCTTGTGTGCAAATGAAATGATATGGCATAGGTACCAATTTCGAGAAATTAACGTTTCCCTAAAAACATTAACAGATGCAATCCATCCCATTTAACTTATTAAACAAATGTTTATTCAAGAGTAGTTTATATAAAAAAGATTCAATCAAAAATGTTACGAATTAAACTAAATTATTGGAAAATATGTAGAATCTTGCATTTAAAAATAACTTAGTTTTAATCATGAATCTAAGCAGGAAGAAGGTTCTTGCTCCAGCAAAAGATCTTTATTTTCACCATATTATAGATTTACAAGAAATTTAAAGTACACTCATGAGAATTCTTGAAATTGATCGCCCTCGTAGATTAATATTTTGTCAAATGCTTTTGAATAATTTTAAAGACTTGTACATAACCTTCTTCGCAGACGAAGATGGTTTAATCTCAGTGGATACGTTAAGTCATAAAACATTAAGATGTGAAGTACTGCAAAAACGGAAAATGTTTACATTGAAAACCCTTCATATTCAGAAAGATCTTTCTTTTTAATTAACATTAACTACAGCGATGTATTAACAGGAAATTCTAATGTCTTTTATAAGCCAACTTAATGCAGCAGAAATTATAACTGCTTACTTCCACCTGAGTGGGGCTAGAACGTATACAGCAAGGCGCACAATTAAGTTTCTGAAATGCAAATTTTGTTCGACAACTGCAATAATTATGACGCAAAGAATCATTACACCCTCTAGAGAGGAAATTGTCACTTTGACATTTAACAAATTTTTAGAAGCCAACGTTTTATGACAGTTTTCGAAAAAACTATATAAAATATTTATTATATTACGGGCTGCAGGTCAATAATTACTGCCTTGATTGAAAGGACGTAAGTGAGATTCACAGGTTTACCTTGGTTGCCCTTAACAGCTGGATGTAATGGAATTTTACGTCCCTAGGGACGTAAAGTAATAAAACATGAATATAGCAATGAGCATCGATATATAACAAAAATTGACAACTTTGGCAATTATATAAGTATATAAACAAATGTCAAATATTTTCGTAAAATGTTGATTTTTGTCCGAATTTTGGGCCGATAGAAGAAAAAACATATGACACTCAGACCCTAAGTGTGTTTCCTGTCTAGTATGTATTGCAGACCGAGGCGAAGCCTATGCCTATTGCTATAATACGTCGCTCGGGGTGTAAAATTCCATTACATTAAAGTTTATTACGTCCCTCTAACCAGAGCAGTAATGATTAAAATTAAATTAAGTTAATTGACGTGTTTCAGCGTTTTTCAAAAAATTACTTCATAAATTTATAAACATTGTGCGTTACTTTGTAGACAGACTATATATTCCTTAAAGTGAGAATCAATAATGTTTAACGTGTGTTATGTATTGCAGTGTGCATTAACAAAAGTCAGGAATGTCAGCATTTGTAGGTTTCCTTCAGTTTGCGCATGCTTCAAGTTTCTAGATCAACCATATAGTATTACAGAATCATTTGCTTTCCTACATAGCATTATTCATATTTAAAACGCAGTGATAACTTGCTATTAACTTTTATTTCCCGCATATGCTTATCTATCAATCATAATACGATGCTGTCGCTTACAACCAATAAACAAACGCGCACATTCCGAAGTAACAATCAATTTAACCGATAGGAATTGTGGCGAATGTGTTAGACGCATACGGATTCTTATGTACAGGAATAATTAACGTCTAAGTACACAAAAAAAAACCAAGGAAACATTTTATCAGGCTTAAAAAGTACTGAACTCCTTGTAAATTTATTGTTTTGCGTATTTCGACATAATATCATTCAGGAAGGAAGTGGTTGGAGATTATAGGCCGAGAGCGTGGTTTGGAAACACACACTTTATGTTTGTATTTATGTATACAAGCTAGTATATAGTCTCATATATCGATAAAATTCTAACCGTCCATAAGTCAATATTAATAAATGTTATATAAATATAACATGGACAAAATTTTTAATTACATTTTTTTTATTTGAGTACTACTGCATAGAGGAATAAATAATCAGTATCATTCGTGTCTGGAAAGTTACAATTACCTCGCTGTTCTACTTAACTTAAACGTTGACTTCACAAATATGTGGGACTCAAATAAGTAGATAAATAATAAGTAACAAATATTCGTTATCAGAATCAAATAACAGCTATCAGAATCAAATTTCGTTGATTTGTATGTATCGAAAGCTATTTTAATGTATGTACACATTAATCGAAATTTATTCAAAGATTTTTTAAATTTCTAACAACAATAATCCTCATTGATTTCGTTACCGGGAAAAGAAAAGTAACTGAAGATAGTGTCTTTAGTAATTTTGTTTTTTGCTATTGGTATTGAAAATGCTACTACTACTTACAAATATGTAAAGACCATTCAACAAAAGAAAAGTAACTAATAAATAAAAATTTAATAATATTAAATAATGGATAGAACCACTTTTTCTTCGAATACATTCAGCAACTCGATTATTTTTTTTATTGTGGTGACGGCCCAACGGGGTGTAGAAACTTTTCTAAGCTTGTCACAACCTCACGAGCCTTTTAGTGTGTAAGTTGTGTGTGTAAAGTGTTCCTTGGCCTTGTTACTGTCCACCCCCTCGCCGTAAAGGGTGGAGAGCAGTTAATGACTCGGGAGTGTACCAGACCTATTAGGAATATCTATTTATCCTAGCGGGACTCGAACACACATCGCCTAACTCTCCCCAGTCGCAGGACCTCTTACCACTAAGCCACGAAGCCGTTAATTTGAGAGAGATATTGTTTCTTGGGGCATTTCCTGATAAGCTGTATTGACTTAGCGCCATAACTCGTCTAAGTTGGTAGCAGAAATTGGATTTCGCAGGAGCTGGCGCCCGATGATATCCCATATGTGCTCTATTAGCGAGAAATCTGGTGAGCTCGCAGGCCACGGAAGCAGATTTACATTGTTTTCGGTCAAGAAATGCATAGTTAGTCGGGTTGTGCGAGGTCAAGTATGATTTTGTTGGAATATTTCGTTCATAATGGTCTGCAAATAGGGGCAACTGCTTCCGTGCCACAAATTAGTACTAGTGGTGACCCAGAAGCAGAAGCGATAGCGCCCCAAACCATTATGCCGATTATGCCGGCGAGAAGTGCATCGTAATCCTAGCGTCTTGGTGCTATGAAGAAGATCGGGATTCATCGCTAATAGTTATTTTTATTACTATTATTATAGTTTTATAATAATAATAATAAATTATCAATGTTACTAAAAGTCTAACCATTTATATTTAGTGTCGTGAAACCTATTTTTAAGGTATGTAAAGAAGGTAAGCCTTGCAAGCAATGTGTGCATTATTTTAGAATTCTTTCCAGTTCCGTATGACATATTTTTATGGAGTAATATCCGGGAAATATGAATTGTTAGAATCTTCATATTGTAATATTTATTTAAGAAAACATTTTCCTTAAATCAAAAATAAATTATTGTCTATTCACAGTAAGTCTGACAAATTATATTTAAATCTATCTGAATTTTATTACTTTTTTTCTACTTATTTTCTACTTATCCTGAAACTTTTATGTTTATGAATAACGAAGCTAAAATAAGCTTTTTCCCGTCGTTTAATCAGTATTTGCAAAACAGCTGCAAGACCAAGATAATGATGAACAACAAACCAATTGCACTCAATGAAATTGTCTCGGAAATCAAAGATATTTCCAAAGCTTCCTAATCAGAGCAAATTTTGACGAAATCTACATCAACTTAATTATCTTTGAAAATTATACGTTACAAAGTAAAAGAAATTTTCCAGGAGCGATCCGGAAGTTACAATACAGTGTAAATTTTTACATCAAAATTCGAAGTAATTTCAAATCTGTACGTTGCTGATAAGCAGAGGTGATTCATAATGAATTGTATTACAATGATATTGCAACAAGTTTATTGCGGGAAAAACATGAGCTCTAATTACGGCTATTATATGAATTGTTATGAGCGTATTATTGCCACGAGTTATTTAAGGCTTATTGTTTACAAAACATAATAAACATTTAAATCTCGTTGAAAAAAGAACATGTTCTCTTTTTGCGCGAGACCTTATGTACTATTCTGTTGGAATTTGTTCACGAAAATGTATTTAACATCACGTTTGAGAGTCACAGCGTTGCACAAGTAAAAATACTGAATTTGGCCTGTTGGTGTATAATATCCAGAATATGTTGTGGTTGTCTTTTCCCAGATATTGGTTAGAATTGCCCTTTAATCATAATCAAACATGTCTTTGTCCAGTACTGTAATTTATATACTCAATTTTAAATTGTATGATCGTGCGTACCTCAAATGAAAGTTTATCTTCTTATAATTATATTTTTATCTGAAAAATGATCAAATTAGATCTAGGTCATCATACAAGCACAAGCAGGTTTGTAAATAAAATGAAATAAGTTGAGTGTAGGCTTTCACGACCGTAATCCATAGTAGAAATGTCTTTCGGGTGATGTCGTATAGTTAATATTTTACTTGACGTTTCGCTGACGCATGCTGTCAGCTTCTTCAGAAGATTTCTAAAGACGACTGCTGTTGTCTTTTGTTCCTCGTTATATATCCTATTTCTGTTCCGCTTTGCTGATCCAAAGTTGTTGTGCTGAACAGTATGCTTCTATCACAGCAAGAGTTTTTAATGAAAGACATCCAGATAAGACATACCTCCATTTGCCGCCAATAGATATAAAGAAATTCAGAAAACAACAAACTTATTTAACAACTGGTAGCGTTAGATCAAGGAAAAGCTGTAATAAACCTGTTTCTGAGAATAAGGGAAATAAGATTAATGTTTTAGCATATTCGAAGCACACCCTCGCAGTTCATCACCTGCTACTTCTAAAGGTTTGGCCATTTCAAAGACGTATGTCAATAGAATTTCGAAATGCAATGAGAGGCATCCATTTTCGGAAATTCCAGTGCAAGCTTTTCGGCAGAGAGACGAATTTAAAAGAAATGAATTATGCGAGACTTGAAGAAGATCAAAATTTTTTGTTTAAAATAATTTGTAGTGACGAATCAAAGTTCAATCGAGAGAGAATAACAAACAAAAGAGCTACTCATTATTGGTCTCGGGAAAATTCGCACATAACTAGATACATGCATTTTCAAGAAATTTTCAGCTTTAACATGTGTTGTTTGGTATTCGATAATCAAGTACATCATGAAATTTAGGACGAAAATTGAACGCAACAAAATTTTAAAGGGTACTGTTAGAAACTTCATTGGGATGTTATCTGCTAACATAAGAAATATGTGCTGATGTCAGTTAGATGGTGCACCCGCTCATCCTACCTTGCAAGTACAGCTAACCCAATATTTTTATGATCGATACTAATGGACCCTGAAGGTGGCCTCCAAGATCGCCGAATTTGACCCCTCTTGACTATTATTTTTGGGGTAGTATTAAGAGTCGACTTTGCGCAATACTAGCCAAAATTGAATCGTGTGAGGGGAGCGTTCAGAGAATTAGATCGAGCCGAGTGCGAAGAAGTACAAGTGACGTAATGAGACGTCGAATAATAAAATGCTTGGAGGAAAACGGAGGTCATATTGAGCAATCTCTGTGATTTTTTATTCTATTGTTTAGTTTTATGTTGTTTCTTAAATTTTGTACAGATATAATTGCTGTTAGGTATTTCTATTAAAATTGTAGACACCCTGCATTATATTAACAGAACATTTTACTACGTTTTGGTAAAACAACGTTAGTATTTAGAAAATTAATCAATTACAACAGTATAAATGTCAACATTTACGCAATAATCTCAATATCCAGATAAGCGAGTAAGATGGAAAATCCCAAGAATTTTATACTGAATTCAAAAACGTAATAGTACATAGGGTATTCCGGTTAACCGGAAACGTAAGAAACTTGAAAATATTTTAAGAAGAAAATAATTACCAAATTATTGCAAACCTCAAATTTTTAAAGCTGAAAGGTTTCATTAAGCCTGAAAACTTCCAACTAGCCTCTTCACATTCCCAAAGCATCAGTAATTTTAAAGGATAACAATGACACGCAGAAAAGACTTCAGCTTTTTCGAAAAAACATCAGTGGCAAAATATAACCCGACACAATACATTCATTACAATTCCATAACATCCTAATGAAATAAAATATTTGTTACGTACCATACGTATTGAACTAACATCTATGTTTACGCTGCTAGTTATATTTGATACGTATACATAGTTTGAATTTCTCAAGGATTCTCTGCAGCGTAATATTTTGCTTCGTTTTTCTAATAGGAATCAATTGTACGAACTTAAAACACCAGACTCTTTATTAGTTTGCCTACATATATGTACTTATGGTACGTAATTACTTACGTATTGGTCAATATTTATCGTTCAGCGTTATAATGGTTTTGATTTTACTATACATACACTAACAACAGTGCGTAATAGTTTTAAATAAATCAAATATATTAGCGCTTACCACAAAAGGAGCAATTGACAATATGTGTAAATTATTTGGATGTGAAATTGCAATGTTAACTTGTTTCGTTTGAATATCGATATTGGGAATATCAAAAGTTCAATTAAAAAAAAAACTTCGAAGTTGAAAATTTTAAACTTACCAAACTTGATTTCAAAAATAAAAATGAATATCGCTAATTTAAATGCCACAGCCATTCTACACAAGTAAATAAAGCATGAGGTAATTCTGCGTAATAAACAAACTTGTCGCGAACAACACAGCGCACAGTTAGAGTTTTCTTTCAAAGCTTCGCGGTTCCAACTTCAACTAACGCATTGAAAATATTTAATATTCAAATACCATGCTTGATTGAGCGCAGCGCACGCTGGTGGCGACCGCTAAATCGTCCACTTGTAAATCTTCGGTCCTGTTTCCTAGAAGTCTTGATTTTGAAATAAACTTGGATTTAAATTGAAAGGATTTGTATTGTTTAAGATACGGATTTAATTAAGTTGATGTAATTCGTTTTTGGAAATCGTAATATGATTTTATTTAAACATAAATTTACAATGTTCAATTTATACTTAACTTTGAATTGGAAAGTGACAAAAGTTCCATTCTGAAGGCCTTGATAATCAGAGAAAATTATAACTGATTCTATGTTATTAATTATCTTGAAATCGAAATTTTGATTGAAGGAAATCCACGACAAACTCGGTTTAAATCTTCAAGTCTTAACTTATCTTAACACTAAGTAGTAACATCAAGAAAGAAAGAGATTTCTTTTGATACAAATTGTTTTATTGTTTTTCAAAATATTCGCCATTAAGAATTATGAAATGTTGCGCGCGTTCGAACCAATTCTCGTAGCATTCTTTCCACTCTGAAGAAGGTATTTCCAAAACATGGTTTCCCAAGACTTCAACAGCTCCTTCTCAGACGATAAAAACCGCTGCCCTAGTATTTTCTATTTGACATTCAGAAATAAACAGAAGTTGTTAGACGATAAGTAAGGTGAATACGGACAATTAGACATTAATTCCATGTTTTTTTCCCTTAAATTAGTCGATTGTTTTATGGGCTACGTGAGAGCTGGTATTGTCATGACGAAGGATGATGCAACGTTGTTGATTGTTTTTCCTGCTCTCTTTTGAATGCATGAAGCATTAAATCCTTTTTTTTATTAAAAAAGATCTAATGCTTCATATATTACTAAACATAAAATGATCAAACAGCGGTGTAAAGGTTGAACAATCTGATTGTTTTGAAGTCCTAATCTCAAGAATTACTAAATATTTCGATGAACTTTGTTTAATAAATTTTAGTGATGATTTGAATAATCTAATTTCAACTATTGACGATTTCTCTGTTGTGAGTTTCAATGTTACAAAGTCTTATTTGAGTGTTGCTTTCAATGGTGTGTCTTCAGATTTTTACGATGTTTCCATTGGAATTACCCAGGAATCTCTCTTAGGACTATGTTTTTAGTCTATATTAATGATATTTGTTTGTAGCGCAGATGATACCATTTATTTTGTGCGCTGATGATATAATTTCAGAAACAAAAGCCAGTAACTAACTTACCTTCCTTGGATTTGGTGCTGGAAGAGACGATTGGTGTTTGACTAATTGTCTTTTATTACATCGACAAAAACTACATATTATACTCCTAAAACTGGAGAATACACAGCGAATATGCTTCACCGATACATCCCTATTGAATTGTTATGGAGCCCATATCTATTTAATATGTGACCTCTTTGGGCTTACATATGGCTATTCTGGCTTTCAAGCAACTCACCTGTAGATAATTGTTTCTCCACAGCGACGTGTTATTAGAATTGCTGTTGGATGGTAATCTAACTTCATTAATATTTTTCTTTCTTTTCATCCATTTTCTGACTAATTAAACTGTTAATCGATCTCTGCGGCCTTCACATCCCTTCGTCGCGATGCCAAATTATGTGATTAGAGTATCTTTAATTAAATTCTATCGTCCGTTTATATTTCTACATAGGTCATCCGTATTTCTACGGCCATTAGTCGATTGGCTTTCACCTCCTACAAATGTGCACTGATAAATTGTTACAGAACGAAACACGTGTCGTAAATGGTGGCTGATTAATACTTTCATTATTATTGTTATGATCATTATTATTATTAACCAAAAACTAAAGCGCAATTATTAAATATAATGTTTGCATAGATTATAAAGGGTTGCCCAAAACTTAAACTTCTTTACCCAAAAATGTTTAATAAGTTTAACGAAATCGTTAAAAAATTAAATTATAGCACGTTTAAAATTGATATAAAAAAAATTCTTACCAGAGAAGGCATGCTATAACATAAATGGGAATTTTAACAAAGTGTTTAGCGGTGTTTAATATTATTTTTATCCTCTTTTGAACTGTGCAAATATTATTGTCTGTGTACACACCAATAAATTGTTATTATAATTATTGGATAGCCGTCACTTATTTATAGCTTGAAATCTTCTTGCAAAGAAAATGGTTCAAGATTCAAAACAATTTTTACTTTTCAGATTTTCCAGAAAAACTAAATAAATAACAATTTGGCAAGGCTAAGTAATAATAATTGATTTATTTCGATTGTAGAACGTGTCAGAATTTTAAATATTTGTTTGGAATTCCCAGATTATAAAAATTTACTTTTAAATCGTAAAGGTCAAATATTTGGAAACCTAAAATTAAATAAAAAAACAACAAATGAGGCCATTGTTTGCCTCCTGTAATTGTTTGTATGAAACAAGTTGGCAAATTGTTATTTTTTGCCTTATTACGGTTTGATCTATGACCTGTGATATATACAATATATACGTAATTGTTAAATGGATTACTTTTTCACCTTTGCTACAAAGCAAAGGATGCATTACAAGTGGGAAGTCTTCGACACAATCTTTGCCTATCTTTAAACAAATAAATGTTTTATGCTTTATATTTTTACTATCAAAACACCGTTTTCAACGATTGCTCTAGTTCCGTAAAATACGTAACTGGAATAATAAGTATGATCCAGATTTGCCTAGAAGATAGTGAAATTATAGACCGTAGGAATGCAATATATATGGTTCTGCATAAAGCTTAAGGATTGCTTAATATGAATGAACATAAGCAGAGGAATTGTTCTGCTGAAATGTTTTCAAATGCGTTTTGTCTAGATCAAGAGGTAGCTCCGGTATAACGCCGTGTCACCATTCACTGTTGTTATTGGCGAAAAATTTAATTCGCTCTTTACAGCATGGGGATGATAATAACACAGCCGCGGAGCATGTGGCACACTATTTATACAGCTTAAAAAGCTAACATGCCCCGTAGGATCGTCACTACACATAAAACAACCATTTTTCACGTTATATTTTATCGCGAATTAGATATTTTAATTTCCTATGTAATAACAACATATTTATTCTATTGTAGTCAATTGCAAACGATCAAAACCTACTTAATACGTATATCAACTCTCCAAGTACTTGGAATTAGCAATTAGAACACAACAAGAATATCTATGGCGAACTCTAAACTTCCTAGAAGCATGTTAGTTACGCGATATCTGCGTAACATCGACTAAAACCTTTTTGCTAAGACTACTTCAGCATCATGCGTAATATTCTCTCCAAAGTTTATATTTGCCGGAATGACTATCTTCTATATATACAACAATAAGAAGATAATGAAAGAACACACATAGATAGCGGAAACTTGCTCAAATAGACGCTGGTAATCTTTCTAGTACAATGATCTTGATAAGAGACACTTTACTAGATTAACGAATTTAGGCGGGAAGGCGTAGTGGTGGTCGAGATTGGTGTTGATTAGGTGGAAGTAGCCAAATTATTGAAACGTGCATGTGTTTTGGAGATAAGGGATTAGGTAAAAACGAACTGTTGGTCGTATCTAACTAAAGTATATTCTGAAATTATCACAATTTATCACTAGTTTGTTATCACTTTTAGAATAACTGGGGATGCTTTATTTATTACATATCCAATGGCTGGTCTTTAGGGGAAGTTAATGAGCCTATTATTTTTAATAAAATAAATATTGGCATGTGGGAATCGCATAATAATGATTAATTGTCGTCGTTCATCTGAGCATGGATATTGTCATTGCTTAAATGTATATATATAAAATATAGCAAATTTCATTTATTCAAATTCATAAATTCGTCCACATTATAAAATATATTTTATTCGTTTGTTAAAACCACCCTTAACCTCACCTTACCCCTTTTATCCATTTTCCATTTTCCATCCACTTTTGCCAAAATTTGACTGCCACCTTACATGATTCTTGCTAAACAATAAATTATATTTTATTTTAACAACTTTTTTAATACTTCGCGAAAAAATCACGAGTCGCCATTGTACGTATCAGTTTCGTAAGCTTCGGCATATAATAATTTGTATATACCAGGCCGGGCCTGTCATATTGTTGAACTGCCTAAATGGTACCATCAAAATTTTAATATTTTACGTAACAACATTGTCGAATAAAAGTCATTTAAGGAGCAGAAAATGTAAATTTTATTCATAACAAAAAGCAAAGATATATGCTATTATAAAAAAAAAATGAGTTGCTTCCTTTACATCAAATGCTCAAAACCTGCCTGCTTTAGCTATGGTTGCACCTCGTATTCCTGTCTTGAGGTTCTTTATGAGGCACTATTTCAGAGCAGAAATCTCTGCTTGAAATATGTTGGTGTGGAGTCCTGTAGGCATTTTAAGGTGGTAGTTAGGCCTACTAAAGCCTATATCTGTTCCAACACCTTCTATTCTTGAGCCGTCCGTGTACACCTCGTTTGCTTTGAAGTTGTCCACTCACACTTTATAAGGCTGATCAAAATTTTATTGCATAGAGATCTTGTCTTTTGCAATATACATCAGGTAATTTATGTTGGGATATTCAAAGACTCTAAGATGCCCTTTAAGATTCCTAGGCTGCAATCCCTTCATTTTGTTTAGCGTGAGGACGCTATATAGCCTGTTTTTGAATATGGATGTGAAGCTGCGTTAGTCCGAGCAGGATTTCCAGGGGTGGTGTGGGACACGTACGCATCACACCAGTGATGTTGAGACAAGCAAGCCTCTGAATTTGTTGAAGCTGCTATTGCAAAGTTTTCTGAGTTGTTTTTGGACACCAAACCAAAGGAGGCGTAGGTGATTATGGGTCTAATTATTGCCGTGCATGACTAGAAGATCCTTATCTAGAGTTTAAACAAATGTATTATTTTGTCTTTAATTTAAATGTTTAATAATGAACAACCGAGTTACTTAGGCTTATTTTTATTTTTTTTATTGAGTTTTTAGGGAAAAGTTATGTATGATGCAGGCAGTTGGATTATTTGTTATAAATCACTCCGTGTATATCTTGTATGTCAAAACGTGCTGTTCGTTTTCTACATTTTAATATTGTTAAAAATTTTAAATTTCACCCATATTTTTATCGAGATAAAATAATTAACAATTAACAAGCCACAAAAGACGAAATTCAATAATTAATGCAATTTTCTAGAAAATTTTAATTTAATATATTTAAAATTATATTGGTTTTTGCCATCTACTAGTGAATAGATAAATTAATTTAGATAAACCGAGCTCAATAATCGATATCTATAGTACACCTTTGTCTACTCTCCCATAGATAGCAACACCTATTTCGTCAACAAATATTTATCTGATCTTGGCTAAAACTAATTCTGTGTAAAATAATCCATGTTGCTTACGTTAGAATTGCGATACTGGAAAAGATAAAGAAAAAAAAAACCTTTACGTTTATATATATCTATATTTATTTTATATTTATATAATATACATAAATAGCAACCATACTGTTAAGGTTGAACATGAACGAAGTGCGCAAAATATATTTTCTTCATCGTATTTTGTCTTGACTTAGGTTTTTCTTTTGAATATGAGTTAACAATTACATATGTCGATTAATCCCAAAAGTGACTCATTTTCTTCGATATTAAAATACAAGACACGTACTTGCTACATATAAAGATATCAGGTGATTTTCGGGATTTATCGAAGCTCTGTTTTACGAATACATTATATTATGTATGTATATATGAAAATAATTACAAAATTTATTTCTTTATCCGTATATTAATACGTATGCATTATTTATTCTCGCCGGGGTATCAATTAAGGATTACTAATATATTGATAACAATGGTGACCCCAGATAAGAAATATCAATTTACAAAATTATTATTTTTTCAAGTTCCCTCACAATTTTGAATTTTATTTAGACAAGAGTTTTTATTGACTCCAAAATTGACAATTTTAAGTTTATTTAAATAAGTGGAATATGTAACAGGTAAGAGGTTTGCCTAAAGAAAATAATAAGTACAAGAATCCCTAATTTTTAAAATCTTCCACCACACTTTTCTTTTAATTTGAAGATTATTTTGATATCAGAGATACGTATAAAGTACATATAAGAAGTATGAGAGTATTCTATGAAGATCAGTCATGAAATGTACCCTTCTTTTCATTCGTCTTTGTTTTGCAGGACATTTTTTTTCTCTTAATTTATTTGGCTGCTACAAAATCTCGTCCATGAACAACATACAATGTCATATTTAACAAATTTACGCAGATATCGTATAGCAAATGTTTTTTTGTTTAATATTTTGTAATCGAAGTTACGTCACTGTGTGTTGGTCATCTTGTTAGGTATGTGGATTTCCCCTATGCAAGTTGATATATTCGTTCTTCTACATTTGGGTATGCGTAGTATTTACTCAAAACAAACGACGCGATTTCCGCAAGAGATATCAATATTATTATGTTATATATTTGTATTATATGATATACTGTACAATTTATTTAATGCAAAACAGTTTATTTCCATTAATCTACTCATTAATCTTTCTTTAAATAATCTCGTTATCAATATACACAGCAAATTAAATCCCTTTTATATCTGTTTATACATATATTATAAATTATTTACTTTATATAGATACATTTATTATATTACGGCGTTATAAAAAAAATTTCGCTTGTGCCCAAGGGTCTTTTTTTAGCTTTTGGGTGTTATTTGCCTTATTGCCTGTGACGAGTCTGACAATCCATTTTTTTTTTTAGTTTCCGTTTTTGTTTTCTTGGTTTGACGACACATCGCGACGGTTTTCGAAGTTAGGTTGATCCACTGCTTTGCCTTCACGTCGTTGTAGTTTTGTTGGCATTATCGAAGCCTTCTACAAGGGTCTTTATGATAAATTTGATGGTTAAATTGTAGATATTCTCCACATTCTCCGTATATCGATCTCCTAGAGTTTGCTTGACGGCTTCCAGAAACGGAGTTTCGATTTTCTGCAACGAAAAGGAAACAGGAGAACATTATATTAATGTTTGACGAATCGAATTTGGCTGGTAACCAAATACGTTGAGAAACAACTACTAATTTTGGGGTTTTTAACTTTTCATATATTGATTCGAACGATGAAACATTCAGATAACGAATTATTTATCCTCCCATAACGAAATGATGAAATGAATATTTTCTAAGATGTTTTGGTTACAGAATTGAATCAACGGGGTGGTGCCCAAGTCTTATTAAATCTATCAAAATGAATATTTTCTAAAGGAATGCATTAAATGCTGTTTTGTACGGTTCAGCTTCATTTACAATATGTGCATTTAATTTGAAACAGCTACACAGGGTGTTCCAAGCAAGGCTAATAAATATGGAAGTACATGTATTAAAGTATGTTATGCAATTATGACTATATTTGTAATGTCAAAAGATATTGCACCAACCGCTGAAATTTTTAGTACGCACAGTGATTAGTTTGTCACAATTAATCTTGAGCCCGAAGACATAAGATTAAATAAGTTACAATTTTTTAACCTTCCAAAATTGAAAGATAATTCTATTGAGCCTTAATATTTCAGACATTAGGCGTTATCTCAGTTTAAGTCTTAAAAAGTAAATATTTCACAGATACATCTGCTGCAATGACAATATGGAAGTACTAGCAGAAATATGAAAATCTCTCTATTTTTCTAACAATACCAATAAATAAAAAAAAATACGATTACTCAGTAGATACTAACCCAGAAGTAATCTACTTTGAATCCAGGAATTCGTCTATGTGAAGCTCCTACGTGGTGAAGATACTCGAAGAAAGCGTCTAAGTTATCCAAACCTTTGATGCCCTCGTCAAGTGTTTTCATGACAGTCGTTGCATGTTCGTGCAGTTCCAGACTGTTTGCTTGATCTTCTTTCGTCTTTAGCTCTTTGAACTTCGAAAACATTGACAATAATTCTGCATGTTCCTCGAACAATCTGGAAAAAGAAGAGATTTGAATTATGCACGGCATACCCAAGTAAATATATTGGTTTTATCGTTTATAACGTTGCAGAATGTTTTCAATTTATAGCATCTATTAGGAGCAATAATAGCAATCCTTTGATCTCCCTCTGTATGCAGCGTCTTCGAATAGAGTTGACAAGAGAAAAAGACTTTATTATTAATTTTACGACAAAAAGTTATTTTCCATGAAAAATTCTGCTTTTCAAAGAAATGAGCTTGCTGTGAAAAAAAAACGAGATCAAATGTATACGGTGTTAATCGTAGTCATGTTATTCGTCATCCTGGACAGAATGCTTGTAAAAGAAAGTTGTTTGTAATCCAAAATTAAAATTTGGAATTTTAAATTTTTAAATTGAATCCACAAAAATTGACAATAAATCCTGACGGTACGGTGCACTACATGTTGTACATTGGACTGTCAATAATAATGAACATAATTAATAGGATGGGGATTTAAGTGGAAGTTGGAAGCAACTATATGTAGCCATAATTTTCAAAAATTTTGATAATGTTCATTATTATTGACAGTCCAGTGACTCTACGAACCGTTGTTGGTACATTCTATCACGGAAAATTAATTTAACCAAATCCTCCCATCCATATTTCTCAGAAGTGATTTGTCAACCAGTGCCGTACCAAAAGTGTAGAATGAACAGAACATCCGTCTTGCTGCCAAAAATCTAGCTTCGCATTTTTGTGGATAAACATGTTGATATAAATTTCCATCAATAAAATATGGACTAACGATTCGATCATAAAAAAATCCGTACAAAAGTATGAACAAATGTTAACATATTTATAACGCAGATGAAAGCGGTTTTAATTTGGAATTGCACGTTGGCCGCTCTCTACCTATAAGGAATCTACAACATCTACATCAACATCAACAACATCAACATCTACAACACGTAGTTATACCATACTGCCTATAATAAGGCACGTTTCGGTTCATGAGTTCGGGAAAACTTATTCCGTGTTGGTGCTAATATGTTCCACATGATATCTTAATTTTGTTAGATTATTAAATGCTAACATTCAGGCTTCACACCGAATAACAAGTGGGATGAAAATAATTCTGCCACTCGATTCTTGCAGTGGTCACTGTCCTGCCAAATTGCAGGAATATATATCTGCCGACAAACCTACACATGTTTTAGCCATTCCCAAGAAAACGACTAATATGGTACAATTCGTGGATATATATGATCAGATCGAATTTTACTTGGTAACATGGATATTGATTTACACCAGCACAATAACATAATAAAATTGCAATCTTTAGTTCACAACTCTCCTTCCCAAAATATACCAATTTATTACTATAATTCGATTTCGCATTCATTGATTTCTATCCACTGCAAAATGCCGTTATTGTTATTATGTCTACCGCTAATCTCTGTGTTATTTCATTTCTGCATCCATAGCTGCTCTTGGAACCATCATTAAAAACAATCAAATTCGGCAATAACATATCTTCCCCAATATCATTGAGATTATGGACTGTTAGCTTGTAAATATATTCAACTGCTAGTATTTTCTCCTTAAGAAAAGTGGAGGTTCAGGAGCTTCGGTTGGCTTATTTCGTATAGCACAACCATGTAAGAGTCTTAGATGGTAAGACATCCAAGCTCTTTAAATTAATTTGGTTATCTCCATACACTGAGCGTTCACCTCTGTTTTTTTCTCATTTTCCTATCACACTATTAATGAGAGCAGCCTATTTTACCATATTGTCAACATAAAGCCCAGATATTTCACACATTCTTGAATAACCAAGTTCCTGCAAGGCATATTTCATTGTTGGGAAGATTTCTTTTACCAGATAAGAACATAACGTTTGTTTTGGATGTTAATAGTTAAGTTATTCTAATTTATCGAAGTTATCAATTGACTGGCAATTATAGACATATTTTCCACAAGGGTTTCAATACATCCAATTTTCTTTACATAATTAAAATAAAATATACATTGTGTGTGTTTGCTGGTTCAAAAACTTATTATTAAATGTGATTTTTCTGGTACATCTGGGTGTAAAACGACCAAAAACGTTACCTAAATTTCTATTTAACGTTGTTTTATCAAAGCATAAAAGCATAAAAGAGAAATTTAAAAAGATTAGGTTCCTGTCATTTATATAATTGCAATTTTCTAATTCCAGACGGTTTAAACACTTTACAGAATTTGAGTTAATGTAATATGTAATAGGTTAGCGGTCACAAGAAACAAAATAAATAACCGTTATCAAATAAACAATAATCTATTCCAAGCAAGTATTTTCTCAGATTTTGAAAATTTGGGAATACCAATGTGCAAATAAAAAAAAATAATACTGTTTATTAAATCATGTTCAATTTAATTTTTTGAAGTATCTTTATCGCTAGAAATTCCTATCCTATTAATTACAACGTGCAATTCGATATTACAATTTGTTTATAATGCAGTTTAAGTTGCGTAAACAAACATGTAATTTCTAGAAAGATATACGTAAACAGCTGACGATAATTATGCAATATCAATCTAAAACATAAAAATAAGGTATCTTGTAACTTTGATCTCTGTGTTAATGATATAAATACATGTAATTTGATACAATTGCCATAGTTTTAGTTGTTATCCCAACTGGCTTTGATTGATTTTACACACTTAACTTTCAAAATGAAGTTCTTGTATTGTACTTTTCTTTTGCTGGCTATCATTGCTTCAGGTTAGTACTTTTAAATTAAGCTTCATTTCTACCACATATTAGATAAAATTAACATTGTATTTTCTAACAGCTTTGGGGTCGACATCATCTTGTGGACCAAACGAGGTCTACAAGAGTTGCGGTCCAGCATGTCATCCGACTTGTGCCAATCCGGATATCTCATCGATAGCTTGTCCGAAACCTTGTATTGCTGGATGTTTCTGTAAAGATGGATATCTACAGAATAAGAAAGGAAAATGTGTACCCAAAGGTTCTTGTTAATTGTTTTTTTTTTTATTATTATACTTTGTTTTGTGCCAAATTATTGAATGTTAAAAAGATTGACAAAATAAAGTTATTAAATGGATGGAAAAGTTTTTTTATCTATTTGTATTGGAAAATAAAATTAATTTAAGAGTAATGATTTGTTGAATATTTAAGGAAAATCTTATGTAATTTTAAGCATGATCGATTTCTTCTGATTTAACGTACAATGTAAGCTAATTCACCAAAAAAAATTCATTGTTACATCAAATGACTAGATATCATGCCCAACAAGATTGTAATGAGATTGTTTTTGTGCATTATCAATAGTAATTCCTCGTTAAAAGGAAGCGAAAGAAGAATTGGCTTATGATAAATGTACACTGCCGTTCAGAGAAGTTCGGTCGATTGGTAAAAAACATGAAAAGGTTACAGAAACAAACGAAACTAAAAACAAAATGCAATTTTATTGTATGTACAGGTAAAAAAGACAAAAATAAATAAATAAAAAGTTATTCTGGCCTAATATAACATGCTGAACATTACATTTTTTTTCATCGAAAAAACCTCCTTTGCTGTCACCGCTCGAACTATTCTAGGCATTCTTTCGATAAGTTTTGTTAAAACGGATTGTGGAATATTAATTAATATTAATTAAGAACGGGCCCACTGTAGCCGTTTTGCTCTGTTGCCCCGATGTAATAAGGGTTTTCGAATGGCAATGCGTCCATGAAGGTCCGCTTGTTGAAGTCGACGTTTTACCGTACTCGCCGAAACTTGTTCTTCACGGCCGCGATATTTCGATTGCGTTTGCTTAATAATACAATTCTCAAATCTTCAGCTTTTGTTGTTTTCCTAGATGCTCCAGGACGAACACGATTTTCTATAGTTCCAGTTGTCCGATATCACTTTATGATGTCATTTACTGCTGAACTTCTCATATTTATTTTTTCAGCAATTTGTCGCCCCGAATATCCTTCTTCGCACAGCGTAATAATGCGTGAACGTTTTTCTACATTGGTAAGCTTGCCAGGTGCCATTTTGAAGTAAATTTTCTTAAAACTTTCGCGCAAAAACGACAGATGCACACCAACACACGTTTAACAGTAAAATGAAGCAAATTTATATCTTTACGCCTGTGATAAATAAACAAGAGTGATACTGCGGTATATTTCCTAAATGTATTATTCGTTAATGATCCCCAAACGACCCGTTTCAAAAGATCGGTACTTCCGAGTAATTCTTGGAATGATAATAAAAGGGACTTTATTGTGGTTGTCGCAATATTTCTACTTTACATAATAATTTATGGCTTTAATCCCTTAGAAAAGGGTGTATGAATAATATTTTTCTAATTTTATGTATTAATAATTCTATACAGTGCGATATAATAGATTTTTATTGTATGATCGAACTTCACTGAACGGCAGTGTACATTCATTACTCCAATGCAAATTCAATGATGCCTCAGTTGACAACATCAGCGTTAGTTTGTGAGCCCCGATTTTAAAAGTGGATTTAGTGAATTGTACGTATTATTAACCTAGTTTTTTTTTTTAACTTGATGTTACGCGCAGATTGAAAAGTATTCTCCGTCTAATTCACATATCATACCACAGAGATGCAGAAATGCAAATATCTAAGACCGGAGAAATTTAGAAACATAGCGCTAGCAACTGCTTATTCCTCAATCTAAAGCGTTTTCATCTAAAAAAATGTGCGTCTAAACAGTATTGTCTATCCACAAAGCTCCTCTATCTGTGGTATCAATAAATTCCACGCCTAAGTTAGCTCTAAAACCGGGTTATTTGAAAGTTTCTGATGGTGAGACGTGCTTGGAATAAAGTAGTTCAAATGATACGATTGGCAATAATAAGAATCTTATTCACGTAGTGATGGTCTTAGGTAAAAAATATATTGACTTTTCCCTCATTTTTGTTCCTCTCTTCTATTATTTCCCCCCATGTACAACATTCTCATTCCCAAAAGCAAGTAAGCCCGCGAGGGAAATTTATTTTGCTTGTTCGGGGGATTTTTCTCCTATTTCTTTCTCTTTGATATTTGCAAAAGGGTCACGCGCGTTTCGTCCATGAGAGAAATACTACTTTTGAAGAATAAATATATTTTAATTAAATCCCAAATGGTGTGTATAAAATATCGTCTTCATTGCATTTTATATGGTGGAGGAATTGCGCAATTATTTCTCTAATTAAAATGCGCCCCAATCTCTGTGAGGAACTGCTTGTATCTGTGCTGATCCCAAAACAAAATTTCGATATAGGTCTAGCTCCTGTTGATGCTGGGGCTTTTGAGAGCCTCAAGTTGGTGTATTTATTACTTTTTTTTTTACTTTTCTGGTAAAATTAAAAGAAACGCTAAGTCGACATGGAACTTAAAGAACAACTAACGTAGCTTACAGCTTTGTTTGGTCATTCTGCTTCTAAACTTTTTAAGTAAATTCATCTATATTATTAGGGTCGCCTATGTATGAGGGTGTCATTACTAAAGTTTGCCACTTTTCGTGCGGTTCACAAAATTAAAAGAGACTAGACAGACTCGTGTTTTGTCGACTCTCAGGGAAACCCGTAAACAACACGAACCCATTCCCATGAGACGAATAAACACGAGTCTGTCTAGTCTCTGCTAATTTCGTGAAGCGCACGGAAAGTGGAGAACTTTAGTCATTATAATAGATTGAACCGCACGGAAGTATCACTTTACAATAGATACAAAAACTTGTGAGCCTTTATCTAATCGCCAGCGATTATAATTATATATTATAATAATTATCTTTCATCCAAAATAATACGAAGTCAGTTCAAAAATTTTTGGGAGTTTTATGAATTTTAAACGAAAAAAATTCATAGATGAATTCAAACCCCGCCTGTAATATACTTTCTATACTCTTATATTAGGATAATATGACTTGTACGTGACTGTATGGATTTTAGAGCATCAACGTGTTCAAACACAAATCGACTTTTCCTTAGCAAAAAGTGATAACGTCACGTTTTTATCAATATGTGGCTTTATATCAGTGTGCTAAGTTTAATAACATTTTCTAAAGAATGAAAAAATATGTTGGTAATGTATGTATAAATACTAGATTTCTGGATGAATTTCCCATGAATCTTAGTTCTTGTAGAGGATACACTAAAACTTTGAAAAAGATGAGAACTTTTCCTATTTTGCTTGTTATGCTAGTGGGTATGTATTATACATTAAATCTGACTAAAACTAACATAATTTGGTGATTTTTAATTTCAGGATTCAGTTCTGCACTTAGGAGTAAGTATTTGTCAATGTTCTCATTATATTTGCTTATTACTACCGTTATTTTAAAGTAAGATGCGGAGAACATGAAGTTTATAATCGTTGTGCGTCTCTATGCCCCTTAACCTGTGAGAATATTCATGATCCTCCGCATTGTTCTCCTGGAATTGTTTGTCAAGAAGGTTGCGAATGCATGGAGGGATTCGTATTACATAACGGCGTTTGTGTCCCGATTGATAGTTGTCCAGAACTTCATTGCCTTGGAAACAGAACCTATGAATTTCGGAATATCCACGTTACAACATGCGATAATGTCGATTTGTATCCTTTGAAACCCGGATGTTATTGTAAATATGGATACTTTCTGAACAGACACGATGGACGTTGCGTTTTGGAGGAAGATTGCCCGAAAAGTTAGATTATATTTTTTATTATTGCATAAAATCCTCCTGCATATTATTTCGCCAACTTTTCCAGAGTTCGAATGCCCCTTTAAACATGAAGAGCTTAACTTGTGTAGGGGGTCGTGCCCACCAACATGCAGAGATCCAAAACATCAACCATGTTACCTCGCCGAAAGGTGTCGCAGAGGTTGCGTTTGTGAAGAAGGTTATGTAAGAGATACCGAAAATGGAAATTGTGTTGAAGTAGGGTATTGTCCAGGTAATCTAATACGCTGCTTGTTTTAATAATTTAATGGTGAAATATATTCTGAAAGAACAAATAACTGTTTTGTAGCTGACAAGTGTTATGGTCGACATGAGATCTTCCAAGAGTGCGGCTCTTATTGTCCTGCTGTTTGTGGAGAAGGTCTGAAAGCTTGCATATTAATTTGCGTCAGAGGATGCTTTTGCGAACCTGGTTATATCAGGGAGCATAAAACAGGTGAATGCATTTCTGAGGAAGAATGCAAGAAGCGTATTTCAGGTTAGTTGATGAGCTTGTGTCATATTTGTTAGAGGAAATAAAGAGTTTTTTCTTGTAATTTACTTTGTTTTATTTGTGTTTATTATTGCAGTCTTACAAATAGTATTAGAAAAGGTGAATTTTGGAACTAATTTCAATAATTCAAGCAATCCTGTGGATTTAATAAGATCAATCTAAATTGAGTTATTTTTGCTGTAATATTGACCCAATTTATTTTGACAAAATCAATCGAAATTGATCATTTTTAATTAAATATCAATCATTCGTGGAGATTTTACGAAAGAAATCGAAAATTCACTATTTTTTTCTACATTTGAAGGAAAAATATTTTAGAATTCAACGATCTTCTGCCTGACAAGGGTAACATGTTATAACGTGATGATATACCCCTATCCGGAAATATTCCATTAATTTAGAAAGAAATAATTTCTAAAACTTTCAATGAACACGATCCAAAGGAATGGAGCTGCAGGCAGATATAAGATACCAAACTAACACCGCATATTCAACTCTACTTAAGACAAGGAGTTGAGACTTCAATTTTTATTAAATCCCCATGATTTACTGAAATACAAGGTGTGGCAAACGTATTCTAAGGCTAAACTAGAAAGAACGCGAGTAGAAGAAAAGTCTCATAATTTGTCAATATAATCTCTTGCTATTTCAACACACTTTCTCGTTTGATGTTTGTCCCTCCACAATGTGCTTTAAAAGTATCTCATGGATCTCTTTCATCGGTATGAAATTTTCTTCCGCTTAGATATATTTTTAATGTTGAAAACAAAAGATAGTCACTTGGGACAAGATCGGGACTGTCGAGCTCTTTGAATCTGCACTGGTGCACAGTAGCCTTAAAACTTGCAGCTATGTGGATAGGAGTTTTATCATGTAAGAACCTCGTCCCAGCTACTCTTGGCGTAGCAAATCGGCATAAAATATTGCGTTTAGTTAAAGTCGATTAACAAGATGCTCTCGCTATTCCAAACAATTGTACTCATCACCTTTTTTGTACTCATTGTCACCTTCTTAGGGATGGGTTTGTTGACGACCACGATTCGATAATAAATCGCACTCAGGGCGTTTTTATTTGGAAGGGTTCTGCCGTTGCTATCGTAAGCTATCAACTTGTACCTCATTCTTGACAATACCACAAGCTAGCCACGCAGTCTATTTCTGTTGTACGGTATCAATTACTGTTCAATCAATTATCGCTAAGATTTCAATGTTATTATTAACTTTTTAGTTCTTTTTTAAGTTCAAATTGATGAGTAAGGTACTTGTATTATCCTTGAAGATATTGCACATTTATCTCCATAAAAAAATCCACTGTACAAGAGGGTGGTGAAGTAAATCAAAGTTTAATACATCAAATCTTCATTAACGATTTAGAGATGTGCAAACTAAAGTTATGTTAATAAAAGATTTAATAAGACATAATTTACAAATTAAACAAGGAATATTTATGATTAGCATCCTCTAAGAAACATTTTCCTGTATATTTCTTTTATTTAAACGTTCAGAAACATATTAATTTTGTTGTTACTTCCTTTTAACATATATTGCTGCGCGTTTGTTTCAACATAATTTATAAATTTCGTGCTAACTTTTACTTCAGAACAGAAAAGTGGGTATTTTATCTAAACCGCCCGTTCTTTAACAAAGAATCGATAAGGTTAGAGCTTTATTCGCACGTACCAGTTAGATAAGCACGCTGAAATTGATACGTTTACTGATTAGTACTTAATATATAAATATAACTCCCTAAGTTCTAAAGCAAATCTTATTGGAAATGAAAGTAATTAAGGTTTTCATTTTGCTTGCAGCATTTGTAGGATTAAATTTTGCATATGAAAGTAAGTAATCTAATATTTTTTCCAGTTCTAATCCTAATATGTAATTTCAAGTAATATGCGCACCGAATGAAGTTCACCAAGTCTGCATATCTCCATGTCCTTTAACCTGCGAGAATTTCCGCGATCCTCCACATTGTTCACCTGGTATCGTTTGCCAAGAAGGTTGTGCGTGTAAAGAAGGTTATGTATTGCATAACGGTACTTGCGTACCCCCTGAGAAATGTCCGGAGCCTCGTTGTCCTGGAAACCAAACCTATCAGTCCAGGAATATCCATATCAGAACTTGCGATAACAACGAATTCGATCCTTTAGAACCGGGATGCTATTGTAAGCCTGGTTATTTGTGGAACAGTCGCAATATGGAATGCGTTTTGCAGGTGGATTGCCCAAGAGGTTTGATTATTGGATTAGTTTAAATTCGTAATAATTTTGCTTATTTTTAAATAGTATGTGGACCACACCAAATTTATAGATCGTGTATATCTGAATGCCGTCTAACTTGTGACAATTACCATGATCCTCCAATCTGCCCTCGAATAGAAATATGTAGAGAAGGTTGCGAGTGTGAGGCTGGTTACATATGGCATAAGAACGATTGCATCCGAATTACGGAGTGTCCGATTCGCAATTGTGGCGCGAACAAAACCTACGTGTCGAGGAATATTCATGTTAGAACCTGTGATAATTTGGATCTATATCCCTCGAGGCCTGGATGTTATTGTCAACCTGGCTACTTCTTGAATAAACATAATAGTCATTGCGTTTTAGAACAGGATTGTCCAGGTGGTTAGCTTTTGTATAAAATTTAATATTTTCTTTATGAGATCTAATTGTATAGAGTATCACCCTCCTCCGCCACCAAAATGCGTCCGAGCTGATGGGACATTGGGACCATGCTACCCATGTAATGATATTTGTAAAGGATACCGTGCTTGTATTGAAGCGATATGCCCTCTTTCATAAATCTTCTTGTCTAATTATTCGAGTCTATGGTGTGGCAAAGATGTAAATGTAAAATGTAAAAAGCTTTTTATCATATCTTTTATGTAATTTGTATGTTCTAAATAAAAAAGGGTTATATTTCATTATGAAGTTTGTCATTTTCTTACGTACATTATCTAGCAAATCACCAACCACCTATAAATAATGCAAAGCGAAAATAAGCAGACAAATGTTGATTAAAGTTCAGCATAAACCGAATAGATTTGTTTAAAGTAATTTTTTTCAGCAGTAAGGAATATAATAAGAACATACTGAAAAAAATTAAAAAAAAAAATTTAAGTTGAAGAAAAATGTTTATGAAAAAACCGGTTGAATTTCCTAAAGGCAATGCGTAGCAAAATAGTTGCGTAGGAAAGTATTACTCCTGAAATGTTAATAAAGGTTTAACAATATACAAAGGTACACATTGCAGTTTGTGTAAAGGAAAATGGTGCCCGTTTCGAACAGATGTTGAAATTGTATGCAAAAATTAAGCATTATAGATTATTCTTTATACAATTTAGCAAAAAGGTTATCTGCATAGGTTCATATCTAATTTACTAAAGAACGACACATTTTAGGTAGAAGGAAACGTTTATGAGAAAATACCCTAAAACAGTTCTCTATCAGTTTCTGGAAAAATATGTATCTTGTTCCATTTAGAAGAATTGAAGTAGTATGAGTCAAATATGGTAACAATTTCGACGGACATCTTGTGAACCCTAGTTGATAGAAAAAGGAATCAAACAAATAAAATTTGAATCATCAAGATATTTAAGTATCCGCCGAAACAGCAGCATTTCCTAAAAATTATGTTAATTATTTGAAAAACTAAGATAGATCCAAAAACACACTTCTACGCCCCATTTTCAACCTATTTGTTGAAAATATCTAGCTAAGAACTACAAAGAAGTTATCCCGTAAATTGGAAACTTGATACTTATGTGGAAAAGTATCCCAGAAGCTATTGCGGCTGTTACCTTCAGAAAGAAACTGGTAGTGCTTTTCTTAGATAAATGATATATCCTAATGAATGACATTTAAAATATAAGCTGGTGTTTGAAGTCATCCACTAATAAAAAATTAGAATTGATTTTTTTACAAAAAATAGAAAAAACATAAGATTGCTGAAATACAAGATAATATGTATCTTCAAGACTGTTTAGAGCCGTTTAAATAATTAATTAATTAACCAATAACTGAATTATAATAAATAACAGTACGTGATAATTCAAAAAAAATGAATATAATTAACAGCCTTAAATGTGGCAACTTTAATTTTAATATATTGTGGGGCATCTTTGTACTTATGATACAGCTAAGCATTTCCTGGGTATGTTTTCTATTAGCGTATCGATAAGTCCTAGCGGAATTATTTCCCATTCTTCTGCACTGCTTCGCTAAGTTCATTCAGCGTTATGGGAGGACGAGGACGGTCGACCAAGATTCTCCCAAAGATGCTAGATGCAATTACCGTCTGGAGAATTAGGAGGCCATGTTATTCTTCTTATTATTAATATTATTGGTAACAATGACATCGTTAACGATTAGGCTTGGAATTTCTTCAAAAATTTCGTGCAAATGACACAACGACCGGCAGAATACACAAGTCCCTATTGATTGATTTCTAAAAACCACTAGCTCGGTGTGATCGTCTAAAGATATACCACCCCAAACTAAAACACTCCACCTCCAAATGGCAAACGTGGAGCCATGGCTCTTCCGAGATACCTTTCCCAACGGCCCCTCCGCACTAAATTCATACTATTAGAATGATGTAGAGTGAATCTGAACTCGTCAGAAGAAAGGCTGCTTCCTCAATCACAAGCCTCCCACGGTAAGAAATTTATTGCCTCCTAGTGATCTCGTGTTGCCTCGTGAATAGCGGACATATGACGCTTGTTCTAGCTCCCAAATCAAATTCGGGTAACCTTCTAATTGTTAGATTAGATACAATCACTCCTGTAGCTACATGAAGGTCGTTTTACAATGTCGTAGACGACTGATCACTATTTTGCCCGATCTAGTGTCTTAAATGCTGATTTTGTGCAGGGGTTGTTCTCCTCCGACAGCGTACACCATGATTAACCCTTATATTACGACTTCTATGGAATCGTATTACCCCCCTATTAATGTCACTAAGATACTCTGTAGTTTCTAGCAACTTCTTTATTAGAACATTCATTTTATATTAATCTTAAAGCACTGTTCATAATGTTTTCACTAAGACGTGGTGTTTTTATACTTGAAGCTACACAAATGTAGTTTTAACTCAGTAACAAAATAACAGATTTGAGCTAGTGTGAGTCAAAAAGTCAGTGTTAATTTTTCATGTTATTGTTAGATGAAATATTCACTAAACAACAAAAAAAAAGTTATCTTAGATTTTATGGAAAAAATAAGCTATAATAAGTTAAAATTTAACATATGCATTGCTAATTACTTATAATAATGTAACTCCGATTAATTTTCAACGATTTTTTTATTAATGAATCACTTCAATTGAACAAAGTTGAAAGTTTAAATAAGACATCCCTAGCTTTAATTTTTATAAAAATAACATGAACCCTTTATCTTAGTTGCCCAAAAAATTCTAATATTATTTTCTAGATTTTAAACAGTCGGTAAGCAATCAAACTTCGTGATTTATTCAAATATAAAAAAAAATATATCATTTACATGCTCATATAGACGTGCCTGAAAAAATAATACTAATAACTATAACTTAAACAACAATTAACACTCAATAATTTGTACAAGTTATGAGAGATTCATGTCAAAATTAATAATATTCCATAGAGAGCTTGAATATAAATACGACCCTTTAACAATTATCCTCCAAAGCATAGTTAAGTTGCAGTCATGAAATTGCTTTTGTTTTCAGCGTTGGTTTTTGTAACAGGAGGTATGGTAAAAAAAAATCGTTAAAAGAAATGGTAATATGTTTCCTTTAATTTCTAGGGACTGTACTGTGTGCTACATATGTGGAAGGTAAGCTCCATTGATCAGAAATAAACTCTTTAAATTGTAGCTGCATTACTACGTTCCGATTTCCTCGTGAATTTCCGTTGCATGCTGTGTATATTGTACAATGTAGCGGAAATATACGAAGAAATAGAAGCGTTGTAATTGACCTTCCGTTTACATCACCACCAATACTGTCTTCTAAACCAATTAAGCCTCGCAAACATCAACATCCTTAGTGACATTTTTCATCTTTCTTTTGAAGTGGAATGTGGACCGAACCAAGTGTATTCGCACTGTATGAACACGTGCCCACGGTCGTGCCAAAACCATAGAGAACCGCCGAAAAGATGTTCCGATTATTGTATCGAAGGGTGCGAGTGCGTTGAAGGATACGTTTTGCATGAAGGAGTATGCATACCAATACAGAAATGTATTGATGTAATAATACCACTGCTGTGCGTTGTGAACAGGACGTATGTGCTAGAAAATATTTATGTGAAAACCTGCGATGCCGTTGAGTTAAATCCTACAAAACCAGGATGCTATTGCATACCGGGGTACGTCTTGAATAGACACACTGGATATTGTATCTTACCGGAGGATTGCCCTGAAGGTGAGTAATTCTACGTTGGTTTAAAGAATCTATTAGGCAAAATAAGGCAAACCTTTTAAAAAATAATTAATATTACTTAAGTTATTAACGTGTTTACTTTATTTAGATTTCGAATGTTTCCGTAATGAATTGAAGAGTAACTGTGCATCTCCTTGCCCGGCAACATGCAAGGATCCCATACCATTCCAATGCATATACAAAAACTGTGAAAAGGGTTGCATTTGCGAGCCCGGCCTGTTAAGAGACACCCAAAGTGGATACTGCGTTCATCCAGAACACTGTCCAAGTAATTAAGTCGCTTTTAAGTATTTACTTCTTACGTTTATTATGTACATTCGTGTTTCTTTCTTTAGATTCAGTATGTTCAGGAGCCAATGAAGAATACAACTCTTGCGGTACAGCCTGTCCTGCCACTTGCGAGGAACCAATTAGAGGTTGTACCAAACAATGCGTTCGTGGTTGCTTCTGTAAAGATGGTTACGTAAGGGAAACTGAAGGTGGTCAATGTATTGAGAGCTGGCGATGTCAATCTTCAGGTTACAATTGGAAATTAAATTGACTATTGCATTGAATTAACAATAAATGGTTTATTTCGACGATGTGATAGTTATTTATGCAATGAGGATCATTATGACACTAACGTACAGCATAATGATTGTCGTTATAATCTGAATTACCTCTGAAATTCATAAAAATAATAAAGCTTATTGAAACGAAATTTGCAAGAATTGAATGACAATTAACATCGCACAAAAAATTACCAACGAAGTGACGCGAATTAATTTTTATAATTTGTGGCTTAGTTTGTTGTTTCTTTATTTTTACCTGAAAAATCTGGCTTCCCAGTTCAACTTGACGTTTAATCTTTATGAAGATTGATGTACCCGTAAGAATGCAAAGAGAATGTATGAAGAACTATCTAAAGGTAAAAGGTCATTTTCTTTCATTTCTTTTTTACTTACGCTGTACCATCCGAAATAACGCGCCGAACACTAGGAAAATACACATCCCTACGACTAGTCAGATATAAGTTGATGAACGCTGGGTTACATTTCGTTGCTTCTTAAGACAAAAGTCCAGCAATTTTGCCAAATTTAAACGTAGCCTCTATCCGCAACAATTAGCACGATCTGAATGGTGAGGATCGAAAATGAAGCAATTTATACATATATAGTTTGATTGAATAAAGGTGCATTGTTTGAGCGACTCTTCGACACATGTAGAAATTTTATTTCTGCATATTTAATAAATATTCACTTGGAGCAGTTTCTGGAGGAAAGAAAGCACTATGGGCCATCTCGATAAAGACCAAGATGAAGATACTGCTTCTATCTGCTATCGTAGGCACCTGCTATCTTATCTGGTTGTTCCCCATATGCTCATAGTACACTTTGTGTGTCTGGTACGAATACAATGTTCGTGTTTCCTTTCTATGCATCTACGCAGTGTTAATATTTATCCATCAATTTGGCTCAAAAGAACCTTGGATCCATTGGAAGAGATGATTCTTGTCTTGCTGCTGTTCCCATTGAAAGTATCAAATTCGCGTAGCCCTACAATGTGGTCCCCTTAAAATGCACTTATTTAATGTGTTCCTAATCAATACCATCTCTTTTATATGAAATAAGCAGTTTTTAGATACGCATTAATATACACTTCGCAAACATCAATTGTTTTCTTAATCGTCAATAAAATTTTAATAGTGCTATAATTTCAATAAAGACCAATGTATTATTCACTTGGTTATATTTTCTGATTTTCCGTCGCATTGTTCTTTGAGTATAAATGATGCTTATCACATTTTACGCATGTAACGTAATTTTAACGAGGCAGGCATGAAAATAATCGAGGGACATGAGACATATTGGTTTAGTCGTACTTTTGCTGCTCGCAGGTTGGATATTGGACACGGAAATCTAGAATAGTTTTAGTTGAATGTATTTTCTGTTTTTAGGAGGTGTAATATGTAAATACAATAAACACCGAAACACCAGTTCCAGAGGTGAGTTTATTTATCATTATTATTGAATTTATTGAACACGTCCACCATTTTGTCTTCGGTTTGCTGTAAAACGGATTATACTGTGAATGCAAGAATTTTGTATTTTCTTTTCGAAATTCTCTCGACATCAAAATAACACTGATCAATAATCTTAACTGTTGCTCGATTGCATTCTAAGGAATGTGCTCCTGTATAATGAACTTGGATGTGAATTCAAATGATGGCCTTAAAATCATATAATCCTTTTCGAATAATCATGTGGAGGTGTTTTACAAGCCAAACGCTATAATTCTGGATACTGACATCACCGTCCAATCAAAAATGTGTTTCCCTAATCTATAAAACGTTGCCCAACCACTACAGCTAACAACTTGGTCATGTTGGCATGGAGTAAATATGGAAGCATGTGTTGTGTCTACCGATGGAACTAAGCTAGAAATGGTTCTATTTTGAATATCCCTGTGAGTGTATCACTTATCTTTGGACTGGAGGTCAAATACCGAAACTGTTATGGACACTGCACATCGACCAAAAAGTCAACAAAGTCAGTGCTTAGAGGATGACATAGAATGTTGCGAACGACATGGGGTTTCTTTTCCAGCGTAATAATGTGTATCTACACTTTAGTAATTAGATTAGACCACGATTGTTTGGTAGCCCGGTACAGAACAAAATCGCACTCACAGAAAGATTGTTTTCCTATTGACCCATTTGTCGAAAAAAATCATTTATTGATGTAAAGAAAAATAAAGTCGTAGGACCTGGCACCCCCAACTCTGTCAGCAAGGGATTGTTGACTTTGGAGACCAGAACAGGCAACATTTCACCTTCGACGAATTCCCGGGCATCACTAGATAAAGCTCAGCGGGTCGAGAAGCAATATAGGGACTGGAGTAAAGTTTCTAGTTGGAGGACATCACCATTTTTCTGACTAGACACTGTTGGCTGGAGAAACACCTCTTCGGTATGAAATTAACCGAAGATCTATTACGGAGAGACTGCTAAGTTGAAGGCGAGTCACTGGAACTTTTTCTCTTCACGGATCCAACGCTGGTGACAAGTGATCGGCCTCATGGCCTATGCTAAGGCAATATAGAAAGCATGCGTAATAAAGCTATTCTGATTGAAATTTTGTTCAGACTTCGATAAACTTTAATGTAACTCAATTAGAGAAACCATCTTGCAGGGCTGCGTACTCAAACTAAAACTTCAATATCTCCGTACTTTTTTCTTTATAAATATTTAGATCATCAAATTATATTCTGGTCTATGTTGCCTCAAATTGTTAGTTTTGTATAAAATTACTTTGTTCAGGAAGTACGTATGTACTTTATTTTGAGAATTTTAAGACAAAATAAGTTGGTTTTATATTAATATAATGGATTCATTATATATTATTTACATCGTATAAATCAAATTTGACCTAACTTAAGGATTTTTAGATCGAAAGTGTCCAGCATATGAAATCTATCTATCGTGTAATCGATGCAAATCAACATGTTTGGATATTCACAAACCGTGCAGCCAGATATGTACAGCAGGGTGTTTTTGTCGAATGGGTTATCTAAGAATAAGGCCAGGAGGAAAATGTGTACCTGAAATTGTATGTCATATGAAGAAATTTTAACATGTAATTAATTTAATAAGAAGTTTTCTATCTAAGCTGTATCATATTTAATTCAAATAAACTGGTTTGTTTTTGACAAACTTAGTTTCTCTTAAGATAAATTTGAGACCTGAACAATTCTAGGAGTGTTGGAAGAATAGATTTATTTATCGCGGTATAGGTACACTTCATGGAAAAAATACATATAAGTTATCATACTTGAGGTGGCAGAGATAAAAAGATATAGTAACGTTCCAGTAAAGCTTAAACTAAAGTTAAGCATTTCTGAAATTTGGAAAATTTTTGTAAACATTACATTTTTTTAACTAAACATGTTTGAAAATCAAACGTGGGTTGTAGAATGATGATTCTTTAAAAATTTGTTGCATAACTTTTAGGAATTTTAGAGAAAAATGCGGTAAGAAGCGATGTTTGCGCGCGTATAAGTATAAATACTGAGATCTTAGCGCTTTCAAAAATATTAATTTTAAAAATGTTTCGTGTTGCTGTAGTGGCAATAGTTTTTTACGTTATAGGTAACACCTATGGCTGTAAGTATTTAATGAAAACTCACAATTTTTAGCTAACATCTTCAACAGGATAGTTTTAGTTCGTGTTTTCTTACATAGGCTGTCTCACGAGGAATGCATTGATGGGTATATAAAAGAGTATACATTGGAAAACTTAGCAAGACACCAAAACCGACGTGTAATATTGAATTAAAATATTTCTAATAGTCTAATATTTTCAGTTATACCGGAAGTAGCTATTATCTTTGTTATTTTAAATAAAACACCCTATATATTACTATATTTTTGAATTCCTAATTTAATTTTGGGGTTGGTTTGCAATAAGAATGTAGCTTATGTAATTTTCTGAAATATCATCCAATTTTGGAGATATCCACGCTAGTCATGAAAAAAATCCAGTAACATGCTTTCTTCCTAGGCAATTGAAAATATTTTGGTTCAATAATACATTTATGCTTTACTATATTACCCAGTTTCCAGAATTTGCCGATGTACACTCTTTCATGTCAGTTCCTCGGGAGATACATTGAAGTCTAAAATTATTGTTCATCTTATTATCATCAAGAAAGGTGTTTAATTACTATTATGACCAAGTTAATAGAATTTCTAGAACATTGCAATTCAGTAGTGATAAGAGAAAATTTCTTTGATACAGTAGAGCTATGCAAACAAGATGAATGGTACAGCAAAGTAGAAGTTAATTGTGATGGTGATATTCTGCTTAAGAAAAAGCAATGCCTCTGCAATCTTGAACTGAAGTATGTACGAGGTCCAGGTGATAAGTGTATACCGAAAAGCCAGTGCGGTAAGTAAATATTTAAAAATTAGCAGACCATTCAAATTGGATGGGAATGCAGAAGATTCTTGAATCCTAAAAATTTCGCAAAACACCATTTCTTAACTAAGAATTTTGCTTACTTCTATTTAAAATAACATCCGCATAAAATTTAGGTTATTCGGAAAAGGAATCAAATAGATGGTGTAAAGAAAATCAGCTAGTGCATTGTCAAAATACCATCAATGGCATTTTTTGGCATGGGTTCTAGAGTTTTACGAACCCAGTTTTGCTTACAATTTTTTTTAAAAGTACTGAATATCACTGCTTATCACAGGCTAGAATCTTAATCCTAGAATCTTCATTAATAGTAAACTTGGAGCTGTATTGGTCAAGAATAGAAAATATTGATTTCCGTTTCCCACAATAGTGCTCCGTTTATTGGCCAAATTAAAACTACCTACAGGTGATAGCAAGTTCCAAATTATAGCTGATAATAATTTTCAAATTAGTAACATCTATGCCGAATACTGAATTTATTATAGATTTAGGAAATTTAAAAAGATTTGAACATTTTGAAAAAGAGTTGCAATTAATTTTTACAGAGAAATCTACGACCACCTCCACTACTCAAAAGCCAACGACACCCAAAAAAGACGACAAAAAGTGTAAAGTTTAACTCACACTACTTTTATTTCTAAGCTGCTGTACATTCTGTTTATGTTTAGATTGCAATGATAACGAAGAATTACAACCACTTAATGATGGAAATCCAGGACCAAGACCTTACCCGGATCATTACCATCGTCATGGTTATGGTTATTCTTCGCCTTGTGATGATTGCAAATACAAGAAATGTTATGTTTGCAAATGCAAGAAGGGTGCTGCAAAGGATGGAAAATGCCTTTGAGGAAAAGTTGGCTAATAAAGAAATGATAAGGGATTTAAAAAAAAATTATTTGTAAAAGTTAATAAACCAATAATGCAGAGTCCTGGTTTGATTTTTGATGAGGATAGATGATTTCAATAATTCATGCAGACTACACCAGATACAGTACCAAGATAAGCCTTTCCCAATTATTTCTAATTTAGGAGAATTGTGTATAAACCCTTCTTTTCCCTAATGGTAGTGAAATTATTGTAAGGACAGTCTTGTAACGTGATAATTGTTCTCGTTGCTTGTTGCTAAAAGTGGCTTTATGTCCGATAATATCATTGAGGGTCTTCCTAAGAAAAAATATGCTTTTTAAATAACTGCTGTTTGTTGCTAGTTTATTTTCATGTGCAAATCATTAAAATCATTACATCGTTTGATTGACATATTGTTTTTGGTTATGTATGCATTAAATTGAAGCCGTCAAATTAACGAATAATTAGTCTCCTTTTTAATGGTTTTACTTCGGCATTCACAATTGAATACATTCCCTTTTCGGAATGGGCGATAACAAAGATGGATCCGATCAGAAAAATTCCTCGTTGAAAGAGAACAGCAAAACTAAAAAGAACAGATCAAAATTACTAGCGAACATGATCTTGAAAGCGAAGGAGAAAATCAGAAGCAACAGCAGTAATACAGCCAACAATCAGGTACCAACAGATAGTTCTGTAACTTGTCTCTACGACATCCGCCACAAGTCAGTTACTAGCCAATCATCCAAGAGTAAAATCTGTGAAGATAGCGATATTCATTTGGAAGGAAAAACCCAATCCCAACCGAATCTTCAAGCGTTTGATGAAGTTCCAGGCACCAGTAAGGATAGTTCAAGATTTAAATTCATGAAAACGAATATTGCGCCTTCTTCGATACCAATCTTGCAACCTAGTTTCCAAAAAGACGCAACCAAAGGTGATGTGAGAGATATCAATAAGGTTACTGCGGGAAATTGTTTATTCGATTGCCTAGGATCTTTGAATAAGTGCGCAGGCGTGGCATTAGTATCAACAGCCGTAAAGGAAATGTTGGATTTCAATCAGAGGCTTCAAGTCAGCGAAACTCACTTTTTCGATATTCTCAAAAAATATCTGAAAGATAACCGTCTAGAGAAAGAATTGACCGATGTAGTCACTAGACACATAACTTTACAGATAAGAGTAGAAAGGCAGGCTCAAAATTTAGCCAACGATATGTGGCTACAACAGGCGCAGTTCTACAAAAATCAGGAGAAGGTATTTAATGAAACCATCAAAGAGATTATGAACCAAAACAAGAAGTTGCGGGAAGAAAACGAAATTCTAACACGAAAAAACGAAAAGATGCATGTCAGAATGGTGCTAGCTCACGAAGATTCAAGTTGCTCCCATGACCAGTGCAATTTGCACATTGTTGAGCACCTAGGTAAAAATAACGAAAAATTGAGATGTAAGAACAATCAATTGACGCAAAAACTTCGGAGTTTAGAAGATGCCTTAGCAGAGAGCAAAGAGCAATGTGCAGATTTAGAAAAGCATCTTCAAGGTTGTTTTTGCGAGATGCAAAATCAAAAACGAATGATCCAAAATATTAAATTGGACCAAGAGCTCGAGACAGCAATCCTCAATCATAGGATCGAAAATAACGACAAGATGTTCCAAGATGCTATTCGCCACGGGGAGAGTGTTATCGAAGAGATCACTCTGATCAAGCAAAAGTTGCCATCTGTGTTCTCCGAGATCAATTGGAAAGATCTGCAGCGTTCAGGAAACGTCCTGTTAGATATTTTCATGACTTGTAAACTTTACATCAAAGAAATGGCTTCTTACATTATGCAGGTGCAAACTAACGTCAGTTCATTGGAAGAGAGTAACCATTCCAATAAAAATGAATGTTCAAAGCTTAGAGAAGCTTTAACTCTGGCTACAACTGAAATAAAAAGCTCAATGAAACAAGCCGAGGTATACAGTTCTTACGCGCAAGAGAAAGAAAGTTACATAACAAAAATTACCACCTTAGAAGAGGAATTAGGTAAATATAAGCAGATCATACAATCTAAAAGCGACTTCGCTCTAGAAGAACGCGCGAAAATGATGAAAATGCTAGAAGGATTGGAATTGTTGAAGATAAAAATCTCCGAAAAGGATGAGCAATTGCAAACAGCCGAATGCGTTTGCGAAGGTTTAAAACAACAAATCGCCCTCTTAAATAATGCTATGCAAGTATCCGGAGCCGGGGATGTGGCTAGGGAATTGGTGTCAACTCAAGAGAAACTGTTAACCTTGCAATCGATGTACCATAAAACGACAACCGAAAAGGATAGCTTGATCCAGATGGCTGGCTTGTACTCTTCGAAACTTGAAATCCTCGCCAGTAACGAAACTGCTCTTAAAAATAAGCTGAAAGATTTAGAGAATGAAGTAAGATCTCTAAAGGATGCCAATGCGAAGATGAAGGAAGAGTTAACAACTCAAAAAGCAACTCTAACCGCTTTACAAAGTGAAAGGAAGAGGCATCTTGAGGAGAAGACCTTCTTAAAGACGGTTTACGATAAAGTGAAGTCCGACACGGTAAAAGTGGAAGAATTGGAAAACACCGTTCATATCATGAAAAAAGAAGCGAGCCGTCTGACCGCTATTGCTGAATATAACAAGCAGTTAGGGGATAGACTACAAGGAGAAATTGACCAGAGAGACACGTTAATTACCGAACTGCAAGAGAATATGAAAAAACTAAGCGAAATGCAGAAAGTTAGTGTTAAAGAGAAAGCGTCTCTATGCGAAGAATTAACTGAAGTATGTAGCTTCAAAGATATTTTGACTAACAAACTAGAGAACGAAATGAATAAAAACGCTAAGATAACCGAGTCTAAAAAGCAATTAGAAGCCAACGTGACTAAAGAGATGGAATCCTTGAGAAGTCTACAAAACATTGAAAGGAATGCCGTTCACAAATTGTTAATTGACTTCAATGCTGTATTGGATCAAAGAAATAAATTGGCAAGTCAAAATAAGCTGCGACAAGAACAAATATGCAAATTGGAAGAACAAAAGAGGCAATTGGAGGAAGATATGGAAAAAATGAAGCATACGAGAAGCGAAATCGACGAAAAAATTGCGAACTTAAACAACAAATTGCGTAAAGAACACGAGAAAACCCTTCAGATTACGTCTGAAAAGGAGAAACTGCTGTCAGAGAGACATTCACTTCAAAGCAACAATGATAGACTTCAAGAAAGTGTGACGTATCTAAAACAAAACATACAAAATATGCAAAGCATGATTGACGATACAAAAGCAGTTGAGGTGGAATTACATGTGGAGTTGAGAAAGAAAACTGACGACTTAAATAAAATAACTTCGTTTTTGGAAGACGCCAAAAACGAAAACTGTAACCTTGTAAGTAGACTAGATTCCCAAAAGCAGAAAAGCGACCAAATTCTAGGCGAGTATTTAAATTTCAAAAACGATATCGTCCAGATAACTAACCTGACTCAAAATAAGCTCCAGCTCACCGAAACTGAATTGGCAAAGTGTAACGGGAGGATTGCAGAACTTGAAAAGAGTTATCAAGAAAAAGTAATGGAAAATCAGAAATTAGAATCGTTAATTAAGGAAAAGGAAATGGAATATACGTATTTAGCGCATGATAAGGATAATTTAGAGAAAACCATTGATACTTTACAACGTGATAAAAAATTATTGTCGACGAAGCTGGCTAAATTAAAAGCAGAACATGAAAACTTAAAGACGCAGTCTTTAGCTGTACAGAAGAAGATAGACGAGAAGGAACAAGCGTACAAAAGCAGTTTCGATGAGTTGTTCGCCATCAATGAAGAGCAAGTTGATGATTTAAAGAAGCAAATTGACTACTTTAAAAACGAATTGAGTCAAATGAAAGAGAAATTTAAAGAGGAATGCCGTGCCAATACACAGCTAGAGGCGTCCCATAAAGAGCTAGCTGCTAAGCTACTGAAAGCCGTTCATATGTTAATTGATGAGAAGCTTGCGCGTCAATCTGCCGAAGCTAAAATCAGCCAGATGACACAGGAGATCATCAGAAAAGAAAGTGAACAAGTTGGTTCCGAGCAGAAGCTAAGCATTTACTCAGAGAAGATGTCAGAGAAGGCGAATAAAATCCAGGAACTACAACAAAAGTTAATAACAATTGAGGAGGGAACCAAAGACACGGAATCCAAATACCAACAGCAATTAGAAGAATACGATAAGTTGATGATCAAATTCACCAATCTAGAAGGCGTGTACAAGGAACAGTTGCACAAATTAACGTTATCTCCAAACTTTGAAAATGAAGACAGGATTTTATCACTGAAATGTGAGATCGATGACAGTCACGCTTGTGTGATGAAATTGCAGGATGAAGTTTTCAGATTGCAGCAGGATAAGACGGCGTTGCAATTCGAGAGCACCGAAATTAAGCTGCAGCTAGATGATTTGGAGAAACGTCTTCAAATTGAGGAAGAACTGAAGTGTGCCTTTCATAGCGCCAATGAACGAACTCAAGTGACGATTATGGAAATGAAAGAGGAAGGGCAGCTCAGTGGTGCCTTGTGCGATAAGCTACTGAATGTTGTTAAATGTGATACTAAGTAAAATAATAAAAGTTGTGGTTTGCTTTATTAAAGTAAATAAAATGAAATGTCAGCGACCAGTGATTTTTTTTGTTTTTCGCCAAAAATTGACCTATTAAGTAATTCAATGTACTTCAGGTGGATTTTCCTCAACCCACACGCGTGGCTTCATCTGTAGAATTTCACTCGCCCAGGAAAATCATGAAGAAGTAGAGCCTACACCTTCTGAATGTGGAAAGAGTGTAAGAGTTGCTCATGTAGAATTCGCCACGCCGTAGAAGCACTAAGTCCGTCTTGTTGTGCAATAGCTCGAGTACTGGGGTTGTTAGCAACAATATCTAATAGATTTTCCTCGACTGCTGTCGTGCGAATAGTTGCATTACGTACCGTACTCGCCATTCAACACTCAAACTTTCCAGTTTCGCGAACATGGCAGCGTATTGTTGCAAAAGTCGTATGGTGCCAGTTCTTTAACGTTAAATTTTGTTGCCAATGCCACAGTTCTTTGACATTTTACAATTTTGTTGCTAACGCAAGAGGTGCATATATTTTTCAAATAAAATTAAATTATTACTTCTGTCACTCACTTAGTAACAGTTGTTGACTTTTTAAAATGTTTTAAATTGCATATTTACAACGGAATATAGCAGAGCCTCATTAAATGTTTTATGTCTGGTACTTTCATTCCCTAAATAAACTATACTTGCTTTTATTATTTGTTCTTTTTGGATCATGTTCTTGGCAATCTATATTAGCGACTATCTCGGATCCGAAGCGTTTTTGACCACATGTTTATTAAAGCTTTTAAGCTCATTCTAACATGGATTCGACCCTGGCAGTTTGTCGCAGAGTTCTGAAACACCCTGTATAATAGTGGGTTAACAAACAATGAGTCTGGTTCACACTGAACCATCGTTTTGTTTCAATAATACCCCTTAAGGTATAACAATCACGTAAAGTTTATTTAAAATATTTCAGTAACCAAAAAATATAATGCTAAGATAGCTTAACTTCCTCATGGTATTGATGGAATAATTCACGGCAAACGCAACAAAAGGAGAGGAAAAGAATACACCAACACGCGGACATGTTTCTGCCTACCCGGCGTCATCAGCGTGGTTTCGAGAGTATTTTTTATTTCTACCTTAGTGTATTTTTTTTCTCTCCTTTTGTTGCGTTTGCCGTGAGTTATTCCACCAATACCATGAGGAAGCTACGCTATCTTAGTATTGTATTTTTTGGTTATTGTTTCTAGGCATTTTCTCACGTGTTCTGTTTAAAATATTTCAGTTTACCAGTTTATTTGAAGATTTTTTGTAAGAAGGTTTGAGCATTTAAATATATTATTTATAGCTTCAAAACTGCTTTAAATCCATTTTCCATGGATAACAGTAGTTTTAATTGATAAAAGTAATTACTTGTAACTCCTAAACCATACCAGACAGATACAGGGATGCCTAACTATACATCGATGGTGATTACGTTTTTGCTCACGGTAATATGTACGTGAGTACGTTCCACTAAGAAAATTCAATTTCTTTGAATTTAATACTAATAAATTGGATATTAAATTCTGAACCCCGTATGTGATAAACTAAATGTTGTATTATTGTTAGAAAGTATCAAGTTCTCATTGTCTGTGGTATAAATATAGCATTTAAAAGCATTGGAGTGATATTAGAGCAACTAAACAAAGACTTAAAAAAATGGAAAAAATTATTATATTAATAATTATTTAAACTTTTCTGAACAATATCGTATCCTATTTGTGGTACGTTTTGTCTACACGATTCTTAATTGTGTTTCAAATGAAGAATGAAGAATGAGAAGATGCGTTAAATAATTGTGCATATATTTGGTTAGTTTAGACATTGATTCAGAGAGACCTTGTTATTAAGGAAAATATATTTACTTTGTAGATTTAAACAACAGTTGAAGACCTTACTTTTAATGGCATATTTTCTTTTAACAGTGCTCCACATAAACACGCTAATTTTTTACAAAGTCAAGATTAGCAAATGTTTTTTTGAATCTAATTGGAACATTTGCGCTAATATTATTGCTTGTTTCGGCACGTAGTGTTTTCAATGTCGCATTTTGTCGTTTTACGTAATCTTTCCCAGAAATTTTCTAACTATTTAGGATAAACTCACGGTTAAGATAAGAGAGTTCTAGAAGTATGGTAGGTAAGTTGGTATTTCCAATCTTTGTTTTTGGTTGCGCTTCCTTTTGCAACGAGGTGACCTTCGACGTTGAATACTTTGCTGTTATATCAGTGTTCTACAGTCGATTGTTGTGTGTGGTATAACGAATTCGAATCTTGGAAGATAATTAAAAATACATTGAAATGAAGTCAGTTATTTTGATTATTTTAATTGTGAATATAGCGAGTTTTGAATCGACTTGTAAGTATGAACAATCTTTTAACGATGTATATATTTTGGTCTGCTCTATTATCTTTATTCGCCAACAACAGCCAAATTCATTCAAATGGAGTAACATATTATATCATAGTCTTATTATCATCGTTCTGATATACGGTGTTTGCAAAAATGATGCACTTATTTTAACAGGTTGTATAAAAAAAATAGATCATTCTATTAAGAATCGCCTCTTAACAAATCAAATATGGTTCCGATCTTCTGTTGCTTAAGCGTTTATCGTTGTTTATAAATAATTTCACAAACATTTTCTATGCTTCATCATTACTATTGCTATTATTATGATTATGTAAATTTCTTGATGGATAACCGCTTATTATAATCAGCATTTTTTTTATTCACTCAACTCTTCACAAGGAAATTTTTATAGCTATCCATTCGTTGCTTTAAATTCCATATCCAACTTTTTCGCGGCTTCCAGGGCTTTTTCTTTAATAAATAATTGATCCAGACAATGGAATGTTTTTGTTCCGAACTTTGCGAAACCAATCGTATACCCTTCTATCTATAGCAGCGTCTTGAGTTTTAGGATTTATTTTCTTGAGTAAATTTCCTCTTACTGCTCATTTTATTTTTTAACATGCATCTTTCTCACTTAATTTTTTTCAGCAAGCTCTCGAGAAGTATATTTGTTTCTGTCAGAGCGGACGGACTACCGTGATACTACATTATGATAATTTTTTCTTCTAGTGCTAAAAATTATTTCGAGGCATCTTCTCTTTTGGACGAATACACAAATATACGCAACTGTGTGTACAAAAACGCTGTATACTTACCTCCCGAGAAGAGGATTAAGAACAAACAACATGTAAACGAAAAATTAAAAAAAAAAATTAAATTGTACTGTACAAGTTTGTTTAATTAATTGAATCATCGAAAATTATTTTTCTACCCCATTAAAGGCATTTTTCTGTTGCACTACTTAATGACAATTTCGCAGAAGGTATTTTCATTTATGGTAGTAAGGTTAACAAAAAAAAATTAAAAACCATAGTAAACAATTCTTTTTGAGAATCCCCCACAAAATCCACCATATTCGGTAACCTTACAGCTTTCCTTCATTCTTATTTTTGTTAATTTGAAAATCCGAATTTACATTTGTTGATTTCGTAGTCTGCATCGTTATAGAGAGGGTTCGTTGTCAAAATACATTTGATTGGGAATTAGAAACCGTTCTTTAAAGAGAGATATTCGTTGTTGAGAGGTGTCCATTAATAAAAATATAACTGTATATATATTCTAGATTTCGGCTAGGATAATTATGTGTATTTGCGTTACACAGCTTTTAATATAAAGAGAATGCAGACTGATGGGTTCCCAACTCAACAGTTATTGTTCAAATTAAAAAAAGAATCGTTTGTTTTTTTTATGCTTAATGTTATCCCACAATCCGTAACGGCGAATTGCGTAACACTCTGTATAATCCATTTACTTTAATTACGTAAAAACATAAATTTTAATTATTATTCCATAATCTTTTTTAATTTTAAGTTGTTCCTCATTGCGGCATCAACGAAGAGTTTAGATGCGACTATCCATGTGAGAGATCATGCTTGACGCTACATGCCAAATTTAAATGCGTCAGCCAGAAGGTTTGTCGCTGTTTCTGTTCGCCGGGCCATGTGCGTGCTGACGAGAGCGAAAGATGCATACCAATTAGCGATTGTCGTAAGTAATTTTCGTCCTGGCAGCCATTAATTAAATTAACTTATTAATTTAGTTCTCGAGAGAATGTCACCAGCGTCCAACAACACTGAAATTAATTCATTAAAGTAGTTTGTTTATTCTCCGCTGTATGGCATGCGATACGTATGCGCAGATGGCGCTGATACCTGGAAACCTCTTGTGGGTTTAATTAAGTATTGAAAGGGGTGTATGTAAATGCTGATGATTGGATAAGTATATATTCATGCTCATATTAATTTATTCCCAACAAGTTACAAAGTCAAGTACAGGAAACATATAATAAAGTAAATTGAACACATTTGAATACACAAATTATATCAAGAAGAATATTTCATGTATATATTAGTATAAAATCTTGTCGTTATGTATATATTATTATTAATTGGGATCGATATTCTGGTCTAGAAACACGGAACGTAATTGTGCAGCGATACGAAGTCAAACCGTAATTGCTACAGCTTCCTCAGACCGTAGCTGATCTCATCAGGTATAGCACCGCTTCCATCTTACAACAATCCAGACTACCTAAGCTAAATTTATTCAAGTCCAAACTTTCTGCCTTGAAATCCCTCAAATCAAACCTGGAGGTTGTCACACTAAAAGCTGACAAAGGTAATGCTACGGTGGATCTCAACACCGAAAACTATGAGATTCTCACCCTCCAAAGGGAATTAACAGCCACCATCAAGAGCTTTTCGACCCCTAGAGACATCCAAAAAAGTATTATTCTTAGAGACTGCAAGCCGACCAAATTCTATGGTTTGCCTAAAATCCACAAACCGAATGTCTCCCTCTGCTCTATTGTCAATGTCATCGACTTACAAATTGGCTAAACATCTGATCAAACTTCTAAAACCCTAAAACGGCGGCAGAGATTTTTTTGTTTCAAATTCATCTCGTTTTGCGGAACGCATACAAGATTTCACATTGGACCCATAATACATTCTAATCAGCTTCGATGCGGAACCTCGTTCAAGTTATCACCTACATTTTATCAGCCCACGATAATTCTACCAACATAGACGAATTGGTAAAGCTCCAGCTATTTCCAATTCCGTGGTAAGCTTTATAAACAAGTTTTTGGAGCTGCCATGGGTTCCTCTTCTTTTTCATTGGATTTTCATGGAAGTGTTCGAACAACAGATCCTAACATCCTACCATTTACAACCAAATTGTTGGTTCAAATTCGTTGATGAGATTTCGTCATCTGGCTACACTAACCTTCCCAAGCACACAACATTCGAACATACGTTTGACTATCAGATGGATCACTCCTATTTTTAGTTGTCCTCGTATTTTGCCACCTCAACGGCAGACTAGGGCACGCGGTATATTAAAATCTATCTGAACGCCTTTCCTCACTGTCATCCGGCACAAAAACAAGCGGTCGTAAACACATTAGTTAAATGGGCCTTTTCATTCTCTTAGCCGGATGCTCTCGTCCAAGTCCGCGTGACCGACTCCCTCATCGAAAACAATTTCAACAAACGAAATATGCGAAAAGCGGACCATCGTCGACTTAAAGTCAAAATTATTACTTTACACATCCGACCGCAGATAACGTGCGCAGCCGTTGTGTGATGGACAATCTCGAAGAGTAAAACCAAGAAGCTGGAGATGAAACAAAATGAAATTCTGAGATATTTCGTCCAAGCATCAAGATACATTAGAAACACAAGAATACGAGAAGACTTATGGATCCCATCTATGTAGGACTTTCTTACGAAACTATCGAAGACCCTTCAATTCCCTGAAGCCAGTATTTTACGATTATATAACTAAGCAATATGTACCAAAGCCTATTGGAGAATAAGGGGGCCCTAAGGAGAAGAGCCTTGCCCCAAAAAGCAATTGAAGACGTAGCGATGATTATTCTTCTCAGAGTAGCCGTACAACATGCACCAATCCAGAAGTTCCATGCAACTGAGAGCGAAACATCAACAGACAAATGAAATTAAATCTGGAAATCAAGATTCAAATCAAATCAAGAAAACAACGACTGCGAAAGTCTACAATAACATGATAATACTCCCATTATTTGACTATGCATGAGATATAATACTCTGTTTGAAAGATCGTTTCTTGTTTTGTTTTACTATTTTTTGTAGTAGAAATGTCTTTCGGGTGATGTCGTGTAGTTAATATTTTGCTTGACGTTTCACTGACCATCCTGTCAGCTTCTTCAGTAGATTTCTAAAGACAGTCTTTAGAAATCTTCTGAAGAAGCTGACAGGATGGTCAGCGAAACGTCAAGTAAAATATTAACTACACGACATCACCCGAAAGACATTTCTACTATGGATTAAGGTCGTGAAAGCCTACACTCAATTACTATTTTTTGTTTTATTTTACTTTACAGAAAGCTGCGCAGTTAATCAAACATACCAAGCTTCAGGTATCGACTGTCAAACTTGCAAAAATTACCAATTTGTAAGATGTGCCTTGAAAGAAGAATTCAAATGTTATTGCCTGGATGGTTATGTTTTGGATGAGTCTACTGGTTTCTGTAAATCACCATTGGATTGTCCGATATACTAAAATCCATGTTTAAAACAAAATACTATATCGAGTTAAAATATGTCACTATATAAATAAATATTGAAAACGTTTTCACCTATTTTTATTAAAAAAAAAAAATGTCCAAGTTACTCCTTGAAAATACCTCGCTTAGTAGGACGATAATTACCACAAAATTATTTGAAGCTTTCACATTAACAAACCATGAACCAATAACTTATTTAAAGGCCCATTAACCTGGCTTCAACTTGATTTATAGCAAAATAATCGTTCAGTCGTGAATATTGTTAACATTCATCAATTACTTTCTGATTTATTGAGTCTACCGAAGGTTGATTTATGTGAGTTTAGATTCGTGATCTAGCGGACGAATTCTTATTTCGACACGTTGTTTATACATCAGCGTTTTACAGTGTTAAGGACTACAAACATTCATCGACCTTATTGATCAAGTTTCGACCTATAAGTTCGGTATATATTTCGCAGTTAATGTTCAAGAAGATCAAATATATAGAGTTGGAACTAATAAAAACATAAATGCGTTCTCTTCACAAGCAAAGCGGCTCTCATGAGGATGCGGAACTTTAGTCTTTTGGAGAGGACAAATGCTCTTATCCATTTTTGTATAGTGTAGATGACAATAAATGTAATGATATCATAATTTTAATTTCTCGACACGTGACCAACAAATCCATTTACTATCGAGGTTAAGTCCTAAGAAGTGACTTATGCTGTCACCAAATTGCTTACAGCATTAGCCAAAAACAATCGATTCCATCGATACCCCACCCAAATATTTTCCCCAAATCAAAATCTGAAGTAATAATATTGATGTTGTCTAGACATGGACAAGCAATTATGTTATTAATGTAAACCAAGAAAAGAATTGATTTCGGCACTGAACTTTAGGGCATACCAAAACTTGATTTCAAAGTGCAATGCCATGTTGTGCCTATTTTTTAGGTGATTATCGTAATACATAACAGGTCCCGACAACAGCATTTCACATATCACTAGAGTGTGTTGTAACCAGTCTTGTTTCTCATTTAATATTAAACCTTAGAATTTTAGTAAAGCTACATTTCACAAAACATCCAGGAAAATTATGTTTTACATCAATGGTTACTAGGCTGTTAATATGCAAACAATCATTAATATCATTAAACGTAATGCTAGCAGAGTCTAAGAGATTATGTAGGCAATTGGCAATATCGTCAGCGTAAGGAGAGATGGTTACACAGGAATCTATAAAACTGGGAAAATGGCTGATAAAAAGTAAAAATTGTGCAGAGTCCAGGAGTACTAATGCTTATGGTATTGTGATTTGATTTGATATAACATGGCACAGATTTTTTATTAAGTAACAACAATTCCTAAAAACCTGAGGTTATTTTTGATTATTGCCTAGTTCGTTTCGGCAATGTACACTGCCCTTCAGAGAAGTTCGGTCGGTTGGTAAAAAACATGAAAAGGTTACAGAAACAAACGAAACTAAAAACAAAATGCAATTTTATTGTACGTACAGGTAAAAAAGACAAAAATAAATAAATAAAAAGTTATTCTGGCCTAATATAACATGCTGAACATTATTTTTTTTTTCATCGAAAAAACCTCCTTTGCTGTTAATCACCGCTCGAACTATTCTAGGCATTCTTTCGATAAGTTTTGTTAAAACGGATGGTGGAATATTAATCCATTCATGTTGCAGAATATTCCGTAAATGTTCTTGTGAAGTTGGGCATATTTTTCGGATCCTCCTGTTCAGTTCATCCCACAACAACTCAATAGGGTTCAGATGAGAACGGGCCCACTGTAGCCGTTTTGCTCTGTTGTCCCGACGTAATAAGGGTTTTCGAATGACAATGCGTCCATGAAGGTCCGCTTGTTGAAGTCGACGTTTTATCGTACTCGCCGAAACTTGTTCTTCACGGCCGCGATTAACTTCGGCTGCTATTTGTGGCGCTGTTAATTTTCTATTGCGTTCGTTTAATAATACAATTCTCAAATCTTGATCTTTTGTTGTTTTCCTAGATGCTCCAGGACGAACACGATTTTCTATAGTTCCAGTTGTCCGATATCGCTTTATGATGTCATTTACTGTTGAACTTCTCATATTTATTTTTTCAGCAATTTGTCGCCCCGAATATCCTTCTTCGAGCAGCGTAATAATGCGTGAACGTTTTTCTACACTGGTAGGCTTGCCACGTGCCATTTTGAAGTAAATTTTCTTAAAACTTTCGCGCAAAAGCGACAGATACACACCAACACACGTTTAACAGTAAAATGAAGCAAATTTATATCTTTACGCCCGTGATAAATAAACAAGAATGATACTGCGGTATACTTCCTAAATGTATTGTGCGTTAATAATCCCCAATCGACCCGTTTCGAAAGGTCGGTACTTCCGAGAAATTCTCGGAATGATAATAAAAGGGACTTTATTGTGGTTGTCGCAATATTTCTACTTTACATAACAATTTATGGCTTTAATTCCTTAAAAAAGAGTGTATGCTTAATATTTTTCTAATTGTATGTATTAATAATTGTATACAGTGTGATATAATAGATTTTTATTGTATGACCGAACTTCACTGAACGGCAGTGTATGAAATAGGAGTAATAAGCATAATTAACAATATTGATCTTGTCACCTAAATTAAATCTTCTTGCTATTTTCAACGTTTTTACTTGGAATCGTATACTGCGAGACCATGTGCACCCATTAACAACTCCCTTTATCAAATTTTCCTTAAAATAACGAAAATACCAACTTAATTCCTTGCATTCATGAATTATAACAACAAATTAAAACGTAATAGAGACCATCCTAAGTAAACCAAGTGCGCGAACGGATTTCCTTGGGGGATTCTAGGTGTATATTTGGAGCTCGCGGTTTATTTTAATCACGCTGTACCTAAACAAACCTTATTTATAATTCATTAAAGCATCGTCGAACATTTTATGCCGATATTTACGATAACAAATGTGGCATTTTAAATAAAACAAAGTGGATTCGACCACACAATCGTTTCTATTTAGATTTGCGGTAATATTATCTATCTTAAAAGAAGGCAGCAAAATATTTTTACGTTTGTACGCGTATAACTACGTACGCGGATGACGTCGTTCTAGTGGAGAATGTTTCTAAAAGGTGGCTAATGTAAACAATAGTAAGAATTTATTTTAGTGTATGGATAAACATTTAAGTTGTAAATTATTTGACTATGGTGGATAAAATAAATAGAATTCAGTTTTAAACTTGACTTGCCGTAATATTGCGAATATGACAAGATTTTGAAAGTTTCTAGTAAAATTCGAATATAAATTTGATCAGTATACCCTCGGTTTCTGGATTGGAATCGTGTCGTAGTCGTAGCTTCTGCCGACGTTCCGTTCTCACTCTTATGAGACATCTTCAGGGTTGTTACTGCACACTGACTAGAGACTATTTATTCCGGAGGGATTTCCACGTGTAATACAAGGGGTAGCCATCTGGTTGGGATCTTTGAAGATTTCCCTAAATTCACGGATTTTTCTACTATAATAGTGAGGGTTATAAGACAGGACACATAGAGTTAGGCGGGTAGCTTCCAATCTATGCTCAATAAGCGCGGACCCGGCTACATGCAACAGCCGCGTGCCCAGTAATACGAATACCTTGCATCATCGATGTACACATTAATGCGCGAACCTGGACTTTCAGATGATTACGGTCTTTGATGGGAAAGGAGAGTTTGAAATTGGGTTTGAAGATGGTATGTTGTTCGTGGAGAGAACCTTACTGATGCGATAAGTGACACGTTGAATTTAAGATAAATACGCTTGCTTAAGAAAATTAGGGAATAATTATTACGGATCTGAGATTCGGTGATGTGGTTCAGTTCTTGCGGAGGCGAATTGGGTTCAGATATGGAAATGGGCCTTTGATAAGAGAATTGATAACACCGCGTTTTTGGGCCGGATGATGGTGTGAGAGATCACTGGGATATCCATGTGCGTGGGTTTTCAATGAACGGAATATCCTAGTGCACCGTCACTATTATTATAGAAGAAAAATCCGTGAATCTATAGAAATCTTCAAACATTCCAACAATTTATAGTACGAAGATGGCTACTCGTTATATTACATGTGGAAATCTCAACTGACTAAACCTCCTAGCAATTGTCACGCTGCAATGATCCATAATTTTTAACGACCCCTATATAAACCTTTTCGAAGTAAATAATTTGCAGTTAATTTGTAGCAACAGTCCTCAAAATGTCCCATAAGAGGTAGACCTAATGATATAATTGAAATTAAAGACATATTTACTCACTTTAGAAACATTGTAACACCCGTAGATTCCATCGCTCTGCTAATACCCTTCCACGAAGCTAGCATATTGTATTTCTGCTTGGCGGTTAGAGGTAATCTAGGATCTGTCGGTGCGGGCGGGGGTGGGTCGTCCAATTTTCCCGTGTTGTTGCCCGCGCTGCTCGCCGCCAATTTACCCAATTTACAACCCATTTTGTTCCGCTAACGTCGCAACTGTCTTTTTTCAGCGTGCCTAGGCACTAAATCACCTCCTGGTATATCTTCTAAAGCGCGAGAGACACTATCCAGGCCGGACTGAGACGAAATTTTTCACTGTACCGAATGCAATTTTTTGGAAGGAAGCACGATCTACTCAAAAATAATGTTTTATAAACGGAGCACGTTCTTTTTCGCAGCGTCTAATTAACTCGCAAGAACGGTTTTGCATATCCAACAGTTGATAGCACGTTTCCATGTACTTGTGACCTCTTTTGCTGTATTCGCAAAGAGATGGTGGCGAAGATCCAAGATGGTGTTAGATGCAGCAAGGTGCCGTCTGGAAATATAGAGAAATGAATATAGTAGCGAACAGGAAATTTCTCTATAACTTGTAAACAGTGAGAAATATCAAAAAAAGTTTGTAGAAATTGTGGTAGGATCATGATTATCAGCATTTGTACAGGATGTTTCGTAAGCTCGGTACAGTATTACAATAGAGGTGTATGCTGTAATAACAGCAGCATGGTGGCGAAAATCTTTAGTAACACGTAAATAGAAAACCTAACATACATCTGGTGTTGTTTATTTTTTCCGAAAACAATTAACATCATTTTTTACTATTCTAATTATTTTCTGATCAAAAACAATATTTTGTAGTTTCGGAGATATTTACAAAAATCTAAAAATTGCAAATTTATGGGAGCACTGTATCCCGAAATTGGGCGAGCCAGCTACTACTACTTCATCGAAGTCTGAATTTGCGAGTTGCTAATGTTTGTGAGTTACAAAAAAATATTATTGTTTTTGTTATAGGCAAAAGTTTGGAAATATCTAAATATTTCCCGTGATATTGTAAGTATTGCTGTGAAATTCAGTATTTCCAGATAACTGATTTTGAGGATTAATATGAAAATATCGGCATTTTAATCTTACTTCCGCTTCAACAGGAAATCAACTTCAGCTTTGAAATTTTAGGTACATTTTACACATTTCTGATAGAGCACGCTATTCCAATTTCTAATTCGCTTAAATATGACCTATACACAAATAACAACAAGATTCTGGAAAACATACATATGAAAAATTCAAGAAGACAGGCTTATATGTAAAAAATATGAAGAACAATTTCCCAGGAAGCGTATAAATTATCGAATTAGGTTAGTGTCACCCTTACATACATTTAAATGCGCGGGATGTTATTTATGCAAGATAGTTATTAATTTGACATCACAAATACGCGAAAATGTGAATAAGTGGGTAGAATATAGTCGTTTATTCACGAGATTTTCAATTTCAGTGTCACGTACGTTTTATTTCCATATGAAGGAGTTATTCGTTTGGAAGTGCATTTTACCAAGATGCGTTTGTTTACCGCTTCAAAAATAAATCCCTATCTTCTTGAATACATTAATAGGAGTATATAAGCATCTGGTATCTCAGCTTCAAGAGTAATTCTAGCAAGCGTGAACAAAGAAGAAGGAAAGGAAGTCAAAGAGGTAGGTTATATTATATATTCTATTAAGGTTTATCAACATGTAATTGTTAATGTATAACTTGGCTATAACTGAGATTGGCGCATTTGGTTTTTCTGCACGTCATCAGCCACGTTCGAAAAAATCCTTTTTTTAAAGATGTAATACGAGAATAGTCTGAAAGGTTTCCAACCCAACATGGAAACAATAATTTTTTTGTCAAATTCAATTTTATTTCATAACGTAAGTTCTTTTCCAGCGGTGTTTCCCTAGTTAGTTGTCCTGCAAAATAGGCGTTTGCGAATGTGGTGGCCTCAATACTCAATGAAAATCTTTGTTCTGCGAGCGAAACATTGAGCCTAGGAAACAGAAGGAAGTCATTGGGGACTAGATCTGGTGAACAGGGTGACTGACAACTCGAATCTCAATTTGTAAATTTTTGCCATGGCGAACGTTGAAATATGAGACGACGCTTGTTTTGGCGGAGCAAAGCTTTTTTTTTTCGATTGCGACAGTTTTTCCGCAATTTCTGCCTTTAGCTTGTCAAGTAATTACGAATAATATGCCCGTTATTGTTTTTCCTTTTTCAAGATAGTCGATTAACGCAACTCCATAACTATCCTCAAAAACAATCTCGAGCGATTAAACAATCTTCACTGTTTTCGGAGCCGATTCACCTTTCGTAGCCCACTGTTTCGACTTTGCCTTGGCTTCAGGAGCATACCGGTGCATCCAAGTTTTATCTATAGCTACGCCAAAACTCTGAATTATTTCGCTGAAGCTGCTTCAACAGGGCTTTGAAAATATTAATTCTGATGCGCTTCGGGTCCTGAGAGAGGAAGTCCGGTAACCAATTTAGCTTTTTCATGGCCACTTCTTCAGTAAATATATGACGAATACATTGTATCACTATTTGGTGGAATTTTTCGATGTTATCGGTGATGGTTGCAGTTTCTGGCCACCCAAATGCTCATCGTCAACCAAGCTGGTACGACCACGATTAAATTTAGCTACCCAAAATTTCACCGTGAGAAACGATGGCTTATTAACAACTTCATTGACCAGTAAAGTTTCGGTGAAAAGAACTAATAAAGCATTTTCGCGTTTTTACAGATTCAATCGTATTTGTTCCAGAAACGTGTTCCAATATCCTTGATGGTGATTTTATTTATTTGAAAAATAAATAAAGTCATCATTTTCCATTTAAAATTTGAATTCCATGCAACAAAAGAGTAACCCATGCTCTAAGTTCATTTCCTTCCTACTTCTTCTAATTTCTTTTGCAGATGTACATCATTAATTCTCTCGTCCTTGCGATCTTTATACTAGGCGCATTTTCGCAATCACACATAGATGTTAGAAACATAGATGAAACACCAGTACGGGTTTGTGGACGACCGCTCGCACGCCTTGTTCAAACAGTTTGCGATTCGAAATATGAGAGACCCAATTATAAAAGGTATTTGGAAGGTAAGTCCCTTTGTTACCATTAAATTTTTATTACAGCTACACGGAGGAAAAGTTGGGGCAAATAATAGCAATTTATTGAAGAGAATTTTTTAATCAAATAAAATATCTAGTTGTTATAACAAAGATTATGTTGAAAGATGATCGTCGTCTACACGCCTTCGAGTTACATCCTCGTTATGTATAATAAAAGACAGCTTCGTCTCATTAGTCGATCGCTCTTACTATAGGGTGTAAAAATAGCCTAAAAGGGAAGTCTTACCAATAATACAAAAAGGGCCCATCCACGCTCGGAACCGGTGTCGGCGAGAAGCCCCATCCTCGATCTACGCTCTGACTAGTCTATGGCTTCGATTGCCTTTGTAAAGATACGATTTTTTTCCTTACAACTGCAGAATATTTATTCTATATTCTATTCTCTTGTTTACTATATTCACTGTTAGAGATGATAAAAACAGGTGAAGTTATTACGTTTTTGCAGCGACTAGACAAACTCGTGTTTTGTCGACTCTCAGGGAAACCAGTAGGCAACACGAACCCTCTCTTATGAGACGAATAGACACGAGTCTGTCTAGTCGCCGCAAAAAAGTAATAATTGCACCTGCCTTGGTCATCTCTATTCATTGTTATAGGAACAATGTATCTTTTTCTCCTTGTAATCAATAGAGGCAGTAAAAAAATATGTTTGTCTATTTTTTTTAGGAGAAACACCCCTTAATTTCCTCCAACGATCAATAAGCGAGGATGGTATATTTCGAAGGCAAATTCATAACGAGTGTTGCAGGCAGTCGTGCACAATAGGACATGTAAGGAAATATTATTGCAGACTGGACAGGAGAAATGAAATGGTCCCGGAAGAAGTGGCTGACATATGGTGAATGAAATATTAATAATAGTTGTTATGTATAGTAGCACATTTTAATAAAAGTTACCCAAAAGCAGTTCGTTCGTGACATTTCTTGTAGAATTAAATTAATAAAATTGAAATCAATATTCGCTGTACCTATCTTAGTTCTTGAGAAAGTTGTCATAATTTGAGATTTTTGTGAAATGCTGTTGTTTCTTTACCAGCTTACATCTTAAACTCCCTATATGCTGGATCACTAATACAACTTTTATTCGATTGAGCATTTCTTGGAGTTTTCGGCCAAGTTCCATTTGTGTTATTTTAACACTTTTTTAATGGGTCACACTTTTTCAAGATTTTTTTAGTTGCTTTTTTTTATTTTAACTTTAAATTTGTAAATTTCCAGTGCTTTATCTTCTTTGGATTTTTGTCTGTTTGGTAAGGAAAACAAAAACTTTTTTCCGCGGAGATATTTTATTTTGTATCGTCTAGTCATATGTACCATTCTCATCGACATTCTCAAGCCTCCTTCTTGCTGTCATATTGTATTAGGCATAATCCTCTTTTTCTTTTTTTCCTGTTACTTTTAAAATGCTGTTATTTGCTTATTTTTTCTTTTACAGTTTAGTTGCTTTTGTAAACTATTCGATTAACTTGTACTTGAAAAGTTATATCAAATAACTAACTTACAAATACACAGTATGTCGGAAAAATAATGGAATATCTTAAATTAAAGAAAAAAACATTAGCTGATGTGCCAAAATTAATTATTTTCATTCAAAGTACGTCCGCTCCGTATCAACACGCCGCCGGGCACGTTCAACTGATGTTAGCACAAATTTTCTTACGTCATTCTTCAGAGTCTCCTCAATGACTCCTGACCTTTCATGACCAATTTGAGTTTCAGGAGCAAGAAGTAGCTATACGAAGATAAATCAGGCAAATACGGAGTATGTTGAAACACACAGACTTGTTTTTTTCGCCAAAAATTCACGAATAGAAAACCGTTGCTTTTTGCCAACATTCGAGCACTCGATATTCTGGCTTCACTCGAACGATTCTAATATAAGTATAATACCTTTATGTCGTGAAAAAGAATGAACATTGTCTTCTCTCGTGACTTCTGGAAACGCAACTTTTGCGACTTTGTAGATCCTGAGGATTTCTACGCAGCACTTTGACGTTTTGTTTGAAGATTGTACTTAAAGCACGAAGTTTCATCTCCAGTCACAATTATAGTTGTAATGTTCAACGCGAGTAATTTCTTGATGCTCATTTAAAGCGCGAGGAATAAATCGAGCCTAACCTTTCCGTTTGTTTTTTTTTATTTTTGTATTATATTATATTTATTTTTGTGTTTTAAATTTTGTGAATCACATCTTTGGTCGTATTTAATTCCTCCGCTATCCACCTGACAGTCGAATTTTCGCATCGTAGGCGATCATTTCACGCATTTGTTCCACCAACTTATCGCCGTTTTTGTTTTTTGGCTTTTGTTTTCCGTCTTCCAATGCGTGACGACCGTCCTGAAAGCTTATATCACTCGAACATATATGATTCATCACGACAAACTTTTTTCATCGATTCAAATGTTTCTGTAAAAGCTTTATCGAGCTTGAAACAATATTTAATATTAGCTTCATCGTGTTTTTGCGACGAGGTGACAAAAGGTACTGTCGATTTAAGCGTTATAACTTCACAATCCGTCGATCGACTTAAATGATGGCAATCTCCTTTTATATAGGAGATATGCAGCTTTCAGATTATATATTATTTCAATATAGTTTTCTACAAGCTTAAAAAGTTCCGTTATTTTTCCGACATACTGTGTGTGTATAGATATAAGAAATAAACGTGTCACATTATAAACGGACACACTATTAACAATAATCATTTTTTTTAGATTGTTTTCACTTTTTTTCTATTTTTTTATGTTGTGACCGTCTATTATGTTACAAACTTATTTCTTACGTTTATATATACATATATATATATTTTTAATTTGGTTATTTGACACAACTCTTCAAGTAAACGTTAATTAAAAAATTTGTAAAAGCAATTATATTGTAAAAAGATAAAATAATATAAATTATTTATGAATTTCGAAAGTAAAATGAAAGAAAGTAGAAGCTTGTTTAAAAGGAAGATTACAACTAATACAATATGAAATCGTGAAGAAGTTGACAGATAGGCCTGAGAATGTCGACGAAAGTGATACGACAAGACGTTGAAAAATAAAATAAGTTTTTTCTAAAGACTTAAAAACCCAAAGAAAATAAAACAATCCTTTAGAGAGAATTTGTTTTAGATTTTTTCATATACTTAAAATGTGACTCCTTTAGTAAATTAAGAATAAAGTTATGCGGATAATTTTTTCGCGGGTATTCTCGCCCCTCAGTATAATGTATACAATAAGCTAGCTAGAAAAATAGACGTGGAAGTCGAAACATCGTGGGCGGCCCTCCATTACGTTATCATGCACCGCCACTGGCGTAAACGTTCCCTTTTTTTGATACAATTTCAACATCTACTCGCAGTAACCATTCATTTTGCTACATACATTATTCAATAAGTTCACCATAAAATAAATAGATCAGCGCACAAAATTTCTTTAGCACGAAAAAATGCAATGAGAACAGCTGAAAGTTACATTTTGCAACTTCCCTAATGAAAATGCGTATGACAAAACTTTCCGCATGTATTTCTTAAAGCAATGCGTAACGTAGACATTACACAAATACTCTCAAAATGTTCTGAAAAGTGCAGGGAATCGCATTACAGTTTGAATGAAAGAAAATGGTGCTTATCTCGGATAGATAGTGTAATTGCATAAATAAATTACATACATTGCATACAGATTACTTTTATTGAAAATCTTTAGAAAAACCAAGGCTTATAGTCTTTGGTTGTAGCACTCCTTGCATTTTAGTAAAAGACTTATGTGCATAGCTTCATATTCAATCTACCAGAGAACGATGTATTTTAGCTGTAGGAAAATGTATATAAAAAGAATTTAGAACAATTTCCCTATCTGACTAGGGTGTTTGAAACAGCAAAGATTTCGATCGCCATCTTGTAGGTACTAGCTAACAAAATTTTCGATGTATTGGCGAGAACTCTAAAAAGTCTAAAATTCCGTCAGTTACCTCCAAAAGTAACAATATAATTTCGTGTTGTTTAGCACTTTCCTTTAGATATACATATTTTAGTTGAGAATTTTCTCTCCAAGATACTAATGGACGGAATTATTTTCCACCCACGCACCAAGTAAGTGGATACGCTGTAGAAGAACTGATAAGGCTGCTGATGAGATGCTTTTAAAATGCCTTGGCTTGATGGGACCTTGGTTCTAATCGGCTAAAGAGGTCAAGTATTTTATTACCGGACAATCAATCCCAAATACGTTCTGCCGTGCGTGTTAGGTTGGTGAATGTTTAGAAAAGATCCGCGTTCGTTTTTCTTGAAAATCGGAAAATATTGAATTCAATTTAACGTACGACTTTTTACTCGTAACCCTTGGAAGATCTCAGAAACTTTGAGAACCGCCGATTTATAACATCGCTCCTTGCGTTTCAATACAACATTCATGTTGCTAATGTAAGTTCAAATTCAATACAAATAAAGCACTGTGAGCGTTGAGGTACACCATGGGTAGCTTCGGGTGAAGGAGACTAACACGAAGTGTTTATAGCAATTAATAATAATACAAAACTATAACTATTATTCCAGAATTTATTATCATTTCTTCACATTACATTACATTTCTCGAAAAAAATATTATAATAAATTTATTTATGCATTTACAAATTATTCTATAGAATTATTATGTTATAAGCGTAGAAAAATTAATAAATAATCTTCTCTATTACGCACAATAACGTTCCATAGTTTCGAACGTACAAGAATTATAGCAGCATTCATTTACTATACCAGGACTATTTTTGGCGAACCTGTAGTGAGCCGCTTCAGGATTGTAGACATCGATAGATGAGCGATCCAGGAACATATCGTTAAGGAAATTTGGAAACTTCATGTAATCTTCATCGGATTTATCCACATAATCACCGTTGTACACTTGAACGGAAAATTGAGCCAAAATTAAAGATTACTTTGATGTTGTTTGGATATAGTTACCACATTTAGTATACAAAACTATCATTTCAATAGAGGAATATCGAACAGAAAAATTCTTAAGAAAGATGGAAGGATGTTAAAAAATTACAATTGTTTTAATATTAAATTAAAACCAAATTTAAAAGATGAGAGGTAGCACAAAAAAATCATGATGTACTAACTGAAAAAAGGTTCAAAATGAGTTATGATGTTCATACGAAAGAAGGACTCAAAATATTCAGAAGCTAAAGGAAATATTTTACCTCGTTTAGCTTCAAGTGGGGTAACTACAGAATTTTCTAGCAATAAATTTGGTTTGAAAAAAAGGAAGAACGCCAGAATCGTTTGAGAGGTACTGCAGCCTAAAGGAAAAAAAATGATTGATTTTCTATTCGACTTGGGAAAGACTATAGATAAATCAAAATGCGTCAAAAACAGAAATCACATCGTTTGAGAAATACAAATGATGACACAGTGAAGAACAAATATAATAAGCAGAAACATATTTACGAGTGAGGTAAGAAAATAGAAACAAATTCAATTCCAAGAGGTCTAAAAACAAAGATTCTCTGAAGGAAGGGTGTTCAATGTGGTTTTGTGGTGTCAAAAGATTGGAATAGATAGTTCTGAAATAATTTTTAAACTATACACTGGTACTGGGATCAATATTCTCCCATTGAGTTAAATCATTTAAGTAAGTATAGAATATATTAGTAACTTAGGTAGTTGTAGTTTGTAAAATAAAATTGGAAACTTGATTTTCGATGGTAGAGACGTAGAACGTGAACGTTGTTATTTAGAACTTATATAAAGATACTCTACGAAGGTGGATAAATACGTGAGTAAAAACTTGATAAAAAGAAACAAGCCATCAAAAATAAATCTTTTAATGTGGACTTACCACCCAAGAATCGTTTGTGCCCTGGTCCATAGTAACTAGATTTACAAACCAGCGCCAACATATCTCTTAAATGCTTTCCGCAAGCTTGAACGCGAGCTTCGGCGTTAATGCTTGCTAACTGGCAGAAAGCTAGGATAATCGTGATACCCAGTAAGTAGCGCGTCAAAAACATCTAAAAAGTTTCAATGGTAAGAGTAGGTTTAGAGCCTAACACTGCGATAGACCAACGAATGGTTCTCTTACCCTGCGTATCTTACACTTATATATTAGATCTTCACGCCAGTTGTTTGTCTGCTGGTCTGTCTTGGGATTATGCCGCTGCTTGGTCTTTCATCCCTTATATATGTGTTGGAAAGATTCTAATTTATTCATTCACGTGTTGTTTGTACACGCAGGAAGGAACATTAGTGGCAAGACGTGTGAAATAAGGGTTTAGTATTATTATATATTGCTTGATAATCGATGTGACATAGTGACGCGTATCTAATTGAATCAGATGTTTAATATTCCATAAATCTGGCCGCCATAAGTGTAACGGATTAAATGTAGAATCCAAGGTTATCCCTATTTTTCGTTTGGAATTTTGGGCAAAAAGATTGCAATAGGTTAGCATATGTCTTTTATTTTTTGTGGGTTAGATCTTTTAGTACAAAAAAAATATTGCTTCGCATGATGTCCCTTATCTAAGCACAATTACCAGTAATATTGCGGACCACTAGCGAGAGAAGGCTCTACAATGAATTTAATACTGGAATTAGGTACAAATAAGAATGCAGCGTATCCTGCAATTAAAGAGGGGATCTCAAAACAAGATCAATTTTACTGGGACCATGCAGCTTGACAGGTGCGTAGCAAAGAAAAAAATGAGAAGATCCTCCAAAGTCTAAAGTTGGGATAGTAAAGTATTCATTAATAGGAGAAAAGGATTCCTTCACACAAAATGGTAATCTATGAACGCTAACTTTTATCCAGACTTTGTAAAGCGCCTTCCCGTATTCTTTTCTAACGCAGAGCGCTCAGTCGGGACAGACACGTTCAAGAAAGCGGAACTGATTCGGAACAGAACTTACTGGTCCGTTTGAGTAAACCTGAAACCGAGGCTGTATCAATACAATAAAGCCTCTAGATTGCAATACATACGATGCAGCGGACTTCATCCTGCTTATGGGCAAAAACAAACAATTAATCCAACAATCCTGCAGAATGACAGTATATTCAATACTAAATAGTCCATACAAGTCTTCAGCCATTAGGATAGCATCTTCTATCAAAATATTTTTGTTCATGGTTAACTAGTTATCAAAACCTACCAACCATATCAACTCAGTCATGGGAGGAATTTATCTAAGGACTGCCTTTGGAAGAAATTATTTGCTACGTGTGTTTTGATAAGTTTTTTTTAAAGATGACGCAATTCCAAACATTATTGGGTTACTGGCTTTGAAATGAATGTCAGGCAATGTTGTGCGTAAGTTTTTTGAGTTATTCGAAGTTTTTTTTACGCAAGATCAAAAAGAAGGTGAACTAAATATTGTTAAGGTTCAAGAGATCTTCACAGGAACACTGTGAAGTACTGCTAAGGTGGAAGATCGTTCTGGAAAAAACGAATTTTGTTGAAAAATTCAAGTGCTTGAACAATGAAAATTATATTTTAGAAAGTTTTTCATAGCTTTCTGGTCGAGAATTTGAAATAATTGAAATTTTCCAGAAAATGTCTTGTTTGTCTAGCTATTTGCAGTTGTGGAAAAAGGAATAAGTCACAATTAACGCCAACAATTAAGTCAACTAAAACACGCAAAAATATCACATTTACTTTGGTTATAAAGTGTTTTATTTTGCAAATCTTGATGGAAAATTTTTTAAACACTATAAAATGTGCTAGATTGGCAAAGGTAACACTATTTTCTTTGCAAAAATAAAGAATACTGTTCAAAATCAATGTGGTTTATCGTCAGAAATGTGTAAATAAAAACAGCATATTTGAAATTATTTAAAGTATCATATATTGGTCATAATAGCATTTATTCAAAACTTAAAGCAAAAAGTTAAAAAAAAAATAGACAAACTCACATGGTACATGAAATCCCAGATTGCAAAACAAACTGAACAATACCCAACATATTTAGAGTGGAGATAAATCTTTAGAAGGTTTAACTTTATAAAAAGCGTTTCATGCAATAGAACTCTGTTTCTCTTTGCACGACTCTTATTATCAGAGATAGCTCGAAATATTAAGTGCGAAGCAATACCTAAAAGTTCAAGAAAATTGAATAACGACCGTGAACTATTTTAAACTTGGATAGACTACAGCGAAAACAATGTTATATACAACTTTTTAAGGGAACACTCCAATATAACGCTTTGCATTAAACACAAACTTACGACTAGTTTAAACGTGTCACAGATGGCCGAAAATGGGTTGATGGCATCAAGTTTTTCGATATTGATGGGACTACCCACAAAGATTCGTACTTCTAGGTAAGGTGATCGTGACCCTCTAAGATGGGGTACGAGAAAGCAACGTCCAGAGAAGTAACACAGCGCCGACTGAGTTGTCCACCATGAAAACGTGACCGGATGAAAAACAACATGGCGGTTGTTTTTCATCCACTCTAAACGCCTGACTTGTTTTCTTGAAACTTTTCTCTTTTTCGAAGATGAACAGCAAGTTAAAGAGGCATAGACCTGACACGGCCTTATTAGAAATACAAAGCATTACGTCTTTAACATTGCATCTCCACTTGTCGTTCAAGATTACAAATGAAATTCGCTTCCAACATTAACTAGCTGAAATCGCTGTAAAATCGACCTTATTTTGCATATATGGGACAAACAATCTTGTTCTAAATATAACGGTGCAACGAATAAATTACTTTCTCCCGGTGCATATAAAAGCTGAGCGCATTTCCTGATCAGGCATTCGTTGCAATAACTGCAAAGCATTGACTTCTGAGTAACTTACTTGATTACCTCTTGTGAGGTAAGCATGAATTAAATTTGGGGTTTTCAACAATTTCTATCGTATTTTTGAGATATTATATTCAAATTTACAGATGCATGCCATCAATGGCTTCATGATTGTTTTCCTTATTTTGGTTCTTACCCATTTTTCCAAATCGTATACAATAGATTTAGATTCAGAAGAAACAGTCATACAAGCCTGCGGACCGTACCTTGCAAAACTTATCCAGCTAGTTTGCAACTCGACGTACGCTAGGCCATATTACAAAAGATTTTTGGAAGGTAGGTCTTTTAAATGTCATAAAAAAACTGCTATTTCGGCTAAACCAAATTAATATTCAGATATGGCCCAAGCTCCGGATCAATGGGATGACGATTACGACGAACCATCAACATTCTTGAAGAGCTTATTGCGCAACAAGATCCGCTACCAAGAGCTATCAGGTCAAGAAATCGGTAGACGTCAAGTGAGTCGTGACTGTTGTGTTAAACCTTGTACACTTAGAACTGTAAAATTATATTGTGGAGCTTGAAAATCTCCATTTTACAAGCATTATGTTCAAATGTTAGTATTTCAATTCGAAGTGTAGATAATATAATCTTTAAATCAGTACAATTCAGTGAGTTTTGTTAAATCCATAGCTTACCTGGCATATTCACATCTTATTTATGTTGAAATTAGACTAATTACTGCGACGGGGTAATCCAAATGCAATTACTGAGGTTAATCCAGGCAGATTATGAGCTTGCAGTACATTTAAAATTGGGATAAAGTTTTCAACTTAACTCGTGTCATTTCAGAGAATATTCCGCATGGAAAAGCAAAATAGAATAAATAGCTTGTGGTGTTGAGTTCTCTCGTATGGATATATTCCCCTTACGGCTGTCAGAAAGTTTGTTAATAATTTATCTTCCAGATGGAGAATCGTAGTGCACTATTCAGAAGGAAGTTCTAAATTATGCATCGAAAGGAAATTGTGGAATAGAAGAGATTCGACGTATATTGACTAGGAGATGTGAAAAATGTGCTTTTTATGTTCAAAAGTTTTATAAGAAAGAGAATTGCGATCTTATCGGAAACAAAATAAAAATACGTTGGTGAAGGGATCTACTTTTGAGCACACGAAAAGTTTCTTATATAATACTGACCAATTTATTGATTACACTGAAATGTGTGCTCAAAAATTAGATGATTGGATTTGGATCTTTTTCCTACGGATGGTTCTTTATTGAGAATTTAAGACATAGTGATTTGCTGATCTGAGACCTCCTCAGTTCCCAAGAGGAGGTCTCAGATCAGCAAATCACTATGCAATAAAAATTTTTACGGTATTTTGCTCTAAACAATTTGAATCTCAGATTATGGCGAATCTTCACGTTCCTGGCATTGTTGTTTGGTGTCTGGTTCAACGGCTACAATTTTCGTGTAGTTTTAGGAATATCAAAATGTCTTGTATGTAGGAAATTATTGGTTCTACCGTTAACTGAGTTTGCAATTTTGTGTGAAATTCTCTGAAACATCAAACTAAATAAAATTTAACCCTACTTCACCTCCACACTCTATTTCACCTCCACACTTCACAGCGTTGATCGATATATACTCTAAGAGCAGAAGATATTTATTTTCACTCCTCGTTAAATTAACATTTTTGCTTAAAAAGTGAAATTGAAGAGATCTTTTGCTTCTAAACAATAATGTTACAATTTTCAGAAATATTTAACTAGAATGAATCATCTTGAAATTGCAACATCACCTGGTTTGGCGGTATCCTGAACTCAGTCATCTTTATTCAAGTTGATTTTATGGCGTTCTATTGCTAAATAAATTGATGTTGCTGTTCAGTATCTGATCCAATAGGTTAGCATCTGTTTTCTATTAACAGGTGTGGATTGTATTTCAAGTACAAGTTTTCCTGTATTTGTATTGGATTGGATTGGAGGACTTTATACAATAGATATTAATCGCATTACTTTGACTGTGAGGATTCGTAAGATTTTAATAACTTATTAATCCCGTGGTCTTTAAAAAGTCAGGAATTTTGGTCGGCTCTATGATTTTCTCAGGTTTATCGTTGGTGCCCCTATGCCACTGTGTCTTATGCTGTTGTATGCTTCGCAGTGGTCTTTTCCTCTTCCTCACTGCATCCTCTATATTCTAGTTTAGGTACGAGTTCCATTTTGTGTAGATGCTTGTTTAATGGACAGTGACAAGTTTACACCTTTTTTTTGTAATATATTTTCTTACAAATGGCAAACGGAAAAATGAAAGTCTTTTACCAATTATATTTGATGTTTTCTGTATCCACAGTTATAACTTCAGCTACCCTTATACTCTTGTTTAATTTTCACAACGTAGGAATTTCTTGTATTTATACAACAGACTTTGCTAATTGTAATTAATTGTAACATTTGCAATTCTACTCTTTCTTACGTGGTATACAGCAAAGTTATCCAAAACATATTCTCAATTACATACATTACATAGTATTCGTGTTACATAAACATTATCCTTTTTTTGGTACGGTTATTTCCAGCTACAAAACCAAAATTGCTAAGTATTACTTATTAATAGTATGCGTTACCTACAAGCTAAAAATAGCTTTTCTATCTTAAATAGAATCTCCTAGATGCAATCATTTTTCTGTTCTTGCTATCTATTTAACGCCACGCAATTCTGCACTCAATCTTAGTTTTTCAACGCATTTTGCAGTGAAAAAGAAAAAAATATATTTTCAAATTAAGAAGAGATACCGATTATATTTACATGAGCATAAGCACAAAACAGTGGCGGCGAAGAGATGATAATTGTGCTCGATTGGGCGAGAATATATACAGCGACGTATGTGTTTAAGGACACGAAACTTATCTCCATTGAGTCTAATAATAAAGGAATTACTATGAATAAATTAATACCGGTTAACTATATAAGGGACGGAATCGTGCAAGTTTAAACATTGAGCTGCACCTATCCTTGGGAGAGAACAACAATGAATTCAAGAGTAAGGAATCACATTTATTTTTACTTATTATATCAAATTATTTACAATACAATACAATACAAAGCTGGGGGTTTTTTTTTTTTACAGATGGCACTTAAGCATTATCTGTTCGGCGTTGCAGTTGCTTCTATCTTTCTCCTATTGTGCATACAAGTCCAAGAGGTTAAAACCGCCGAATTGGCGCAGTATTATTGTGGAAAAACCTTAATGCAAGCATTATCATTAGTATGCCAGTCGAGATATAACCGCCCAAATGATAAACGATATTTGGAAGGTAAGTTTTTCAAATTTGTCATTTTAAAATTTCAAACGTAGCGAGGAATATCGGCAACTATAACTAAAACATCGGTACATTCCGCACCACACGAATCATTGAATTAATTCGGAGGAATTGTTTCGAGAATTGGATTGCCAAGCGTACGATCGGATGATACGAGAAAAAGATTTTAATTCCAAGATGCCTTGTTCAATTTTGCTAACTATCAATGGCTTCAACGGAAGGACTTGGCTTTCTCCTAAAAAAATTATTTGATTTATTCTGTCTCAAAATTAATTTTTAACTATCGTTGTATTAGTGTAATTTGGTTTCTGCATTGAATCTGCATTGATGGTGCAGTGAAATCACTTTAAATGTGATTACTTATTATCACGCTCTACTATTGTTACTACTTTTTCTTTTACTTTTAATAGGGTAATGTTAAGTTATTTTTGTTTAACGTAACAACAACAAGAATTTAGCCGTTCTTTTGGCGTAAATAGGCGCTTTCAATATTCGCCAATTCCATCATTTATTTATTATTAGAGATGACCAAATCAGGTGAAATTATTACTTTTTTCCTTTCAATTTCAATTTCATATCCTGCCTATTTTTAACTTACTTAATCAGTTTCTATTCTTTGCTAACATGTTACCAACATTCTAACTGACCTGTACCTTGATGAGCTTCGAACTAAGCAAATACATTCATCTCGATTTTTTCGTTATCTTCCGCATTTTCACCTGCTCGAAGAGTCGAAAATACGTACTTTCTGGAACCTTTCTCTTCGGGAAACGTGCTGTTTTAATATAGAAATGCATGTGCCAAAATGATGTGGTGAAATGGTATAGACAATCGTTTCTCTGATACGAGATTCTGAATGTACGGCAAGAAATTCAATGGTTTTGTAAATTTGCCATAGAATGGGGATCAAACTCAACACCCCGTATGGTATTACACATTAAAATATGAATGATCTTATATACGCAGCTTTCGCTTGGTTTTTAATGCGCTGTAAAAGTAATAGTTGATGACCTAATCTGTTCTTTTCTGCGTTTCATTTCATGTACTAGTGAAAGGACTTTAGAGTTTCTTTATGCTGTACATCTTTCTATGTAAAAAACATTCTTCCACGTCCTCCTTCCTTATTGCTTGTTTAGTCTGCTGTTAATGATAAAATTATCTCTTCATCCGTAGCTAGAATCACTTAATTGTGCAATTTCATTGTTGGCTATACCGGTTTAAAAAATGTCGCTGCAAATATCGGTAACCTCGCCTCCTTCCTAATTATCATTGACTTAATGATGTTCAATATCTTGACCGTCCTCCTTATTGGCAATGGAGAAGTGAATTAGTTCTGGATATTTAAGCTATATTTAACTATTACAGGCACTGTTCCGTTCTCAAGACTATTAATACTCCCTTCCTTTAACAAGTCATCTTATATTTTTTCTCCATTCTGTGAATATTGCAATCTTGTTTTCGAAAACAATTTATTTATAGTGACCCTATATTTTAACTTTTATGTTATTTTCTAGATGCCTACGATAACACATTGATGGTGGAAGCCAATTACATGAAACCACCTACTTTTCTTAATGGTTTGCTTTTGGGCGGACCTTCTGATGCTTACGATCCAGATTTGCCACATTTCAGGATTACGAAAGGCGTTGTTGACGATTGCTGTTATAACCCATGTGGTTTTAGCACGATGAGGCTGTATTGTTCTTAAACAAGGATCAACTGTCGATCTTTTATATTGTTGTGTTTAAACACGATAATGGTGATGTTATATTTACACGTGTGATAGCTTTTGATGATATTTAAGGCTCCTAATTAATAAAGGCCTGATATTTATTGTTTGTGAATTACATTATATTTTTATGTAAGATTAAATAAATGCATGTTTTAAATCATGTTATTTTGTCTCCTGTAACTAAACTATTTGTAGCAACCAGATTTAAATGAAATAGGCACATGACTATACACAGTAATTTTAGCCAATAAACAAATAAAATTCATGAAACAAAACAATTAAAAGTAAATTTATAATTCAATTAAAAAAATAGACCTTATTTTAAAGTTTTACGTAAAATTTTCAAACGGATCAATTTTTAATCTAAAAGATACATCTTCAATCAAACAAAATTTGAAATATAGTGGATGATTCATATGAATACAACAATATCAGTAAAATATTAACGAACAAAATAGGCACTTCACTGTAATTAAGTGTAATTAAGTTGGATACTGAGTTTCCTCACATCATTCGATCAACGGTTGAAAATGAGGATCGACGCGTCCTCGAAACGGTTGTCCCGGATTAGTTAATTAAACTTGTGTGATATTTTTGTGTTGTTTGCCATACTACCCCATAGTTCTTGCTGTCATTATTGAGATAAACATAATAGTGGGGTAAGTTTTCTAAAACGTCTTTTGTTATTACCTCTCTTTGTTATAATTTTAGAACAAAAATTAATTTTCTAAATTCTATTTTTGACTTATTTGTTTGCAAAATAAATTACATAACTTCCTATTTATTATTTTATTTCAAAAATAATATATTTATAATAATTCTTAGTTCATAAATAATTGTGGGGCCCTGCTTGGACGATCGCGTCGAAAGTGTGAAGTTTCAGATCTTGGTTACGCGAGGATTAAATTTGTAGAGATACCGAATTCTTGTTCGCTGGTTCCACATTTTAAACATCACTCAAACATTCTCAGTTCCAATATTTGGTAACAATGCATCTGTAAATCAATTCCTAAAATGTTGGGTAGTTAGTTTTCCAGATGTTGAAGCTTTGACGTTTACGTTAATAAGCCCAAAGGTGTAAAAGCATGATCCATAAAGCAAGGAAGTTATAACATCAAAGCACATAACCTGTATTAAATTACGTAAAAACACAAGATGATCCAGATTTTATCTATGAAACGATCACTGGCAATTTCAACCAAAAAAGTTAATGAACGTATACCTTCGGAAAACGGCTAATTACAATAATTCGATATTTGTCGTAGTCCTAGCCACTGAATTAAATAAATTATCACTGATAGTATCAAAATGCTATCTAAAATTACTTGTTTTTTTTTTCTCAGAGGACACAAATTCCAAGACAATTTGATGATCAAGCTCAACGTAAAAAAACAATGATAAATAACAACAATTCCTCAAAGCCACGATAAAAGGAAAGAAATAAATTCACATTCCGGCTTAACCGTGAATATTTATTAACTCCATAGAAATAGAACAAAATCAACCCGTGAAGAAAATCGCGAAACAGTAACAAAACACCTACTCGTATAGCGCAGGCAAGAGAAAATTAATGGCAACATGCTTATCCAATAACAAATTCCATTGCTTAGAGGTGGATCCGGATAATATTTTTACCCCGAGGCGACATTATTCTCCCGGTTGATGCTAAGCAACATTTAAATAATCGGTTTCCAGCGAAGACACCTTTTTTTCCATACGGACACTTCGCTTCGTTCGCAAGGCTATAAATTTGGCGAAGGTTGTGTGATGCTCTTGTTTCCCGAGATTTAAACTACAGACGTTCGCAAAAGGGTAAGGATAGTTTTATTTTATGGTTTCTAGATGGCAGACTGTGCAGAAAGGTTGGGAAACCTACACAATTGCCAGTATATTATTATACACATATTCTAGTGGACATGATTTTTCACCTTGTTGTAGTTGAAAATTTGGCATTTGGCATATCTCCATCGAGTTTCCTTAATGATGCTAAATCGCTATTCATTAAAATACGTTTGCAATGTATATTTTTATAGTGTTCTATGCGTTATTTCGGATGAAAATTTATTTATTTATATTTTATTTTATACACCCTCGTATGCAAAAAATATAACGCCAACAGAAATAAAAAAAGAATTTTTGTGATCTTCCAGGAAGTTAACCATATAATGATTTATGGCATGCAGAGACGCTTCACGGAACACAATACGAAAACAAAGACAAGATAAACAATTTGATACGCACACTGAGATCCCTAATTGATACACTCGTCGATTAATCACGAATGAAACTAAACGACATAATAGCACCATCTACTAAACGCTCGGATTATCAATAACGTAACGCACCCATCGGTCGTTTATTATTATTAATATCGCCGAGTGGGAACCTCTCGAGTGCATACTGGTTATTAATTTTAACCTTAGCCTTTAGGAAAATTCCATTTGGAAATATAAGCCATATCTAACCATTTTACTTGAGAATAATATCAATACTATTTTTATATATGTTTCTACGTCGTCGGTATTTATACGACAATTAGTCGATTAACTACCACCTTTGACAAATGTGCAGCGAATGCGGTGAAACGGACGTCTCTACATGGTGGTACAACTTCATTATTACTTTCATCGATTCTTTGGCTAATTAACCCCTATAAATTTCAAACTCAATTTTACGTCGGTTCTAATATACACAATAAAGGACGCTTATTTATTCATATTATTTAGCTACTAATTCCATCAATTAGTCTCTTGTGCTTTATGATTGAATAAATTTTTTAGTGTAATTTTGTTTCTGTTGGCATTTTCCTAGTCCAATGCGTATTGTTGTAGTGCTTAATAGTTTATAGAGTTATGGAAATAATAATCTTAATGAAATATTAAATATGTTTGTTATAAATTTTATGTATATATGTAAGTACGTACATTTGGTCACAATTGTGAATATGATCTGATTTATCACTTACATATGAATTCTTACTTTGGAAAAATTAAGAAAAATGGAAAAATTAAAAAAATATATAATTTATTGAAAGAAAAAGATGTTCAGGAATTAACAGATTTAATACTTATTTGATGTTAGAGATATAGTAGCCAGATCAAGATGTCTTAGTTGAATTTGAAATTTTACACTTTCGAATAGGGTCTCATATATTCAATAAAAATGTAAAAGAAAGAATATGGAATGATCTTGAAGGTACTGCTACGCAAGAACATGCGAAAAAAGAAAATATATCTGAAAATCAATTGCCATAAAGAGAAAGAAATAAAAAGTTCAGGTAGAATGGAGAGAGGGCATGTATTTAACAAAAAGCTTTAATTAAGATATCGATCCGGAGAGTAACAAATCTACAGAAATACCTCAATATCCTATTGAATATTTTTGTGAAATATTCTTGAAATTATGGCAACTTTTACGAATGTTCATGCCGAAAAAAACAAACAAACTTTAAACCTGCATTTAAATCAAAAATGTAAGCTTCGATTGCTTTGCGTATCTAACGGTCACTCGACAAATTCTATTCCACATACAAAAACATAAATTTCTTAAAAAAAAAACTCATTGAATGACACTTGCCTCGAATGTAGATAATATAAATAAAAATAGTATTCCAAATAGATACAAAAATTCAGGTCTGAAGGGGTTAAGATGTTAGTCGATGCTTGCAGCCCTCACAGATCTCGATGACCGCAATCCCTGGTAGCGATCGTAGAAAGCGGTTAAGTGATTAGATGATTACTTAATAATAATAATGTAAAACATAAACAAGGTATAGCGAATGCAAAAAGAAGTGATTACAAAGAAAATATCGTTGTGGTATAGGTTTACTGCTCGACACATTGGAGATGCTTGCAAGTGTGGTTCTAGAGAACATTAGTAAGGAGTTTGGAGAAATGCGAGAATTACAAGAGAGGAGAATGCAAGAATTTGTAGGAGTATGGAAAAGGATGCAAACGAAAAAGGATTTCATGCATTTCCAAAATTTCTTTAAAGGAAAGGTACTTCAAGAATTTTAGCTGCTCCTTCTCAAAGTTTAATTACCACTAAACATAATACGGAGAACAGACTTAATAAGCACTCGCAACAAAACTTTTCAGCAGCAAAATTTTACTAAAGAACTTGCTGCAACGCATAACAAAGCCAAAAGTTTTCAAAGCTGAATTACGTTTACATGGTCGGAAAGTTTAAAACGGAATCTAAGTGCATTGTGAGAAGATTGCATATCTTAAAAACGATATATTTAAAAAAATATATAAACATTGGAGACATATCCTAATGAATAATCTTAATGGCTAAGACCAATGGTAACAATTTCTATAAACAAAAACAGTTGAACTTATTATATCAATGCAGCGGCGAGTTTCTAAATATTTATTAAACCAAAACTGAATGGAATATACAGTGTCACACAAAAAGTACGTATCATATAGCAACTCTTTTTATTAATCAATCTATGTTAGGCGCATTTCATTAAACAAAATCTATAATATTGCACTTGACTTTGAAATAATCTCAAATCAAAGAAATTAAAGTGCTTGAAGCAGTTGTTTACATTTATATCATACGCATAAAACCCTAACATATACATCAAATCCGCCTAGAGTGGGGATAAAACGAGATTGAATATTGTTGAGTAGAGGCGATCTAATGCGCCAAGAAGTAGCAACCATACCGTCTATTATTTGATAACTTGATAAAAAAAATCCATTTACGTAAACATATTAAAAAAAAGGTAATTGTTGTAGAAAGAAACAGGTACAACCTTTGGGCAAATCATCATATAGTAAAGATGAGCTTTTGACTCATAAGAGAATTATTAAATGCATTGCGGAGATTAATAATAGATATTGTAAATCTTTAAAAAATGGAACATTGTTTCCATGGTAGCATGGTATTGGAACTTTGTAATAATGATATCCGCCAGCAGAATACTGGAGCAAAATCTAATATACATATCTGGTTATTCATTAAAGTTAAATAAAGATTTCCTTCGTATTTTGAGTCTGCGTCTCTTCAATGCTTTATATCCCCAGTTAAGAACAATTGTAAGAGCATCTTCTTTTAAGTATGGAGTCAGCCTTGCGTAATTGCATGTATTCCTTTGATTAATACTTTGTATTATGCCGAAGTTGGTGGAAAGTCAACATTTACACATATTGATTAATAAAGAAAATATTTATATGAAGCACAGTTTTTCTTTCCGACACCATATAATACGTCGGCAAAGAAAGTTTATGTTGGCAATAAAGTTCCTCGCAACTCTATTAATCGTCACCCTCGTTGTCATGGCAACTTCTCTTGTTTTGATTTTGACGCGAGTTCGTCCAATAAGCCGTTAGAAATATGACGATGTTTGTGTATCCTACGCTAGAAGGTTGCAATTAAAATTTTACATTCATATACGGCAATAATAAAACGGTTTCAGATTGAAATCCAATATGGAGGGTCATAATCATTTCTATGCTAATACAATTGCATTATCGTTAATCCGTATACGGAGATAATGCTTTTAAGAACAGTAGTAAATTCAACTTTTCTACACGCGACTGTTGTGGTATATTGTAAGTGGTTATAACATTGCTAAAATTATTAACTATCAACTGCGTATTCAATGTTCACAGCCGTTCAGTGAAGTTCGGTCATACAATAAAAATCTATTATATCACACTGTATACAATTATTAATACATAAAATTAGAAAAATATTAAGCATACACTCTTTTCTAAGGGATTAAAGCCATAAATTATTATGTAAAGGAGAAATATTGCGACAACCACAATAAAGTCTCTTTTATTATCATTCCAAGAATTTCTCGGAAGTACCGATCTTTTGAAACGGGTCGTTTGGGGACTATTAACGAACAATATATTTAGGAAATATACCGCAGTATCATTCTTGTTTATTTATCGCAGGCGTAAAGATATAAATTTGCTTCATTTTACTGTTAAACGTGTGTTGGTGTGCATCTGTCGTTTTTGCGCGAAAGTTTTAAGAACTTTACTTCAAAATGGCACGTGGCAAGCCTACCAATGTAGAAAAACGTTCACGCATTATTACGCTGTTTGAAGAAGGATATTTGGGACTGCAAATTGCTGAAAAACTAAATATGAGAAGTTCAACAGTAAATGACATCATAAAGCGATATCGGACAACTGGAACTATAGAAAATCGTATTCGTCCTGGGGCATCTAGGAAAACAACAAAAGCTGAAGATTTGAGAATTGTATTATTAAGCAAACGCAATAGAAAATTAACAGCGCCACAAATAGCAGCCGAAGTCAATCGCGGCCGTGAAGAACAAGTTTCGGTGAGTACGGTAAAACGTCGACTTCAACAAGCGGATCTTCATGGACGCATTGCCATTCGAAAACCCTTATTACGTCGGGGCAACAGAGCAAAACGGCTACAGTGGGCCCGTTCTCATCTAGATTGGTCGTTAGATGATTGGAAACACGTGCTTTGGAGTGACGAGTCAAAGTTTGAGGTGTTTGAGCAAAATCGACGAGTTTGTGTTCGAAGATCTAAAGCTGAAAAGTGATCCCGAACTGCATTATGCCTACAGTGAAGCAAGGGCATAATTCTGTGTTAGTGTGGGGATGTTTCTCCTTTGCTGGGACGGGAGATTTATGCAGAGTGCAAGGTGTAATGAGGAAGGAAAATTATTTTGCAATACTCCAGAATCATGCAATGCCATCAGGATTGCGTATAATAGGCCATAACTTTACATTCATGCATGACAACGACCCAAAACACATTGCGTTAGTGTGTAAGAACTATCTAAAGGAGCAAGAAGAACAGCACACCCTGAAAGTAATGACATGGCCCCCACAAAGCCCAGATTTGAATCCGATAGAGTTATTGTGGGATGAACTGGACAGGAGGATCCGAAAAATATGCCCAACTTCACAAGAACATTTACGGAATATTCTGCAACATGAATGGATTAATATTCCACAATCCGTTTTAACAAAACTTATCGAAAGAATGCCTAGAATAGTTCGAGCGGTGATTAACAGCAAAGGAGGTTTTTTCGATGAAAAAAAATATAATGTTCAGTATGTTATATTAGGCCAGAATAACTTTTTATTTATTTATTTTTATCTTTTTTACCTGCACATACAATAAAATTGCATTTTGTTTTTAGTTTCGTTTGTTTCTGTAACCTTTTCATATTTTTTAATAACCGACCGAACTTCTCTGAACGGCAGTGTTCATTAACAGTGGTAGCGCGAGAACTTTTGATAACTTTCTATTTTCCCTTCTTTCAGTTTTTTGACGGTTGTTTTTTTCCGCATCTTAGGTTTTCTCTTAAGTTTTTCTTTTCTCTGACCCATTTCCGTTCTTGTAATTTTTTGAAATCCTACTTTTGCTTTCCCTTTCTTTCTTGTGATTACTTTCTAGTTATACTCTACATGTTTCTTTTCCTATTTCTGGAACCTGTTTTATCAGGATCTGTTGTTTTTTGTATAAATTTTTCTAACGTGTGTTTTGGCTCTATCTTACTTCTCTCTTGTATTCTTCTTTTAGTTCCAAACCTGAAACAACTGTAATATTTTTAACGATATCTTTTTCTAGTATTGTTATTCTATTTTCTGTGTTTGCCATTTCTTCTTTTATTTCTATATTTTCCTTGAAATTTCATTCCGTTGTTTTAATTCCTTCAAATCTTATTGGCACGTTTTCTGGCCTTGTTTAATTTCTTTGAGGTCTCTCATTAATTCTTTCATCATGTCTGTTACTGAATCCAATTTACCAACTTTATTCTGTTCTTCTTTCTACCTCCCTTTCTACTTCTCTGGAAAGTATCCTCCAAATTCTCCCTTTCCTTTTTCCCCTTTTCCTCTTCTGGCGTATATTCGTTGCTGTCTACCTTATCAATTTCTTTATGATTTCCTATCTCTTTTTTCCTCCTTTGCTTAAACTGAAGATGACCCATAAGAGCGTGGACGAAACGTTGGCAAATGCTGCGACAACGACGCGGTTCCAACCATGGAAACCAAGAGTATAGTAAGTCAAATAAGTTTTTTTTTAAGTACATGTTTCAATATTCAACTCGATCCCTATTTTATGTCGCATATAAATCAATCCATGGGCGTTCAAATAGCAAAAACAAATGTTAATACGCATAGTTAGCAACTGTAAGCGGTTGTTTAAAGTTCATATTTATTGGAATCCGTTTTGAAAATAACCGAATGTAAAATAACCTATAGGATAAGTGCAATTCATGGACATTCATCATACTGGGATTATATCAGGCCGTTTGGCAAACTGTTCGGTTTATGTTCACATATTCATGAATATACGATTGTCGTGTTCGATTACTAAAAGGATTACACTAACAGTAGTCCAGATATGCTAATTTTAATAGATGTCCCAATTAGATAAAGCGATTTTATCGATGCTACTATTATAGCATACAATAAAAAGACGCTTTTCGAATCTTCTACAAACTCCTTTTCCTCTTCCTTCTGTTATTTACATACGTATGTATCTCAAAGACGCGCATGTATCTTTCATGAATATATTTTCCAGGTCTTCGTCTTTCCGATATCTCATACTCCTATACGAAATATTCAATTTCCGTTTCGTGTTTTCCATCCTCGAATTCTCAAGGAATCGGTTGCTTCCACCTGTTCTGATCGCTTTTTTTTATCGAGAATATTTTTTTCCGACTAAATGGAGGATCGTAGCGCTGCAGTAACTAGAAATGAAGTAATAATTTAAATCGACTCGCCAAGATGGTAGGTTGTCCGGGTTCAAAATTAATATCTTGACGTTTCCATTTTCCGAGGAAATAAATTATCAGGACATCGTCTTCGTGAAATATATATTGAACAAGGAGACGCACTAAAAGATCGGAAATGAGACGTGACAACTATCCACGAATTTATTTACAGTTTTAATGAAATTTTATACAGGAAGTCCGGTTATAACGAATCTTGAGTAATGAAAATTTAGCCGTTTATGTTTCAAATGACACGTTGATAGTGTATTTGTTTCTTTGTTATTTGTTCTGAAGACTAATATGGACAATTATTATCTGATATATTAAGAGATAAAAATCAAAAACGTCAAAGGAACTGAGGAAAGGGCATATTTAAAAAGCTCTACCTGATGCAATTGTAACCGTCAGGATCGGATACCTTAGTTCTTTGATGCAAAAATCTTAACTTTTACTCTTGCCGCCTAACTAACTAACCTGGAACTATCAGCGGAAGCAGTATATTCTCAAATTGTATAATAGGTCTAAGACGCTCGGAATTGAACTCCATCAACTACAAAATTAAACAAGCAAAAAGATAGATGTCTGTCTGACTTATTTTATGTCCCAAAGTTTGTTTTAACTGTTGGACAAAACAAATACTTCCGTGAAAATTAAATTTCTCGTTAGCTCTATCTAAAAGAGGAATTAAGATGTGTTAGGATTTCGCTTGCTTTATTTTAGGAATATATTCCTACAGTCAGTCAAATGTCCCTATTGAGCATATTCAGACATTTCAAAAGTACTGCTTTTATTCCCCTCGTTTATTTGCCGTCTTCCTGTTCCATCAGTATTTTCATTTTTATCTGTTTTCTTCCAATAGTTCAACTAATACTGAAGCATTTTCTAAGTGTTCTCAGTGTTTAAGCCATGTAAAATTCTTTTGGATAGACTGTTTGAAGTTAATCCCAGCTTATTGTTAGCTGTTCTGTCAAATATAACTTGATACGGTGTACCCCATTTATTTGTTTTATTCCAATTGTGTCTTTTACGCCGCGATGGGCATTCTTTACGTTACCTTGGTTTTGGCAGTGCCGTACGCTACTCTTTTCCTTTTTAGAGTCGAAAGTATTGCTTAAATGGTTTTGTATTCGTGTCATAGCTTGAAGTTAGATCTAATCGTATTATTATCAATTACCTTTCCCATTCCTATCCATGTTTGAATACATCCTACGAAGTACATGGGTACGTCTACCATTCATTTTTGATTAGGAGAAATTATACATATAACAAAAAATTTCAGTGTCATTCATTAAAATTACAGCAACACCAAGAAAAAATAAAAATAATGTAAATATGTGTCTATAAATGTATCAAAGTTTTCAATAAACGTAATACTATACTTCAGTAAATTTGATAAAGCATATTTTAGCACCAAAAACTATTTATAAAAATATCTTACATCAAACTTAAAATGTTTTTGACCATAATGTCAAATCTTAGTCATCAAAGAAATTATTGATATATAACAGCTATCACTCTAAGGCACCAGCGCCTCCACCAAATTTGTCTTGCTTCCATTAATAAAGATGATTTAATATAAGTGTTGCAAGCTGTTAAAAGCATTGAAATTACCGTTAATAACATGGCAGGGAAGTGCCTCGACAGTCAAACGCGATGGTAACATGCGCCCGTAGATTAATCTTGTACGCCATGCTTCCCCCTATAGCATATGATTTAATGTGATTATTATATGCTAGAAGGGAAATATGAAGGGTTGTTTATACGTCACGTCAATATCGTAACGGGTCCTTCCTTTGATAGGCAGGTATTTATGAACATGTCACGGTGTTTTGAGCTGCATTAGAGGAACAGTTAAATTAAACTGACAATATATTTAGACATACGCTGTCTAATTTTATATAATTTAGGAATATTTCTCTCTCAAATTGTGAAAAGAGCTTGAATTCAGATTTTCCTGCTTCGTACTACGACAGCGTAAATAGTCAGTGTCTCTTCTTTTATCCAATGTTTTTGTAAAAATTACATTTACTCCCCAAAGTCACACTTCGCGCCAGTTATGATGACATAATGCACCCGCGGGTTTCGAACTTGGTCTTTCATAGTTTTTTTTTTTTTCATACAGGTAAAAGTTGTAATACCGTTTCATCGAGTCCCAACAGACTTTTACGGAAAAATTGATTCAGTTGTTGTGAGACAAGTTTGTAATTTACTTTACGTCGTAAGCTACTTGTCAAATAAAAGCAAGTTTTCCTTTTTAAATTGAAAAATATATTGGAAAACAGAGGTACTTAGGAAAGAAGCTGCTCAATTATAGTATTTTGAAAAAGAATCGTATTGGGCTGGAAAACCTTTAAACGAATTTTTTATCCGCATTCTCTTTGTATTCTGAAGTGTTTCCTACGTAGTTTGAGGTGTTAGAGTTTGTTGAAAACAGATATTTATTTTGTTCATCTTATTTAATTATTCATTAAATGAATTTCTGTAAAATCTAACGAATTCAAAAGTTTTGTAGGCTAAAACGGTTGCTTACTTCACAGAATCTAAGATGTCTAAGGTGTCCTAATGAAATTTGTAACAAAAAATGAGCCCAATATATGTGAGTATGGTGAAAAACGATGAAAGAATTGCACAATTTAGGAAGCTCCTGGATCACTAATTGGCGCCCCTTCTTGACGTAAATCAGGAGTATAGTATTCCATCTTTAGGATCTGCTTCTGTACCGAGCAATGTCATATAAAACCCATTTTCTGAACTATTTTAAGGATCTTAATGTATCTGATACTTGCCGTGCTGCAATAATTGGTTTTATCCATTTTTTTTAAACAAAATTCAGCCGTGCTCTTTGCTCACCAGTTGCGTAAACGTTTTGTCTTTATACAACTTATCATTTTCATTTTATTTCAATTTTTTAAGTTCGAGTTTGTCGTTGGTATTGCACAAGTTAATTGTTCTTTTATGTTTTCCTTTCATTCTATCACTACTGGTTGTCATTGTCTTCGGAAGGTAGAATAGCTGCCCTTTATGCTATCTCGAACCTATTGGCATGATGTTGGCTTTTATTCCATTTTCTGTTTGTATCGGGTTTTCCATTTGCGAGTCAGAACGTACAAATGAGACACAATAATAAAATAATATCGCTAAATGCCCTCCTCGACTTCGCCTTACTGAATGTTCCGTACAAGTTGACGTTAGCCTTCTTAGAAATAACGGTCCAGTTTTAAATAAAACAGTTGTTTGACGGGATATGTATTGTTTATGCCAACATTTCTTAGTTTAGTCCAAAGATATTCCCTTAGCCTATTCCTGTACCATTCACCATTAATAGTAATACGATTTCCAACATCGTCTTAAAAAGAAAGGTCCGATCATGCTTTGAACCAAAAAATCGCACCACATTCTCAGAATAAAGAGATGGTTCGTGAATCACTCGAGGATTTTTATCGGCCCACATCCTACAGTTGTGCAGTTATGAAGTTATGGGACAGCACAAATTATACATATATGATATTTTGTAATTAAGTGTTTGCTTTTTCGATATACTCGTTTTTTTCCATTAAGTTATTAACAAACATAGTAAGGCGGATAAACTAGTAGTAGATACTAATAATGACTATAGATCAAGAAAATTCTAGCTAATATCGTTCACTTGCAAGCTTCTCGTTGTCAGTGAGTGTTAAAACTAGGTTAAATCCGCAGTCTCTTGGACGCTCTTGGAATATGAGCTTCATCGTGACTTCACTTGTAATTTACTGACTTAATTAAACCTGTTATGACATTTTTCTTAATTAAAATGTTTACCTTCGCAATTTATTTATCAGGAATACAGCTCGCCACCTTTTTATGGACAAAATGAAGTTTATGCACTCCTCGCTCTTGTTTAATCTCTTATATACAAACAAAAGTATTTTATTGTATTATTCAGGTTTAAAAACGGTTTTATCTAAACGTTACATGACGTTTCATAATGCGCAGTTAAATATTCTATTATTAACGCTTTATCTGACCCTTTATCTGTCCTTCGCTAAAAACACAACAACAAAACATTTATTATTGAAATTCCACCGTTCTTTATCTCATTCTTTGGCCTTAATTACGTATAATTAAAGAGAGCATTCGTTACGTAATCGGTACTATAAATGAATTCAAACTTCACCGGCATGCTCCTGCCGTCAGCGCTCTCTAGCGTGAATGCTTTGTGTTTTGTTGTATTCGTCATCGTTCGTAGTAGGCGGGTGATGGTGGTTCTTAGACGATTAGGGGTTAAGGGATCTTGCGTAACAAAGGGAAAGATGAAAAAGATGGCGATACCGAGTGGGGTAGTTCGCCAGTTAGTTTCCTAAAGTCGCGATGTCTTTAACCCTACATGGGCGGTGTTTACCTTTCGGAGAGCTTAATGTGGAAGTCTAGAGACGTTCTTGACTTTTACTCAAGATAATTTAATTAGCGCAGTTGAGTTTTGACGGATCTGGTAGATATGAAAGGTTATCAGGGGTAGATTGAAACGAAGTTTGTATTGTGTAATTTAATTATACTGACGCTATCACGTTTCGGGTTTATTAATGTTGGTTGTAAGTTATATTGAAGATGTTTACACTATACGGCAACTTTATGGAATAAATTAATTAAATGCAAATGATTCCCATTTTTAACCGTATGACGGTATCGCTATAGCCCTACCACCTTCCTTCACACTCTTCTCACAGCACGATATGCATTTTTTCTTCTTCTCTTTTGTTGCAGACCTTTCCTTCGATTTTCCTAAACTGACTATTTGCTCTTCCCCGAAGTGTTTTTCAACACATGCGCAATTATATTACCAAAATATTTTTGACGAATAATGCCATCTTCATATTACAGCTTGAAAATATTCAGACTACTCTCGTAGTCCAAACGTCTTTTCTTTTAATTTGAAACTTTAGAATAATTATTTGAAACATGAGACCTATTGAGGCAAATACACAGATCTTAATACGAAACAATAATACTCCAACAGTGCCAATCTAGAAGAAAGCTCGTATTAATTTCAAGCACCACCATTGAATTACGCCATCGAAAAAAACCTCTCGAATGTGTGCGTGCCGATAATATTCGACCTTATAAAAATAGAAACGGGTACAAGTAAGTATCCGCAAACACGTGATGCGTGTTGATGGAGGTTAGAGAAGCACTTCAAGCATGAAAAAAACGAAACCATGAACACTGAATGGTAACGAAAAATGAACATTTTCAATTTATTAGTGAGCCAAAGCCTGTTTTATGAGCATAAATACACTGTTTGTAAATATAATTGCAACACAAAGAAATTTGATAAAAATTTACTTTATAAACTTGATGAAATTATGTCTCAAATCAATCAATTAATTGTAAAGTAAGCAAATAACTCCGGCGACAATATCTTACTACTAAAAGTATCATCGTAGCACAAAACATTCCGCTAAAATTAAAAACGACGTCGTTCGACGATCTATCGGCACGATAATGACTTTTAGGAGCGATGTATCCGCTTCTTTGCTTCTGTAAGTATAAATATTTACGTCAAACGACGGCACGAAAGCAGAGTATTCCGATACACAAACTTACCCGTCACCTTCGCGAAAGTGAAACGCATTAATGCGGCCCCACTTTAAAACGCTCCATTTATTTATACGAACGGGAACTTCGGTGCTCCTGGACCGAATGAACCAGCTGCATGATCGATAAGAGCTACAGACACATACGTACTGTCTGGAATTGTAAATATGCGGTTAATATGCTTGCAATTTTTTGACCATGCAGATGATTCGCTGGAAATTCAAATCTCCTTCGTAACTTTTATAGTTAGCTTTAGTATTCTGTTTAAATTTTGCAATTTTCATTACCACTCGGATGCGAAAGCTTAGAGTACCATAAAAGTGAGTAATTTATGTTGTGATCGGCTGCAACCCTCAGTTTTGTTTTCCATCTTCAACCCAAATAAGAATCCCAACCACTGCTCAATGAACTATAACTGAGGATAATCAGTATAATGACGATTGGAACAGATCTGTTTATTAGTATCGACTAACCCGGAAACTCTCTTGTTTAATGATTTCAAATGAAGAGGATTGGAAGAGTATCTAAAGGAAAGACGGCAAACATTATAAAGAAAAATTTGATGAAAGGACGTCACCCCTAATTAAATCAAATAATTTTCAAGATCCAGTTAGAAAACAAGTAGAGTTTTCAGGCTCCTTAGCAGAAGAGCGATGTCCGAACCTTATAATATCAATAATGCATATAATTTTTCAAAGATATAACTATACAAAGCTGTACTAGCAGCTATGACGCAAATTAAAACAAAATGTCAGAAAAATCTCACTACCTACACGCTGTCTCGTTCATATACAGTACGCCATCTTTTAATAGAGTGTTTATATACGGGAAATAGTTGGAAAAACAAAGACGCGGGAAGTGTATACATCTCTGTCCCCGTATTTGAGTGGATCCTGTATTTACTTACGAAGTAATCCGCCGCGAATACGGAGCGAAGTTGACAAGATCAGCACGAATGTGCAAATAAAACGAGGTAACGTGAAGAGGTTTCTACATAGAAACGTTCGAGAATTTGTTTAGCGCAATGGTTTTAGTGCACGGAGCATTTTGAAGAGGTCTTGTTAGTTGTTCGTAGTCACATTCGTCTTAGCAGAACAAACAGCAGAATGTGAGAAAGTTTCCAAAACTAACTTGGTTTGACTTTAGAACTTGCTGTTTTAGTTTGTTAGAAGCTGGTATGTTAACGTGTAATTATAAAGGTTTTTATGATATCAAGTCGTTAGGTTGGGTTGTAAATTCTATATATAGGGGAGGTTTGCCACATAGATTCAGAATATGATACCTATGGATAGGCAATAAACACTTAAATATCGGCACCGTCCACGCCACAGAGGCATAATTAATTAATCCGGGACAGCTGTTTCAGGGATGCGTGGATCCTCATTTTCTACCGTATAACGGAATGATGTGACCAGAAAAATAATTCTAACATACCTGTTCTATCTCCTTTCATTGCTTGTGAACATATATGAAGCTAGCTACAACTTCGGCTCAATACCAATGTTGTGGAGAGACGTAAATGTTTCACTTATCCTAAAGTAGGAAATAGAAATAGAGCAGGCATTTAAAAGCAGTTTTTTTCCTCACATGATTCGGCCATACGGGATCCACGCGTCCTCAAAACAGTTCTTCCGGACTGTTTAATCACCCAGAAGAGCTATTATTGTAAATATAACGAAAAACATTGCCGCATATGGGACGCACTTGCCATTCAGTTTCTGTAGACGACCTTACATACTTACAAATTATACATATTACATCTTATTTAATAACTAAATAATTCCATTATTGGACTCAAACAATAGTCGATTACTTTCAAATAAATATTTAAATGCAAATTGTGTCCAAAATGAAGTAAAGAAATGATGCTTCAAAATAAATAAAATCTCTGTGTACTAACCATTGCGTGCTTAACATACACAGCGCGTTCGGCGATAAATGGCGCAACATCATATTTCGAAAACCAATCCTTTAATAATATTTACAAAGTTAATACGAATATGTAAAGGACTGCATTCTGGAGACGAAACAAGCAAAGATGCTCAAAAGGTCCTCCATAACATTCTACACATTTTTGATAACGTTTAACTAAAGCTACACTGGTTACAATTCGTTATTATATTTGTTTACTGTGTATTGTTCACAGAAACCCTGTCTAGCTTATACCACTCTGTACTTAACTACTACCACACTGTATAATCGATTTCGAAATCTACAACTCGAAATTCCTTCATAACAAATGACGTTCATTCCCGATCTCTACTAAAATTTTATGGCCTTAGTAAATTCTCCGTTTAAATATCAACGTGAAACTAACGAAAGTAAGGCTGCGATGGAGGAATGGAAGGGGTAGAGTAGTCTGGAAAAGGAATCTAAACTAAAATTAGCTCTGGAAGTTTTCTACGTGCGTCAGACCTTTTACTTCCCATCCGCACTTTTACAAACGGCCTGCACCGTTATTCAGCCGTTAGTAATTGATTTTAAGCCACTCGACGTTTTCAAACCTTGCTGCGGCGGATAATAAAGCGGACTTCAATAAGGCAACCTTGGAAGCGAATACACTGAATCTCGATTTTGCGAATTCGTTTTAAAAATTTATCTGGTGCACGTGAAAGAACCCACACGAAAATGTTCTTTGAATATATTATTTACATCTTACAGGAGCATTGTTCAATAGAGTCGTAGGCTGCAAAGCAAAGCCTATCTAATACATTTTGCATGAATGCACTCATCCACGGACTTTTTGCTTGTAAATTTCCTGCAATTGTTTACTTTACCAGTTACACTGCTAATGTGGCAAGAAGATGGTATGAATATGGATTTTAAATAGTAGAGTTTGACTTACGCCTTTTACCAAACGGTAAAATTCTTTAAGTTAAACTTTTTTTTGTTCATGTCGATAAAAATTAAGTATCTTAATTGGTATCAACTCAGCTTAAGCCTGTTTTATTTGTAGAGCAGAAACTTTGGAATTCCCCAGGAAGTGGTGTTGTTATTGGAATGTTGCGAGCCAAATAATTCAATATGCTTGGAGTACGAGAGTTCTTTCATTCATCTGACTTATTTATTCAGAAAATACGAGATTTATCTAAACTTTGCAAAAGCTCACATTTAATTTACCACTTGTAAAACATTCAAATTTTTCTTAACATTTAAGCGCCTTCCTTATTAAAGGATCCATTCTCTACCAAGTGTCTATTAAGATCTAGAAAAATGGTATGATATACCCATTGAAAAACTGGATACAACTGTAAATATTTTGTACTCACTATTGTCGTATTTCGGTTCCATTAATATAAAGTACTGAACGTTTCTCTTCATTGGTGTACGACATTTTTCTATTAAATGAACCATAGTTGAAATTCCTCGTCAATTACAGCATAGAATCAAGAATTTCTGTCAAGGTGTTACACATAGTCGTAATCAGGAAAAGAAACTCTTTCTGGCGGTGGCAAGATCTAATATGGCGCGGATAAGAAATAAGAAAGTTGATGATGACCAGAAAGAGCCGAAACGGAATGTAGAAATTTTGAGTCCATCATTGGATAGAAGATCGAAGGTGACTTCGAGAATATGTTTTAAGTTTTTCTCTGCAAGATCAAATGAAGATGCTAGATGTAAAAGAAGAAAATAAGCGTTTTTAGTTTTTTTTTTAACTCGAACGTCATTTGTTACGGGTCCATTTTCTCCTCAAGTTCATAACAAACACAAAATTAGTAACTTTGCCAACCTCTACCTCCAATAATAATAATAATAATAATAATAATAATAATAATAATAATAATCTCCATGATGAGGGTCGAAAATGAATTAACCTGTATAGCTCCAGAACCAATATCCTTTTAAAAACTAGAATTGATGATTCATTGTCCCAAATATTACTATCGTATTATTGCTGCTGCTTAATGTTATGAAACATGTTAAATAATACTTCTAATAAATTATGCTATTTTCTAAAAAGTGGAGAGTTATTTTGGAACAAATAAAATGTGTAAATGGAACAATTACCTTTAATTTTTTGATTTTCAATTTGATGGCTTTAAATCGAGGTAATTCCCGATAATATAAATAGGTACCTTTTTGATATAGAATGTATAAGTCGTAAGGTAGCAAAGATTAATCAAAAACAAGATATTTACCAAATTAATCCGTTTAAAACATTTTTATTACGTTATAAAAGAAATTTATATTACTAAGTTCGTAATATATTTACCATTCAAATATACATATAGATATATTCATTTTATAAGCTAGTTTAAATCACCTATACGGAGGTAAAATACATATTTACTTTTCAGGTACTAATTTATTTCAGTTTAAATGAACGGTATGGCGGCATGTAAATATCCTCTTCAAAATACAGTTTGTTTGCTCAGCAAGGCTTAGTTCTAAACGCGTTGTAGAAATAAACAAAGCTTCTTATACTATACTTGAATAAATCTAAATTAAATATTCTCCTAGAAGCTTAAAATATTATTGCCACTATCTCTTTAAATTGCGGAGTCAAATAAATTTCAAGCGACGTAGAATTTTAGATGTCTAGTTATATAATTTAAGACCTTTAAATACCTAAATTAACTATTTGCTGAAGTAGAAATGTTTCGTGGTATATACACTGTTAGTTTTAGATTATTTTGAAATGAGTCTCAAGAAGGCACTGGTTATTTTAATTTAATTTTCCTTAACAATAAAAATAAATTTCATATAAAAAAGAGAAATAAGATGTAATATATCAAAAAGGGGAATTAAATACAGAGATACCGTCGAGACGACATCTCCTTTTCCACACAACAACGTTCACCAAATTAATTTAAACTAACTTAAAATCTAAACGAGAGAGCCGTTAAATAGCGCAGAAAACGCAGAAGTTAAAGAATAGATAAGGAAAAAGAACAAAGGCTTGCTTTCATTAGCTGGCATATCTTGCTGTGAACTTATTGTTTAACAAGGAGAAAATTGAAGTATTTTTATTTGAAGACAGAAACAAACGTGCACACGGGGAGTTCAATAATTACCTAGCCTCGGCAGGAGCTAGAGCTAGTAGAATTGAAGTAACTGTATATTTCGAAAAAGTATCCTTTGATAAGAGTCAGAAAAATCGTATAATTAGAAAGATAGAATAACTTTGGACGTGGTTTTTCCCCCAAAGGAAACTATGTTGAAAAATAAAATTACTTTTATACAGAGTTATTGAACTCCCTTCGTATCATTAAGTACAGAGAAATATATACAACGATAATTTGATAAGTGAAGCTTGTCTTAAAGAATTCAAGTGTATGTATCGCTGGAGTTAAAATATCGAATGTTGTTGATATTGTGGACATCTGTTCTGAATCATAAAAATTGATATTGGATAAAACGAGAGCAGCGCAAAACAGCTGTTTTGTTCTGTACGTTCTGTTTCTATAAATAGTTTTAATGTGGTATAAAAACGCTAAATACATTCATTTATATGCATATTAAAATTCAACTAGTCTTCAAATATAACAACCAAATTCTTCACACTAGATTTTAAATCTAAAATCTAAATTTATCTGGATATCGCCCACCATAATCCTGATTGTGTTCAGAATGGACAAAATTGAATCAGTTTTTGATGTATTTAAAGATAGGAAATACCTTCTGGACACGCAAATTAAATGCTGAATTTATTTGCTACCAAGCATGTATCCTATCTATAGGTAAAAAAGAATAAAACGTATCACCGATGTAGAAATAACGTTTGTTAAATTTCACAGAATCGATAAAAGCATAAGTATGTAGTTATAAAGTACAGAAGCAGCCCGAGTACGGAACTCTGAGCTACGCTCCTGTTAAAGGGAAGAAAAGATGACATACTGCCATCCATTCCGACATATCCGCTTTCATTCGAGTGATAATTATGCAAGATTTCTCCAGCTCCGGGATTTAAACTGACATAATGCAACATAGCTGACATTAAGTATATCAAACACTTTGGAGTAATCGGAAATGCACATAATAATTAATTTCCCTTCGTCAGTACTACTAACGGTAGTATTTAAATTGAACATTCAGTAATATATTGTTTGACATTATATAGACTTAATTAAACTCTTAATTAGAACTGCATTTGTTTTTCAAAAACTAGGATAAAACACGAAACCTCGGAAACGTTTGAAACAACCAAAGGTGTAAAACAAGGATGTATTTTAAGTCCAATATTATTCACCAGCCAAAATTTTGGGTTTGGTATTAAATGATACTTTAAACTGGTTTCAACATGTAGAACATCTGTGTAATACACTTTCAAGCCACGTTTTGAAACAATGGAGAGGCTCTTGTAATGACGACACTTCGTTGCATGGAATTTTACTAGTTCAAAAACAAGAAATTATAGCCATTTTTAATTTGAATTATTTGGATATGAAACATTATGTTGCTATTAAACGTAGACAATTATTATCACGCGTACCAATTATTACATCCTACCACCTTCACACAGAAATGCGATTTTCCAAAGTAGTCCTTACCTGCGATGGCACTTGGTTCTCTTCCACAACATGGACAACAAGGAAGAGAAGAGGAAGATCAAAGAAAACTTATCAAGATGAGCTAAGGGAAGCAGCCGAAGCGAGAGGAATAAAATATGAAGACATAGATAGAACACAAGATAAAAAAAAGTCGAGAGAAATCTGGAAAAGAGGCCCACAGTAGAGCGACTCAACCCCCATTCCCCGCCCTACACCTCATACCGGTAAATAGATACAAGGAATAAGTAAGCAAGTAATCTCCAAGAAGTGTTGGAAGATTGAAAAAAAACTTATAGGGGGTATTCTTTTATACTAAACTTTCTGGGCACTTTTTGGGATTTATTAAAGATAGCATCCAACTAGTGCGAAATTTATGGAATGATTAATTACAAAACCGATTAAATTAAAACAGAAGAGAGAGAGAGAGAACTCTTCAATCAGTGAAATGTCACATTTGAAACAAATCATTACTTTAGAAAGGCAGATTTACAGAATTATTCCATTAAAAGTTTATAAATACGCAATTATTATGTAATTCTGAAACTTTAAGGTTACAAATAGTTACTAAATATTATTACATATGCATAAACTTTTAGTAGGTTAATTGTATGTATCAGCTTCTGTAATAATTAATATAATACCTTCAACAAAAAGCAACCAAACACCAAAGATACCTTTATATTAATTAGAAAGGGAATATAACCAGCTATTGCCATTTGAAATTATTTATGCATTCAAACTCTTAATTAATTTACACCTACAGTTGGATTTTTTTCCCTCAGAGGAATTATTTGCCCTTTGATGAAGGTCTTGACGCTGCTACATAGCAACTGCTGAAAAGAAGAAATTTCTCGCCGGTGCCTGCGTTGTGCACCTAGCGTATTAGTACACGAATTTCCTTTTAATGAAAAGGTTAAATATTCGGCCGTAAACTCCATTAAGCCAAAATGTACGATGAAATATTCAAAATCTACCTCCTGAATATTGCAAAGTTGTATTAGAGCAAGCGTTGGGATTTGGTTGAGGATTTATATGCGAATATCCAGTGCTTTAGCGACGTTTTATTAGATTAACATGTTTGCGCGCATTAACTATATATGCATACGTGCGTAATTTAGATTAAACAATACGTTGTATTGCAGTATACCAATCAATTTTTATACGTGTGCATAAAATAATCCATGACAGAAAGGAATTGGTTCATACAAGAAACCACAAAGTCTTGGACATTTATGTGTGCATTCAACCAAGAGCATGTCCATTCAACGCTTAGACCCGTATATCCAAATTTCCTTTCAACTTAACAAAACACACTAGCTTGGGCTCAATTATTCTTGTAAAGCCAAATCAATATTTGTGTCGGTTGTGCCCCAAAATATATTACTTTTGGATTGGAAGTACAAAATTCCCTTCACACAAAGAATACTTACTTCCTTATGCACGCACACGTATTAATTTTTGATTGTACGCTTGCTTTCTACCAACATTCTAATGTACGAGGGCTGTTCTTTTTTTTTCAACCTGCAATAGCTCATAAAAACAAAACAAGTGTAAATAACAAAATAAATTTATTACCAAAATTTATGTACAAACGTGGTTACTTTTCTGTATAATGACCGTGAAGATTGATGCAATTGTCATATCTATGGACGAGCCTCCCAATCCCCTCTGCATAGAATGTTGCCGCCAGTGAGTTGAGATGCTCCGCGATATTATTTTGAAGTTCCTCTATACTCTGGAAACTCTGCCATCCTGCCCACTTTTTCAGTTCACGAAAGAGATTGAAGTCGCTCGGCACTAGGTCGAGGCTATACGCACGGTGTTCAAAAACTTCCCATCGAAATCGTTCAAGAAGTCCTTGGAATACAACAGCAGTGTGAATGGCTCTCGGCAATCGTTGTAAAGTCTGACAATAAACATTAATCGTAGTCCTTGGTTCCATAAATTCAACAAGTAACTCGCACTTTGGCGGGAGAATCAATTGTAGCAGCGATGTTTACGTAATGATGTTGCAAGTGGCAGATATTATAGTAGAGGAGATGCGCAGTCGCCTCCTGAGCATCCCCGTCTCCCACCACTCGTGTGACTGTTTACAGGCACGAACGGAGGTTGAAAACAAAACAGCCCTTGTAGGTTGGCTGAACATCCATCTTAAAGTTGATGCAATTCGGAAGTTTCAATCAACTATATGCTATTGTTTTAAGCCATATGGAATGTTGAGTATATTTAATAAACAGAGCTGGTTAAGTCAATCAATTTTTGGTTGACTCAACGAATTTTTTCTCTCAGTGTGGTCACTCTGTATAAGTGCAAGCTGACAGCAATCCATAAGATAGTTTACAATAACTTATGGCCTAGTTAATAGGAATATTTGCATAAGAATTATAATAATATATATTTATATATTATATATATATATATATATATATATATGTAGTAGTTATAATGAATGTAATGAACGAGATATAAAATAAGGCAATATAAATAATTATTAGGCTTTTGTTGGCTTTATGTGACTGAATTTTTATTGAGGGTAACTTTATGTAATTTCTGTTGTTATTAAGGTGTGAATGTGCCTTGTATGCCAAACAACCTCTGTAAGTTTCGCTTCGAATGCTGATAATAATAATAATTTTTATTTACCAGTTGATCCAAGAGCATATAGGTTTCGTCAAAAATATATACAAATATAATAAAACAAAATAATATACACACAACAAACACGCATGTCACATCCGTTGTAATTTGGTGTCCAGCAAAGAATTCAGAATTAGTAATTTTCCAGATGTTTTTTCTAAGATTTTGATTTTTGTATTTTGTAATACAAAACAGTGCAAGAAGTATAAAAGAGCCCAGCGTATTTCAGCCTGGACGAACATGTACGTGGTAAAACATTAGTAAGCTATCAGGGTTAACGCTATGTCAATTTTACTGACCAATGCCAAAGAACACAACCAAGCGCAGAACTGAAACTCATGATTCTTCCAAATCAAGCATTTGTCAATGGAACAGCCCAGAAACTTAGCACAGGAATCATTTTATGCCCTGGTTGTACCAACTCCGATTTACTAACCACCCTGCGCTGTTAATCGTCAAGCCATTATCGCGACAACACAGACGTAGCATTTGAACAACCATTCGCACAGGGATCCAACTCACTACTTCCCGAAGTAAGTCGTTTGCAAACCGATACAAGTTACTAGGAATGTGGAGGTAAATATCATTAGTAAATAATATAAATAGGAGTGGGCCCAGAACAGAATCCTGCGGCACTCCTTGCACCACACCAGTAGCAAACGATAAGGTATTACGTGCACCACTCCAAACTGCATTGCGAACGATTAGTTAAGTACGAAGACAGCCAATCTACCATATCGAGAATTCTTACATACTAATATTACATGATTTGCGGTATCAAATGCCCGAGACAAATCAAAGTACAAATGGTTAAAGGTTCCTTTCGTCCTAACATTGATAAAAAGCTTCAGAACCTGCGTCAGTCGATTTATCGTTAACAAATGCGAACTGACTTATTAAATTGTTATGTAATAAAAAGGATATTATTCTTTTGTACATTCATTTCACGAAAATTTTGGATGGAAGATCATGAAAACACGAATATGGGTCTATAATTTGATATCGACAACTTATTGCCCATTTTATGTATAGGTATGACTTCCGCACTTTTCAGATCTCGCAGATGTACTAGTAGCGATAGAGGTTTAGAAATTTTATTTGCAATGTGTTTTAGAATATCACAAAGTAAATAATCTAAGCCAACGGGTGCCTTACCAGACATTTCATCTAATATCATGTTAAATATCTCAAGCTAGCCGAAAAATTTAAAGTTTTTGCAAGTTTCGGATAAGCTACATTACGGAGCATCAGAAGTAGTAAAATGTTTTAACTAACTTGCTTTTCTTTTTCGACAAAAATTGAAGGACAAATATTTTCGACACGAACTGTATTTGTAACACTCAAACGATCAAACCGAAGACAACCTGTATTAAGTTGCCCATCTACTACGTTTGGCAGCAGTAACACATTCACATTACGTCGTTTCCACAGCATAACCCCCTCCTCCTCCATAGGACGACAACGGGGGTCGAGATGAACGGACTGCAGATGCCATGGGTTTGTGTGAGTGAGATCGATTCCGGAGAGCGACCGTATCCTAAATACAGTCTGCCAAAGCGCAGCGTTTATCTTTATGGGTACTTCTATGTGCAAGGGATGCTAGGTAGTAGGTAGTTTGTATGTAGGGGAGCTCCGTTTCACCACGCATCGACCGATCTTTCATAGTAGGTCGGAGCAAATTATAGATTTTCCATTGCTGTCATCCGTTTGAATTGAACGTCAAGCGGTTACATGGTTACTGGTACCGTTATTACAGCGTTTAATAATTGATATTGGTTAGTTACCTGAAGCTGACGCTGATGCACATTGGACAAAAGCGTTTAAAGACGAGAACTTTTCAGCTTTTAGCGTCACGTTAAATTTGACTTCTTTTTGCGTTGGTCAAAGCCTGAATTCTTTATCTTTGTGGTAAATATAAGAAAATAATTTCGATTTGGATAGTGAATCGCTAGATTTGAAATGTTTCGTGATAGTAAAGATTATAAATAATATAATAATTCCAAATCTCAAAAAAAAAAAGCACTAAGGGGATGGACGATAGCGGGTATTGAACGATATTTTGCAGACGAAGTAAAGGAATCTTTTTTAATAGAATATTTCCAAAAGTACATTGAAAAATACATTTTTATTGTTGCTATAATCTTTTTCTCTTCATAGCTAATCCGGGAATATAAAAACGACTTCTCCTACAATGCCGTGACTAAATTTCATTGACTCAAATGAAATTAATTTGATACTACTAAACCTCGTTTTCCGTGTTTGATCCAAAAGGATATATCGGAAAACAAACCAATTAACTAATGATACGCTTGTACTTTGAAAAAAGTAAAAAAAATACCCTGCCCTGAAACTGCAAAAGAAATCAATTTTCCCATATGCGTTTTACCCCGCGATAAAGCCGTGTGGCGAGATGAAAGGAGTATCAGATAATTTCATCTACACGAAAACTCCATGAAGTGTGCACAAACAGATCGGCGTTCAAAGAGCGTGTACAGAGAGATAACGTCAACCGCGACGCATAAACCATACTAGTAAATATACAAAGTCGATAGACATGTCACGTAATGTGCTTCGCAAAAGCTCTACAACATACAGATACCCTCGGCCCAGACTGAATTAATTCCCTGAATTCATACGGTAGCTCGGGAGATCGATAGCCGATTAAAAATCAACGGAATTTTAGCATTTTAATGAACTCAAATTCGCTTGGTTGCCTCATGAAATGAAACATAGGAACAGCAAGATGAATAACACAGCAGTATGAACCTAAACACATTAGGGAGTTCGTCGATATTGTTTACTCACGATGCGAGGATATTTAGGATGAAATTCATCTTTAATTTATTATCTTGAAAATGTTGGAAAGTCCATTCAATATATCAATAGTTTAATAGAAACGTGAAAATGAAATTCTACAACAATGACAGTGCATTTGCGTCTGAAATTAATCACACTCAGTCACGCATGCAGAGATTCTTGTTTCAACTGTCTAAATAAAGTTCACTTCAAATAAGTTTTAATAATAAAAACACATACAAGTAAATTTGATATAATTTAGACCTACTAAATATAACTCATGAAATTAGGAACGTTGTAATAATCTCGCTGCGTTAACGCGTATCCATTTGTAAGCTCTATGGAATTATGATCCGTGGAAAATATGAATATCGTACCGCAACTTATGCAAAGAGCTCTTGGCAACACACATAAATGGTGTCAAAATCAGACCAATAATCATTACACGTCTTTAGTTGGGTGGACAAAAACAACTCAGAGGACTGTGCAATAGCATCTTCAACAAATTCAGACACTTGCCTCTCTCAACATCACAAACGATGCGTACCTTTACCACACCAGCGCTGGAAGCCTTGCTGGAATTAGCCCTGCTGGGATTAACCCTGCTTCACATCCACATTGAATGGCAGCATTCGCTGTTTGTCCCTACATAAATTATTTCGTGGATATTGCAAAGAACGCGATTTCTATGCAATGCAGTTTCAATCAGCTTTACAAGGTAATCATTTAAAGCCGTTCTGAGTGAGCATCTAGTGAGACTCAAAGCAAAAAAAGGTATCTTGGCATGGTAGAAGAAGCAGCGAACACGCCTAATCGATTTTGTGGCTTCTAAAAGAGCCATATCAAATAAGCAATAAAGACATGGAAGGTTAATTAAAAGGTCTCGTATTGAGAAAATGCAACGGGAGAAAAACAGGTGAAAGCACTCATATCAGACGCGCCAATGATAGCAAAAATAAGGTTGTTGTTCAGCAAAGAGTACCTTACATTACTCACGGGATTTTTTACAAGTTATGTAAAATATCACGTATTTAAACCAGGAGAAGTAGTAAGTTTAATGATGTATTTTTACATTGCGATCATTAATATTGTCAAACTAATTGTAATATTTTTACTTCGAGCTGGAAATTTTCTTTAACAGTGTGCCAGAGCCAATACTGGGACCAAACACAATTGTCTTTTAAATAAAACTCCCACCCTAACCATATTTACAAGTATATTTACTAAATAGAACTCCCGAGAGAGAAAGGTGAGATCAAGAGGAAGCCACATGCGAATGTACCTGAACGAACGTGGCTGAACAGCGCTACTCATAAGGTTAATATTAGATTCACTTCGAACATTACAGCAACCCTGCATATCTAAAAGATATAAAAACTTAATACGTCATACTGGAAAAAATCCCAAGTATCCATATTAGCACCAAACTAAATATATCTCCTAAGGGAAACATTGGCGAACGTGGAATAATGACAAGATCTCGGATATATAATGAAGTAGCAATAAAAGAAATGGAAACGATATTTTGCGTTCGCGAATCACGTGCATATATCGAGATATATCGAGAAGAAGACCAAAGTTTTACGATTTCATTGACGAAATAGATTTTTTCTGATGTTTAATCGAATTATTTATTGTTGAATGGTTGGTAAACTGCCTTCTCCAGTCTTTGATTCGGAACATTTTACGAGTGTTCTTAAAAAAGATCGGATACAGTGTCTGGATCTCTTTCGCGAAGATCGGGAGTTTAATTGGTATTTTTAGCTACAAACAACATGCGAAGCGTTAGAAACACAAACTGACACTCATGATGGTTTATTCAATCAAATTTTTATTTACATTGAGTTAAAAAGGTTTTTCCACACGTAGAAGCATAAAAAGTTTTTTAGTGCTGGATTGCGAAGCACCAATCTCAATAAAAGATGTAATAGATGAAATAGAAGAAATAAATGATAGCCAAAATTACATACATACATTCTGCTGGATAATACGGCGAATACCATTAGTTTTGTAATTAATCGCTGATTTAAGTGCAAGGACTTTCGATTCTTTAAAATTTGAAAACGTCCATATTTTGTGCCCTTTTTGAGCTGTAAAAATTTGATATGTGTCGAGATTGAGAAACGGGAGCCAACCTCTCGCAGCTCCAAACACTTTTATTTTTAAAAACTTGACGAGACCGTCGTTTTGTGTCTGATTTGTGCCGTGAACATTTTATTTTGTGCTCCCCTCGCCTCCTATTCAAGAAGCAAGTTATACAGCAATGGGACAGACACATATTTGGCAGCAATCGCCCCAATTTTCCTATTTTTGAAATCGAAACGATGAAGTGTGTGAAGTTGGCTCCCGTTTCTTCACTCTTGAATATCTCCAAAATGGGATGAGCGCAAAACATTTTTTTTACGGCACAAATCAGCACAAAACGGGCATAAAATCTGAAAATTTTCAAATTAAAAAAAAAACGAAAGTGTCCGTAAAGTAAGGTAACTTTAAATTAAAGAAATTCTTAGAAAATAATGACATTCTAGATTTTATACGTACACGCTACAAAGATTCATTTTTTTAGTGGTAGAAAAGAGGAGACATGTTTCGTAGTCTCACCCCGGAAGACATAAATTTTATATATACCATACAATGTATCTCACAAAGTACCTATGTACCTATCCCTTCTACGTATCCTAGATATATTTTACATTTTTTCGTGAGTATGATAAAGAATTGTACTTTAAAATCGGCAATTTTTCCTCTTCCGAAAGTTTGAATATATTCGCGGTTGCTAGACGCGTTCGAAATAACGTGGGGTTGAAATTACCCGTTGAAAAATGTATTAGCTTCTGTAAATGTCGCCTGCGCTGTAGTATATAAATATGGAATGGGGACTCTTGCACGAGACTTCCATTTGTCGACTAATGGTGGGAATTACTCGCCATGCACAATTTAAGTACGTTAAAATATACTTTTTTCGGGTGGATTAACAGGAAATAGGTAAGCTGAATGTTGGGATTTCATTTAACGGCTTATATTCTTAAAGTATGAAACAATCTAAGTATATAATCGCATGTATATCACGTATACATAGAAAAAATGCAAAAGAGATCATGCGATCTATGACATTTCAATCATTATTACTATTTTCCGTGTCGAATTTCTTCAGCATTTCCTTGCATCATTTAACAAGAGCCTTTTTTATGCTGGAGTCAATTTATTTTAAATGTCTGCGATATGCCTAAAGACGCCTCTATTTCACGGTAAGTCATAATCCTGTTGTGCACAACATCGATGTTTGTTAGGTTTTTTTTTTTGTTGATTTAGTTGATTTTGGTCGACCTTAACGAAATTCGTCACTTATGAATTATTAAAATTCCTGAAATACTCCCTGCAAACCGCACTTATTTTCATTAAAAGTTAATGGCAGTGTCGATGTCAACTTATTTCATAAATATCCATTACTTATAAGCAAGGCTGTATATTCCTTAACCCAAAATAAATATCAGGCAAAATATTACGCATCGTCACGCATATTTTGTATCAAAAATTTCATAATTATAAACACGATAAAATTCTTAATCGCGCATATAAATCCTAATATTTAATTGACTCTCTAATCTGTCCAAATTAATCAGCTTCCTTCGCGAAAATTGTAGAGACCTCTGTGACGTAAAACTAATACATATATATCCGGTTTGTAGAGGCCAAAATAAACGCCCGATCACGCATATTATAGATATATGTAGATACGATGTTTAAAATTAACCGCAAAATATTAGCCGTACAGCATCTTATGTTAGCTGTACAGAATGTTTATGTTCTAGCAAGGATTTCGAAGAAATAAAATTTTGATTGTTGAGTCTCTTTTGTGTAGTATCTTGAGCGTTATGATGTTAATTTTAGCGTAGGTGAAGTGATTTTAAACGCGTTATATTTGTTAAGTTTTAGAGCATATGGCAAGCGTGGTTTTAATAACATCGTAATTGTGTATACTTTAGAATTGCTGTTATTAAATTTGATCAAACGGATTTACATACTATACATAAGTATATCTAGTTTCGTCAAATGGATAATAGCGGTATTAACCTCGATATTATTTTTACTTTTTAATATATATTCCCACATCGTCGTAATAACTATTTTGGAACGAAGATGTAATTGTGTCAAATTACGTGGAGGAAGGTTAAATTTCTTCTTGCCAAAATAACTTTTGAGTGGCTAAAAATAGAAGAAAAGTTTCAAGGCTTGCGACCCCTGATGAGGACCAATTGAGGAAGTTCCGTAGACAGTTTGTGAAAATCACATTTAAGTTAACTAGTGGATCTGTGGAAAAATTTACATTTTTTCTGATTCTAATGAGAGTGGGTGTACCGCAAGGTTCTATCCTTAGGTCCATTCCGTTTTACTGCTTATAAACGAAATTGTACCATTGATTAAATCTCCTCGTTTTCTATATGCTCTTGTTTCGGCGCCAAGCTTTTTGATTTTGGAGCGCAGTCCTCGCGGATTTAGGTCAATGGTTTCGTGGTAACAGATTGCAGCAAGGTCTGTTTTCCTACTTGCCTCAAACTGGCGTTTCATACTTGAATATAGGCCAGGGTAATGTCACATTGGAGCATCAGCATTCGATTAAGTTCCTCGATTTGACGTTGTATGAGAATCTTGACTGAAAAGTACGTAACTAGGAAATTAGGAATCTCAAATATATTTTAAACATTGATTACATTTTACCATGGTGACATTTATTCTCCCATTCTTTATGGTATCAGATTTTGAAGGCGTTAGGTGAGCGCAAAAGCTGTAGAAACGTATTATAAGGCGCATTATAAATGTAAATACAATGAATCCATGCCGTTCTTGCTTTAAAAAAAAACACGCATTTTGCCTCTGGTTGCTGTTTAGGTTCTGGAGGCTCTCGGTTACACCAACAAAAATATTTTCATAAGAAATTTCCACAACCTCATCTAAAATACAAGGGATAAAGATGATTATGTAATTCCCAATAAAAGACTGAATGTAGCAAGTAGAACTACAGATGAAGTGGGGGTTAGTCTCTTCCATAGGCTTCCGAAAAATTTGAAACTAGAAACAAGTTTTAAATTATTAAAAAAAATCAATTCTCTTGGAGAATTGTGCCTACAACTTTTTTTTTATTGCTGCGTTGCCTAATATTTTATTTTATCATGTTTTCTTTTATATTTTATTTTTATTTTTACATGACGTATTATATTCGAGTGGCTCGACCTTTCTTAAATTCAAGAAATTCTAAAAATATGCACCGAACAAGTTCAAAGAATTGTGAAACATTACTCTTGTAGTCAAAGCTTTAATAATGATAATGGAAAATTTATTTTCTCTTGGTGGCCTATATAAAATGTTCATGCCGATTGCTTAGTATTATTTCAAAATTGGATCAATATCCTTCCAGTATTAATCCTAATTATAAAAGGATATAAAATTCGTTTTTAGACCAATTTCACGTTTATTGCTTTTAAGATTAATGCACCTCTTAACTTAATTAACCAGTAAGAATTACGCGTGACCCCGTATAAGTAAGATGACAGCATAAATCTTCTTGCGAACCACACCAGTTCGTGTTTCCCCATCTGCCGCCGATCTAGGAAGTAATAATGTCCAAAATTCTTCGTATCGGTAGTAAATTTTGTGGCGCTAGGCTTTACATCTTTTTTACCTTCCACCTTTTCCTTTCTGCCTCTTCTTATTTAGGAAGAACCACATCGTCTGAGTAATAAATATTTCTATAATTGAAGCATGCTTCCTTACTTCTGGTACTGATAAGAATTAAATGCGTACAAGTAGGAAAAAGAAAAAAATTTGGTTTTGTCCTATATGTTCTTATATTTTCATAGTTAAATATAAATATTGAGTTAATTAATAATTATTAAAAACATTGGGTTTATTCCGTATTTTTCTGTAAAAGATGACGTAACTATAGAAGAGTTAAAATATTTTGGGCTACAGAGACAAGTTAACCGGTAATTTCGGTGGTGCCAAAATAAGAGTAAGCACGAATTATTTTTATTCTATGCCAAAATTCTTATTTCCAATTAGACCAATCACAAATAATAATAATAATATATTTTATTAATCGACACATAAGGAGCATATAAACAGACAAAAAAGAAGCACGTTTCATTATCAATGCTAAAATTATATTAATATATATACACAGCACATACATACAAAGCACATATATCTGCCATCAATGCAAAGACCAGCTTAATTATATACTTTGCAGAGCGGTCTAGTTTGTAAGATAATTAGCCGATGTCGGGATGTTTGATAACCAAACAAATCGATATTATGTAAATCTCATCCAGCGCCGGTCCAAGACCTAGCCAGTACTTGGGAGGTCAGTAACGTGTGGTTTAATGTAGATTCGATTGATATTCAAATAGGGTCTGTCTAGTTAGTGAGCGAATTAAAAACTCTGCCAACTAGTTGAGATATACAGTCGTTGGCCGTCTTCCTCCTATTAACATTTGAACAACAATATTTGCTAGAAGAAAACGCGTTCTTGAAACTAATCGATCTTCCATTCGCTGGGAACGTTTTTCGGCTCATTTGTGTTTGCCTCCTGCCATACCCATTTTCAGTTTTGTCTTGTTTAACGACGCTATTTTAGTCTCTATATTTCTTTATTTACATCTTGATTGTATATTAAAATGGTACATGCGGTATTAGTTTCCGGGAAAACGCGTAGAACAGGTTCGGGCGCACCCAGAAGGTCTACCCACCGAGTAAATTTTCTTCTCAGTCGATTACATTTTTAGTGCAATACTAAAAACGATAAAAATATATTCTGCAAATATTATTTAACTCAAACTCCTATAAACGATCCTTAAAGGATCTTCGGGATATCTTAAAAACATTAAACAGAAACTAAAGATAACAACACTTAAACGATGTTTTTACAACCGAAAACCATTAAACACACAAATATTGTTGCGCACCCGATTAAATTAACATCACCGATTATATCCCATTCACGACATAATATTAAAGCTCAATAAAGCTACCATTATTATCCCATTTATTAGCTTTGTTCGCATCATTTAACCTTTCTTTTTATTTCGAGGAAGGGATTCCTATGGAGCAATACGGAGCCACGTAAAATATCACACCATGGACAAGTTGTCAGAGTTAAAGTCTGTCGTTTCCAATTTTATCGACTCCAAGCGTGTAATCCATCTCGAAAGTTCTGGCTGTAGGTGCGTTAAAGCGTCAAATGGCAGGCGATTTAAGTGTCTAGCGTATACGTCGCAAAAGGAACCTTCAATCGTAAAGTAAGAAGTTTATAAATCAGTAGCGGAATCTGAAGTAAGGGATAAAACCAGGAATTGTTACGTAAGATCTATTTTCAACTATCAAAAGCGTAACAATTATATTTGGTGAAATGCATTTCTTTGCTACAATTGTCGTGGTTTAGTAGTAATATCTACTCAAATTTTAAAATTATTCCAATTAAAGGACAATCTTCTTCAATACTAGGAACGTGCCTTATTGAACAGATAAATTCAATAAATAATCAGTTAAAGTTTGAAGATTGTAAGTCTAGTTCCTTTTGCAGTTCCAGGCGATGTCCATTGTAAGAGTACTTACGTAGAGGATTGCAATGAGCTGCGAAGTAGTTTTATTATTTAAATTAAAATATTTTTGTTAAAATGTTGTTCTTTTTTGTTTCTTTTCCCTCCATTTCTACATCGAGCCCAGCAAACGACTACTAACGCAAGATCTGCATCTGCTTCCTAAAGTCCTTCGCTTTCTTTTCTTTGCGTCTTTTTGAGTCAACTTGGGCAACCTCGCATGGGCAAGACATCATAACAACATATATATCCTTCTCTTTGTAATAAAGGATATCCGGTTTGTTGGTGGACACTAGCGTTGTGGTGTGAAAGGGAGAATTTAAGAATATCTTACGGCTCTCGGTAGAAATCGTTGAAGGACAAATCTAAGTTATTATTATTATAATTATAATTATTATCATTATTATTATTAATATTAAAAAAAAAGAAAGATAACACTATCATTATTATTATTGGAAACCATACAGAAGCACCTAAAAATAAGCACTCGCTTTTAATTTATGGAAGTCCTCTTCGTCATAGATAAACAATCAATATTATAACGTAATCAACATATAATTAAGAACAAATATCCGGTGTTGCAATGACAATGCTGAATGTTATGCGGTATTCATCCGGTTCCGATATAGACGGTGTATAGACGATTATCACGAAACGAGCATTGCTTAGTGTCCTCGTTAATTTTACGAATACATACGATTTTCTTCGGAGTAATTGTAAGCTTTTTTTCTCTGTCAGATTTTTTTTGTTTTTTTAGGCGAATATAAAATACAAAATTATATCATTATACTAAGTATTATGTAATTATGCAAATGCAAAGATCAAGACAATAAATGTTGGCCTTACTAATAGAAATTGGTTAGAGAAAAATTGGGTCAGACGGGAATTTTCCTTGACTTTTCAGTAGCCTGATTATCTAATTTGGCCGAATAAAGAGAACTTAAAGGAGAACTATTCAATAGAAGAGCAGCTAAAAGATAATAATCTCAGAGAATAATAAATAATAAAGAGATAAAAATATCTTCAATACAAATCCAATGCAATAAATAAACCAAAGCAAGTTCATCAAAAATCTTTTGCTTTTTAGTCAAAAATCCAATTGATATTTTAGAATAAATCTGAGAAACTGGGAAATAATATATTCCAGTCAAAGAGGTAGAGCTCCAGATGGTAAGAAAAAAACTAGGCCAAAGAAGTCGTCCTTTTTTTCTGTTACGGTACCAACCAATCGCATCTCAACCTAAATGATTAGCGTTGATTCTTCCCAGTAGAGGTTGTGGGTTTTCAGTGATTGTATTGGGAAGTTCGGCGGTCTCTGATGGTCACGATAAACTCGTTTGAGGTCAACCCTCCAACCGAAACTTTTAAACACGCGTCGTCGTAGAATCCGTTGCCTTTGATATTAAATTTGCTTGCGTCATCAACGCAAACTTTTTGCGGTCTAATTCATGAAGCGTATTGCCCTCAAATTGCAACCATTTCAAACCGAAAATTGAAAAAAAAGGATAAAATTATGAGTTCATTTGTTCCCTGTTTTATTAAAGTTTTTATTTGTGATTATTAAACATTTGATTGATTGTGAACGTTTTTGCTCGAAACCGGTAGCTTTTCCAATAAAGTATTTGTGAAATTAGGACCAATCATTATCCTTTTTTTACTTAATTATGAATTACTAATAAATTTATTCTGTGTGACTGTTTAGTAATTTTCCAAATACAGTAAAACCTTGATTATGCGTGTGTGGATTATCCGTGCGGCGGATTATACGTGTAGCCTTTGTGCTTCAGTTATTCGTGCCACACGAAAAAAAGGGTCACATTATTATTTACACTTGGACATGATATTCGTTTCTTTATTGTTAGTCACGTTTGGTCTGTGAACTATGTATGTACGTACTTTACTGAGGAATGGCACCCATAAAACGAAAAAGAAAGACTTTTTTCATTACAGGTAAGATCGGAATTCAGATAGTAAAGGATATAATTAAAAATGAGATTAAAGTAAATTCATTTATTACTAATCTTCATAGATCATCGAGCAGAAGCACAACAAAGGAATTAAAGTCACAGGCCCTCGATAACGCAATGATAGTGTTTACAAGAAAGATCGGACGCAATCCCCATTTCTATGCCAATGTGTGCAAACAATATTTCATGAAATATTGAATATATACAAATCATTTGATGCCTGAAGTGGTTGCCATGTAAATTCCAAAAAAGACATAGCATTCAAGAAAAGTTAGGTGCAGATGATATTGCCATTATAGAGTTTTATCATGAATTAGAAGAAATTATCAACAATTTTAAACCAGATCTAACGCTGGTTTCGGAAAATGAAATAGTGCTGCAAGATATAAAATGAAAATGTTATGTTATGTTATGTTATGTAAATGCGTCGGACCTTCATAAGCTAAGATTGACTGTCATTGGTAAATCAAAACATCTCAAGGCATTAAACAATCTTAAAACAATTCCAGTCGTCAATTACAGTCAAAAATCTGCTTGGATTGATTGCCAAATTTTCAACAATAGTTTTTCAAAAAATTTATTCCACAAATAAAGTATTTTTTTAGAAAAGATAAACTACCTGAAAAGGCACTGCTCTTAATTGATAATGCTTATTCACACCCCACTGCAGAAATACTTAAATCAAGAGATGGGAACATACAAGGTAGCGTATAATGGAACCCCATGTTTCAAAAAATCGCTGAAGGGGATGGAGGCGGAGACAGCATGGTCGGGTGAACAACATAGCTTCGTCATGGAAGCTTCTTTCAAAAACGTCGAGCTTGTGACTATGACTCACGGGGCATTTCGCACGCGTTTCGGTTTAAATTCAAACGAAAGTGGTTCTGATCAGAAACCAATTTTGAAATGGGTTCAAAATTCGAGGGCAACAGGTTCCGTAATTCCGAAAGATCCAGGTAGGCGTCAAAAATCTGCATGGAAACATGACGAATTTTGCATTGTGACCTTAAGCTATACTCTTATGAAATTATCATTGCGCAGGAAGTGAGTCCAGCAGATTGGGGAAGACGTAGAGATTGTTGTAATGCGATCCTTATAGCTGTGCCTTCTAACGGTATTGTGTGCGACGAAGGGCATTTTTACCTTTCTGGCACAATAAATATCGGTCTACTGAAAACCGCCGAGAATTCCACCAACGATCTCTTAACAGCCCAAAAGTCACCGTTTATATGTTTTCCTGTATATATTACCTTCTTGCTCTCTAACGTGACATCCATTGTTCAGCCTATGGATCAACCACTAATAGAAAAAATAAAGAGATATAAACACCTGGAAAAACTTCCCGATCAGGAATGCTATTGTTTGCATGAAAACTGTTTGGGATGACGTAGCAGAAGAGAGAATTAAAGAAGCATTATTTAAAATAATGTCCTCACAAACTGAAGATATTCTCAAGTTTGAAAACGATTAAAAAGATATCTGAGTCGCGTTAAACTTTGTGTTACCGATCGATATACGGAAATGAGTAACATTTTGCACCTTAAAAGAACGAAAGAAATGATGAAAGGAGTTCGAAGCTAAGAAACAAACCAGAATTACAGATTATTTTTCAAATGCAGAGTAAAATTCTTATTTATGTTTCTATTACGTAAATACACATGTATCGTTAAATATGTAGTATTGACATACATTAAATATCGAAGTACATTTATCTAAAATTATCCTTCTTCATTAAAATAAATCATCCATGCTTCTCAATTATCCGTGCCGATCTCCGCCTCGTAAACCACAATTAATCGAGGTTCTATTGTGCTACCATTCCAATTCGCGTTAAAAAATCACAAATAATTTATCTTCGCCAATTAGGAGTATCGCATTTTATTTCGAATCCACGCGATAGCCTTTTATGGCCAAGTAGATTTAATTACCACTCGCATCGCTATCGTAAAAAGTTCTATCCACTACCGCTTCCTAAACCAGTAATTATATTAATGTTTAATAACGTTCAATATTCAAAAAGCGAGCTGGTCAATGCAATTCTCGCGGCCCAATTTAATTACGCGCCTCTTTCCAATTCCTCCGGTATTGATTTTTAATTGGTGCCAGTTTCCTATCCTTTCCCGACCGCTTTACTTTGAAAAGCTTCCGAACAAACAGTCCCAGTCGGATGAGATTGAAGTGTATGCTGTCAAAGCTGTCTTTAGAAAGGGAAGGAGTTATCTCGGGGAAGGAGAGTGTAAATAAGACGATACGAGAGCTAAGAAATGAAACTGTAAGTAATGACTTTGGCTACTGTTAAATGATAATTAAAGACGGTACAGAAGAAGAAGTTTCGGTTGAAATTTGTCATTTCCTTCCCTATAAGTTTATTTGTTCAAGATTGTTTACTTGCGTTCGAATTATTCTTCGAAAATTTATTTGCTTTATGTAAACGAATTGTCCGTGAAAGTATTTCCATTTCGTCTTTTTTTCACAGATTTTTTCCAATTATTTAGAAACAGGATCTTTTTGTGTAAAACTATATCAACAATAGTAAACTTAGCAATTTTATGTGAACATGACGTTCTGGCTGTGGAACAGCATGGGTTTCGAAAGTGCTTATCAGTACCTTGATTCTGGCGATAAGACCATCGCTTTATTTATGGACCTTACATAGGCTCTTGATAAAATTAATAAACATGAATTGCGGGGTATAATACATGACTGCTTCTAGTCGTATCTTCGTTATCGATCGTGGAGATCTCGGCTATTCGATTATACCCCGCTGATGTTGAAAGGGTTGTCCCCCAGTTCTTTGTTCTGGATCCTTTATTTACAATATGCATTAATGATTTGCCGAACGCACTCAAAGATGGTAGCTTGGTGTTGTTTGCAGATGATATTTTGTACTTACATGCGGAAAAATTTCACATCAAGAACGAAATCTTATGACGTTAATTGCCTAGTAAAAGGTAATTCTACTTCAATTAAATAAAAGACACCAGCAAAGTTTTTGGATCTTCATATGGATCGTAATCTAGGCTGGGAGGCACATATTAAAACATGGCGTTTTTCCTCTATCCTGTCGATATGTTTCGCAATTTATAAACTACATCATATTGTAGATAGGAAGCTTGTAAATTATTGCTGTGGTTGCTTCGAATAAAAGCTTATGTATGGCATTACTTGCTGGACACGCCATGCATAATATTACAGGATTGACGTCTTGCCGCCCATTGTTTAAAGAGTATGGAATCCTCTCAGTATCATGTCTCTACCTCTACCTCTTCGTCTTATGTGTTATTAAAGAAAATATTGATCAACTGCTCACAAATAACAGCCGCTAGAGAAAAGTTATGATCTAATGGATAAAAAATATATAGTTATTAGTATCATTATTATTTCCACAAGTTTACGCGTATTCCACATATATACGACAAATTAGTCGATTAGCTACCGCTCCCCAGAGAAGTGCACCGATGAGCCGTAATACGGCAAAACGCCTCTGTACATAGCGGTAAGTATAGTAATATAACTGTGCTAACTAACGTTACTACCCTTCAAATAAGCAAACCATATCTCATAAATTCTTTCAAACAATAGTATCGATAATTACATTAGAATGCGATTACGAAATTCCGAGCCATTAACAAAAACAGACCTCATGATATCAAACAAAATCCTAATAATCAAATTTAATTTTCCATGCTTGAAAACAAAGCAAAAATACTAATCAAAATCTAAAGCTTTATAAAAATATATTTCCATCGAGAATCTCAATCTTTTCAAGACAGCAGCAAACAGGCAAAAAAAAATTTTATTTCTCATAATGTTCTTGTCCCTTCCAAGGGAATACAACGCGCCAAGTTATTTCGTAGAACAATAACTGACATTTGTAAGTACTCGTGTTTACCAGGGAACGCCAGAAACGTGAAACAAAAACGCAAACCGCGAAACAAAGGAACGATTCAATCCAAGACAGTGATTGAGATGGAGATCCCGACAAGAAAATCCAGCCTACGTGAAAGGGTTATGAAAACAGGGGGTGATTTATTTGTTTCGGGGAGACTTTTCATCTTATTCTGGCATCCTTCTTGGACATTGCTTTATAGGAAAAATATTAATAAGCAAGCTTTTGTTTTTCTTCTCTTGGCCGAATTCATTAGTTCTTCATAAAATTCATTGCGGCAAACAATTTTTGCCACAATGCCTATACGTATAGGTAAGGTGGAAATTTTTCAAATTTCAAAAATTAATTTCACCCACTCAAAGTGAATATTAGCAAAAAGGAAAATTGCATAATACTACCTATATGTGCAGTACATGTTCCCAATGTTTCATGATTCTTTTAATTTTCGTATTCGGGATCTTCCCTTCTGAATAGATTAGAATATAAGTAAAACAAGTCATAGACCAGGAGGGCGATTACAAACTATATAGATGATATCTATTAATTTCCATACATTCTAAAAAAATTAAGTTTTCTACTTCGCCTTGAGTATGTGGTATCATCAGAATTACTACTAAAACTATGAGTCTGCTGTAAGCAACGGTTTGTAAAAGTGGAGTCCAAAATTTGTACCTTCCTGATATCAAATACTTCCCTTCTCAATTAATTTAACTTCTTTGGCATTAGTTACGAAGATCACAAGATTCTGGTGGAATTTCATGAAAAGCTAGTTTAGACATTGTCATATTCAAAGAATTTGGGTTTGCGGGTTGAAACCGCGTCGTGAGCATGAGCATGAGCACGTTTAGCTCTCTTCTTCTTCTGCTTCTTCTGAGCTGTTTCTGAGCTTCTTATAGGCAGTCCAGGAGAAGCTCCAAATTCTTTCAAAGAAAGTAACGACCGCTGATGTCTACAGCAACATATTGACATATTCAATTAAGAACAAATTTCTTTTTGAAATAGCAATTTTATTTTTGATAATTTCTACGAATTTTACTCCAAAAAGCAAAGGTATGTTGACATTCGCAGGATTCAAAGGATTTTCCATTAAAACTCAATTGAATTAATGAATTAATTTTCAGTTTATTTAAAGTAATGGTAGGTCATGACTCCGATTGATATAGTAGCAAAAGCAAAGAATATTTCTGATATTTTTGAAAAAATTAATAACTAAAGCAGTGTTTATGAGATTAGAAAGAAAGACTTTATAATTTTGAAAAGTGAGTATTTTTGGGAAGTATCGATTTGCATTTGTTTTTTTATAATTTGCATATTAGGCTATTTCTTTTTATTAAACTACTCTTGAACAAACACTTATTTAACAACTTACAATTAGTAACATTCATTTAGTACATGCAATTTTGTAAAGGAGAGCTTTTTTTGTATAAGGAAAGCAAAGCTGCCTATTTTATTGGTGCAGTTACTTTTCACTACTTTTTCCAAATAATCTAGAATAAGGTAAATTAAAATATAAAAAGTAAAATGTATTTTATCGTTGTCATTTGGATTAGAACGTATAGAAATGATCAATGATAGAGGTTTTTATTTAAAAAAGTTGGCTTCTACCTAGTTGAGTACGTTCATGTTTGGGCTGGATTTTTGGGACAGTATATAATTGATATTTATTTATGATTATAAATTGCTGACATAAACAGCGTAATTCGTACCAGTCAACATTTTTAAGATTTTATATACGGTCTAACTTGCATCTAAGAAAGCAATACAAAGAATCTGTAATCTACAAAGAAGAAAGTTGATATTCGTTTCCCATTTCATCAAAAGTTTCATGAAACTAAACATATTTTCAGAAAGTAGATCTTTATTCAGAAATACCACCACCCAGAAACGAATTAAAGAAAAACAAAGGTAAGGCATCATTCTTAATCAAAAAAATCTCTAGACAAGCGGTTCACTCCTTTAGCATAAAAAAAGGACTCTATATAACGAACCCACCGTTCCTTTCCTTGCTGAATCTCTTGCGAAAACCTCTTCATTCACAAAAACCAACAACCAACTCACTGATCCGACAACGGCATAACGTTGCGTCCAATTTTTCTTAGATCGCGTGTGCTTCTCCGATATTTCCTCAGTGTCACAGTCACCCCTTTTTACCCGGATTTCTAAGAACGACCGCGTCCGCGCTTCCCTCTCCCTCCGCAAAACACGGAATCGCGATTAACAACAGCAAATGAAGGGATGTTTTATGCAACCCGCCTCGCCTCACCGAAACCGTTTCTATTGCATAACGTAACCGCTGCTTGCAGCTTACTAAACTCGAGGGAACCTTTCGCGTAACGGACGCTTGCGCAATTCGCGACCTCCTCGATTTTGTTTCAGCGAAGTTTCGTCCTGTCGATCTACGGGGAATTGGTATTTTTTTCAGGTACGTGGCAGAATATTTCGTATAAACATAGCTTAGGAGTGTATGGAATGGACCTTGAAGCATATCGTTGTCAATTCAAACTTAATTTTGCACAAAATGTACGAACTTGATGATATGTCTAGTTTTGAGTCTCTAACAGTCTAATTCCCGGTGTTATTAACATGTTTATTTGCCCAACGGGTAGCACCCAATCACAGGATATTGCATTTAACGCACTATAAATTTAGCTGTAGATTATAATAAAAAATAAACAGGAAATATCAAGTATAGAGAAAAAAAAAAAAAAAATATATATATATATATATCTTCGTAAATCCTATAAATATTGTAGAAATACAGAAAGTAAATTTGCCAAAATGTTGTAAGTGCAGTAGACAATTGGTTTAAAAAGGAAAGTCTTACAGTCAGTGGCTAAAAAACACAAATCATCGTATTTACAGAAATACGCATAGTGCACGACTTAAAATCAATCATGCTAGGAGGAAAACCATTTGCTAAAGAAACGAGAGACCTTGAGGAATGGTTCGATCGAGGACGTGCATGGAACTCTCAACATCAATAAAACCATCAACAAACCTACTATTGTCTTCAGCAGGAGTATGCAAAAATGATGCTGTGGTTATATATAGGGGTCCTCGAGATGTGGCTCAGTGGTATGGTGGACGAAAGCGTTGCAGATAGAAGCAATAAGGTGGCTAGGTACCATACAAAGGCTAGCATGTCTGTGTGTCTCGGGGGCCATGGAAACCACGCCAACAATTGCTCTGGAAGTCATCCTTAACCTGGAACTACTCTAGGTACGCATTCAAGGAGAATCCAGTCTAACAAGCTACAGACTAATGAACAGTCAACCTCCTATAATTATATCGCATGGTACATCAGAAACTGTTAAGGAAACTCAAAGCTGGGTGACGCCATCAGGCCCAAATACAGCTTCGATAAGAACTATGAAATGGTAATGCTAGATAGACAATCGAAGCCGAAATTTGTAGGATTGGATCAAAGATATTTAAACCCCTAAGCCTATTTCAAAATGTCACAGTATTTCAAGTAAAAATAGCGACACTACTGAAGAATTAGACAAGCAAGAAGCTAATTACCGATCTATTGCTGTCCATTCAGACGGTCAAGCAGTGATAAAGGTGAAGTCGAAACAGGTGTGAGACTGCATGAATGCGCTCAATTCGAAGTCGAACTAAGGTGACCCTGGTCTAGCTACCAGGACACGAAAGCCATCGAGAGAATGAGAGAATCAAGGCAAATGAATTAGCCCAAGCAGGTATGTCAACTGCTGAAAAAATCCCAAGGCACTCTGTAGGAAGAACATATACGGCAGTTAAAGCAACTACTAAACAATGGAAGGACAAGAAATCTCAGAGACAGGCTAAGCAATTTCTGATTGGACACAGACCGACATTTATAGGGGACCTAATAAGCAGGAGCCGGAAGTCCGTTAGAACAATAGTAGCAGATAATAATAGAAGCAGGTGAGTACCCTAGGCCTGACAGAGATGTAGATCCTGTCAAGCACGAGAAGAGACTGCCCCCAATGGGATTCCATGCTAAGGATGAAGGCATGGCATAGTGTTTTCAGGATGTTCAAGATGGATCTATAAAATGTTTAGTCGATCTATATAGGAAACTACGGATGTTATTAGTTGTTAAGCAAAGTTCTTTGATGTAGCTAGCAACGCTCGTACGAATAACGAACATCACGCCAATAACTCGCACTGAAGATACAATTGATAATTGTTAACATAATATGTTAGAATTGGTGACGTTCTCATAGAAAATTATACAGTTCAACACTCGTTTAGGTAAATATATAGCAAGCTGAAAATTAATTCGATACTTTTACATTCTCACGTGCGCTTGTCAGCCGAAACGAAAGACGACACCGTTTTCATGGAGGTGCTTGGGAATATGTGCGTTCAGTATTGCCAATTCTCGCTAAATGAAGATTTACGTAAATGCTCATTTATTTGGTTAATTAAATAAATTCCCATTGCCCAAATCTCCAGAATTCTATTTTAAAAATAATTGTAAACAATTAGCTGCTTCGTTTATTGTTAGTTTTAACGATATTCAAAGACCTAGCTGTTTTAATAACAAATGTTAAATTTATTTTTTTTAAGTTCTAATGAACTAGATTATATTATTTTATCCACGTTCTCCAAATTATAACCTTCTAAAAATATAAAATCCTAGAGTATAACGCCAACATTTCGCACCATATCACTTTAAACTAAACGAATTTAAATAGAATAACATCTTAGCAGCACTAGATGATATCGAAATTAGCTCACATAGTCTAATTAATTACATTTAATTCGAAATTTTTATAAACCTGTAAAAATATACAATCTTCACGCAGGTTTCTAGTAAATAGTACCATAAAGTAGTATTTTAAAGGCCGTAGCGATTGAGACATATTAAGAACTCGTAAAGTAGACCAAATTTAAACTGTAAAAAAGACGAAGAAAACGCTTTACTGTATAATCTTTTAATGAATGTGACGAGGAAGTATATCTTCAGGCAACTAAAGAATTGATATTGGGAGTGGGAAAAGATCATTCTAAAATTGTCATGTCAGTTTGACCTGTATTTCGAATGGTTCCCACATTAACACAACATTAACATAAATTCTGGTAATCAAACAACCATGAAAACAGAAAATATTACATATCTTCAATATCAATATTACATAAGCAACGCTCCTCAAACTCTAGTAACCAACAAACATTCAATAAGTATTAAAATATCAACGGAAAGTGATAAAAAGGTAATATCAGACTAAGTTGGCGTTACGGATATTTTCCAATATTCCCAAATCCACATCGGAACAATGTGAACCGACTTTCAATACGTATAAATATACTGTTATTGGCAAACTTTCCAATTCTATAATAACATCTTTCGCGTTTCGTTAATTTTCTTTAATCGGATTGTTGTTTGGTAACTTTGCTGAATTCAGTTTGTTTGTTTTTGGGTTGGGGTGATGATTAAAGTTTCTGCAGGTACTCTGTCATTTATTTAAACTTCAACACTTTGTTTTGATATTCTGGCAAATAGAGAGAGAGCAGAACATTGCTTCGATACTGCGAACGCTACGAATAATATAATATGAAACAAGTTATTCGAGGAAGCCAAGATTCAAGATTCAAATTTCAAATTAGACATTTATTATTAAGTTTAAAGCATGTTTACTACATATCGCAAAACATTTATCGCGCAAAGCTATACGAAACGCAATTGTGTACGAACTTCGTCTTCATTTTGCAATATACTTTGATTTATATTAGCAAATTGTACGCTGCATTGCAAACTGGAGAAACTGGAACAGTAAGTTGCAAACCCGGTAGTGGTAGATTCAAGAAAGCAACTGTCGAAACTATTGCGGATGTGTGAAGGCGTATAGATCATTCGCCTAAAGAGTCAATTAGTAAACTTTCACACTAACTAATTTGTCATATGATGCTTGTCAGCATATTCTTAGAAAAGATCTCCAAAAATATTCATATAAAGTTTGTGTGTGTGAGTATTGTGCAAGAACTCCATTGATAGCGTAGTGAAAATGCAATATTGCAATTGGTTTGAAAATCACATGAATGATGAAAATATCCTTGACAAATCCTTCTCTCAGACGAGACTTGATTCCACCGTAATACTTTTATTAACAAACAAACAAGGTATACGTAGTCCAGTGAAAATCCTTATGTGATGATGATACAGAAACCATTGCATTCTGAAAGATTGGTGTTTGACCAATAATTCTTCACGAAGAGGAATTATTGCTCTATTATTTTTTCATGGAACGGTAAACGTAGAAAGATATCGTAATAACTTATTACAACCTTTTTTAAACTAGTTACATAATGAAGTAAAGGATAGATACTTGCAAGACAACATCACAGCCCATAAAAGACTATAAACAATGAACTTCTTACATGAATATTTTGATAACCGTGTAGTTTTTCCTCCACGTTCTCTTGACCTGTTTTAAACGATTTTATTTGCCTAAAAAAATACAGTTTTTAAAAATGTACCGCGCACAGTGCATCTTAACGAACCAATTCAAAATATTTGTGACTTGATAACACCCCAACACCTAGTCAACGTGTTTAACAATATCAAACGATGAGTAAGGATTTGAGCACTTATTATTGCACTGCGAGCATTTGTTATTGTTTGCTAAATTACTTTTACTTTTCTTTATTATGCTAGTTTCATTATTGATTTAGATTACCGATTTGATCTCTCGATTACGTTTTTTATAATCACATTGAAAATTCAACAATTCCCAGTATATGGTAAAACGAAGCATATGCTGTATAGAACAAATCTTTATCTTAAAGTTTTATATCAATATACTGTCGATTAATTTTAAATTGATATGCCCTTTACTCTGCTAAATATTGCAATATTATTGTGTTAATAAAGGCTACTGTACATATTCGTGACTCACATTACATGGAAAATATTTACACTAATGAAAAACTAATAAACATCGCTTCCACTGTAAACACAAGCGATCACAGATACCGTCGTCTACAAGAACGAATTAATAGAGCTGAAACTTTTTATTCAAACAATGTACGTCAGCTACTGTTTGCATTCGGTAATTTATAGTTAGCGTAGTATCGTTAACAGATTAGCGGAATGCGTTCTAGCCGGGATCGTGATCGCTGATCATATGGAAATATGACGCAAATGTTGTTTATACTAAACGGCGAGGTTCTTCTCTCCGACAAGTGTTTTGTTAGGAAATTGTAATCCAAACAGCAACGACACAAATTGAGGGAACATCTCTCTGCAATTGCTTAAATTAACAAGTTTGGAATGCGTAGAAGGATCCTTTTTTTTCGGAATATACTGCGTCTGAGCATCTTATGTGTATATTGTTTGTGTCTGGATTAAGCCTGTTGATGTAAGTGAAGGAAAAACTATTGGAAAATCCGTGCACGATTACATTTAGTAATTTTTTTATTTATAATTTTGATCAGAATGCAGTACTTTTTGCGGAAACCACAGTATGATACACGAAACATTTGTTTAACATTTATGTAGATATATACAACCAATATAAATCTATAATAATTATTCACTAATATTAAAAAAATTATTATAAATATTCACTAATTCACAAATTGTTGAATATATCACTTCACTTCTAATTACTCTTCACGGAAATACCAGATAATGCTATTTCGGTATATAACGAAAAGAATCTGAAGAATAACCCATGTTTTTGCTTATAAGGTGAGTAGCAAAATTTTTATTTAAAATTTAGATTGATGTAATGGCAGAAGAATTAATGAATAAGGTGAAGTAAACCCGTTTCCAATGTTAATAAAGCCGCAGATTTAGATACAAATCATTGTATGAATCTCATTTATATACTTTTTTTTACTGTTTCTTAGCTTCTTGTATATGATAATAATAAAAATAGGTCTTTATTATTAAGCTTTAGCAGAAGCTAACAATTGCTGTTCAATTCAATCAATAAATAACAAAATTGGTTTGTAGAGACCGCAGATATTGTCTAATTTTATTATATCAGTTGGAATATAGAGAGCAATAGGGTGTCGTGGCATAGCCAGGTGATCACACCCCCACTCTCGGTTCAAACTTCTTTGGCAGCAGGTTACAAGCACCCTATGGAGAGGGCAACGAATGGACAAACGTCTGCGAATATACATAGCGAACCAAGCAATATGTTTAAAATAAGGCGATATGTTTTTTTTTTTCTAAAATGTGGTATAGATATATGCCATGGATGATATCACAATAGTTGATATTTGAAGAAATAAATGATACTCTTAATTTGGTGTTCATAATTACGTGCGATTTAAATCTAAGATCTTTGTCGATAAGGACAGCTAGATTGATTGCAATCGTGGTCACCGGAAGGGTATCCCCATTAGTCATTATCGCCAGGTCATCGAGAACCCCCACTCCTGGCACTTTTAAAGAGCGCAAGAATAAATGATTTTAAATTATTAACCTCTAAACAATGCGTATTCTCGCCACGCTGTCCAAATCCGTATTGATGAAATTAACAAACAAAAGCAATTCATTTACATCAAAGCTACAATATACCTGATTGTCATACGGAGGTAGGAAGTATAAAAAAATATTTACAGAATCTTGTATTGGAAAATCGAATAGAGCAGGTTGCAAGATATTGTACGAAATATCTTTTTTGCAAAACAATAATAATCTGAACTCCTTTTGTCATTAACTTTTAATGCAAACATTTAAAATATTTTCTAATATTTTTCATGAATTTGGATCAAAAACGTTCAGGGGCCCAATAGCATTTCCTTTGGAATAACTAAATTCAAAATTTCATTCCATTCAGCTTACGCGTGAAGAAGAAGTAAGAGTAGATTAGAATTAAATTAACTTTTTAGGACGTTGTTTCTTTAATTCCCCTTTAACTATAAACTTAAAGAAAAAAATGATCAAAACCAGATTCCTGATGTACATCATGAGGATACAACAGTTTTCCCAAATTTAATATATGTATATGTATATGGAACAACGTTCTTCAGATTCATTTGCCAATTGAATAGGAGCATGTTCATGTAGAAAATCCATACTTGCTTGCTAATTAGGTCAAAATTGTTTCATCAATTTCTGCACGTGTGCAGACTCGTTTTTGTCCCATTCAGTCAACAGTTTCATAACTTCAACCAGCACATACAGTACCTACCGCAAAATTAGACACTAGAATTATTATTCCGTCCGCATAGCTACATCTGTACGTTCTAAAGCGCGGTGATTTCAAAGTAAAACTCACCTATATAGCTAGTACGCTGCAGTTTCCCTCTTTTGTAATGGTATAGTCGAAGTGGAAGCGCGAAACACTTTCAAAAGCCACTGAAACTTAATGAATAGCTTCACGACGAGCTCACACGCTTGCACAGCAATCGTCCTGGCTGTCAAGCCGATGACTCTAGGTCGTCTATTCACAATTCATACGAAGGATGCGTATAATTCAAAGTCCATAATTCACCGCGTCGTTTTCGCCTATTTCGGCAGACGACACATTGTGACTGTGCGAAAGAGCCGCGACGAAAATAATAATTGAAATGATTGTCGTCAATTATGACGGGTTTTATGAGCGTTTCGGGCGACTGGTATTGAATGAAAATTAACGCCATCCGTTGGAAAGTATAATAAATCAATAGCATCGATGGGATAATGGCAGATTGTTTTTTCTTTGTTTTGATATGTCTTCAACAATTCCTTTTTTGGGCATCTGACGATTCGACCTATATATTTATGAAAGGAGTCTTTATAATTAAGGTCCTAGTATTATCGCTTGGTCTACTACCGATTAGATCTAGGCTACTGAAAAGAGGACCTAACATATGCTTCATGGCTACAGTTATTTCAGACGTCCGCGTTTTTGAAGGATGTTTTGTATTTGGATATTAATGATTCCTCAACCTCTTTCGTATCGTTCAATCTGGCTTCTGCCGAAATTTCAGTTTTGGAGAAACGCGCGTTTAAACCCTAAAAATTTCGATTCAGTCTCAATACCAAAGCACTATGATAGCTCCCGGCTTCTCATTGTTACGCTATGCCATTGTTTTATACTCGTTTTGTGTCGTAATCGCCGAGTTTTATGCTTTTCCTGTTTTCGAGATATTCAGGGATGAAATGTGGCTTTACCCCGGCTGCCGTACTTAGAAAATTTCAAAATATTATTACGGCATCGTTTTGTGCTCGTGCTTCCCGATTTCGAGATATTCACAATTGAAATATGTGGGTGCCAGCCGCTCACGAATGTTTCAAATTTCATTATGTGAGGGAGACTCTTGAGGTTATGACAAACTTGGAAACTGTTATTACGACTGTTATTATTGTTGCTGAATAAAATGAAATAATATAATTAAAAGCCTTAATATCAACATAATTCAACAAAGAGGACAAACAGAAAAGGATATTAAAAAGCCATTAAAGCTTAAAATCTTAATTAAACTTTAAAATAAAAACGAGCAAAACGAATCATCTTTCTCGATTAAAATTGAAATAATTTTACGACTCCAGTACAATCTGAACGGGAAAGTTCAAATGTCACGCTTTAAATCTGCAAACCCACCCACCTATATGCCTTTTTACTGCCGTCACGTGCATTCATTTCCTTACTCAACGGTAGCTAACCGAATAAAACAGTAAAGCAAATCGCGTAATTTTATTCAATATTTAAATGAAATATAATTTTATATGGTAATAGATCTCCCAGATGTATAGAGGATATTTGACGCGATCAATTTTTTTTGATTCGTCGAAGCTTTCAGTATATCATCTGTACCTTTTTCTAAATTTGCGCCAGAGATTTTTGATCCTGTTGGTAATAAAATTTGAGATGGATTTCAGCTGCATCTTCGGATAGACAAGGGTACATTCAGATGGATGTACGCAGAATCGTTATTTATGTTAATGGAGAGCCTGGGAAGGATCTTGTGAAGTGATGTTTCGTAGTCGTTGCTTGAATACGCAGGTGGATACAGAAGCTGTCTACAGTATTTTCGAAAAGTCCTCGAAATAAATTTGCATATTTTAGTTATTTTGAACTTAAATAGATGTACTTAAGATATTTTTCATTGCAATGTTGCCATAAAACAAGGTTCCAATTGCGTTACGGAGTAACCCTGGACGAATCCATGTTGGTTACAAAATACCCCCGCACATTCGGCATTTTTTTTACGACCAGCAGTCAATTTATTTTTTTGTTCTTTTATTGTCGTCATCGCTTACAGAAGAGAGGTTTGGCAACAAGGTATTGCTATCTAGATTTGGATTGTGTGGCCTCGTAAACATTGCTAAAATGGGAGCTAAAAGCGGATATAATGTCCTGGGAACTGTTCAGTTCACGATCATTTAGGAATAATTTGAATGGAATTCTACTCTGTTTCAGGAGGCTATTTACAAAAGTCCAAACAATTGAACCATCATACATGAAAGCTACGTTATATAGATGCTGATTGCGATTCGTATTAAAAAAAAAGATTCAAGATCTGTATCTGACTGAGTGCATTTATACTTGTTGAAGAATTGAAGAATTTCAATGCACTGCTGTAGATAAGTATACTCCTTGCATCTATTGTTATAGACAAGTACATGCTTCTTCATACAGTCCTCTAGCACAAAGAGACTGTTCGAAAATTCTATAAATACAATTGGAAACGTTCCTATATTTTTGAAATATTTTCTCCTTGGTTAAAAAATTATTAAAAGATCATATCGGATTTAGAATCCTCAACTTTTACCATTTTTGGACGTCCATGTATGTAAGAAAGCTTTCAATTTACGGCCCCATTGTAGTTTACATGACCTACATTCCGTTCCTTTTTCTCTGCGTTCCCCTGTCTCCGCGTTTCCCTTTTACTCAACAGCAAAGGATTTTTTTTCAGGCGTTCTCTCCGTTCGTGTCAAGGGTACTCCAACACGTCGCGCTAGTCCTTCTCCGAACCAGCTGAGCTTGTAGTACGTCGCTACCGGTGCCAGAGGACTATGTCTATGTAATGATATTTTATATTTACGAACCGGAGGTTGGTACCCCTATTTGCAACCTTGCGTGCGGTTGTTCAACAAATAACCGAGAGGCAGCACTATATGTGAGAGATTATGGAGGTATAGCTCTAAATTAAATAGGATATTCTCATCCTGCATTAGATGGACTATTTCGTAGTCCGTATAATCGCCATAAACGTAAAGACAGTACTCTTGATATATACAGTGGAACTGAAATAAAATAACAAAATATTAGTGAATACACAATATGTATATACTAAAGAAACAGCCTTTTTAGAGCAGTTAAAAAATATTTTTGTAGGCTGTAGCAACTGCACTCCATTAATGTAGTATCTTTCGGCTTTTGCCGCGTGTATTCCACTAATATATTAAAGGGTTTTTTTCATGATTGAATTATGGACGCAAAGATAGGAAAAATGCATCAAAGAACAAAGCTTACGGACATTAGTGTATAAGACCTTGTTTATGGTCCTCAATCGTGTGGTAGTTTCTTCAATATCACCCCACATAGTGGAAATAAAATCATGCTCCATTTTAAAACAAAAAGAAATGGCTTCGCTGCGACCTTCACAGCTTTCTCTGTTGCAACAGCAACAGCGCCACCTAGCGAACTCTTTAATATGGCTAACCTTTTGCTTGAAATCAATTGTTTTCAAGATATTAACGTGTTTCCCTTTAAATTAACCATCTTGCCATCATTATTTTAAGTAATTAAAATTAAATTTAATTTAACACTAACACAAACAATAAAAATAGCGGAGGTCAAGCTACAACTTCACCATTTTACTTCTTTCGTCCCACCAAGCGACTTTTATTAACCATATTTTTTCCTAAACTGCATCACTTTCGGGATACTCAGCTGTGCTAAAATTAAACAATTCACACTATAGCCAATTTTCAAGTCTGAAACTGGAAATTTACGGTGTTGAAGTAATTTATTAGCGTATTTCATTTTACGAGTATTATTTTAACGAGTTCTTCGCCATATTTTCGTTTGGCGCGGTTATATTAGCGGCCAAACGAATAACCACGACGCTTTTACACTCCCTTTCTCTGTAAAGTGAGCTATGTGCACCGTTTTAATGTTTGGTAGAAGCCTATGTTAGTCCTCGTAATTAAAAACAACTTGAATTTATATTGTTGTTAAAGTTTCAAGGCAAAAAGTAAATTATCAAATAAATGCATGGAGACGGATATGAAGCAGATTATAACGTCAAATGTTGAGGAATCTTCTGGATTTATTATTTAAATGAAATATTGGATATTACATTACAGACTCAAAGTGAAATTTTATTTATTATGTAAATTCATAAAGATTAATTTTAGTTACATTTGAAGGGAGTTAAATTAAAGAAGTTTTTAACAGAATAAGAATTATAGAAGATACCAATAAATTTCTTTATATTTTCAAATAAATGAAATGGAAAAAAACAATGAAAAACTAGTCCTAGGATACATTACTTTAGAAAAACAAAAAATTTGATTTAAGGTTAAGAATCCAAATTAGTTAGCCTAAGAAAAACGTAAATTCTCTAATAGATATATCCTTCGCAACTTCAATCAATCCCTACATCTTTTTCTTAACCTTTCGGCGATTTTTTCTACCAAATAAAAGCCTTTACGATTATAATATCCCAGATCATTAAGTTAAAGAAGCACTAACAACCGGGCGGTCGTGGCAGATCCTAGACATAAACGCAAAACGAGGGATAAGGATAGCTAACGGTAAGAGGAGAAACGGTGATAAAGCTTAACCCGTCGGTTCAGGATTGCCACGAATCTCCTGGTCGAGTATTTGAATTGCAAAGAGAAAAAAACGAATTTCCTTCGAAACCATGATTTGAGCAAATAGACGAGATAGGGCGCAAGCAAGCAAATATTAAAATTTCTTGCTATAAGTGGAGCTCAGATGAATGCGGGAGTTTCAAGTTGGTTTTTAATACAAGGACGTCGGTTTCTTACATCAAAACTTTGTTGAAGTTATGAATAAGGAGACATTAGATTTTCTTACTTGGAGCAAAGGTATTGTAGACTCCATACAAGCATTGTAATAAGTGATAGGCAATTTATAGATGTAAAGATTATGCATCAGCCTTTTTAGAAAACTTTATAAAAGATAAAAGATTTATAAAAGAACCACTTCGGAGTCTCTCAAGTCTCTGGAATATTATCGGAGATATCCAGGAGTCTCCCAACTTTTAGCAATCACTACATGCTTCGTTAAATAATGTATCGGAATACTTTAAACTTAAAAATATTCAATATATTTTTTCATTTCTCCTTCATCTTTCCTAGACGGTGGCCTCAAGGTTGAAACTGTTCTCCGAGGTCCTCACGCGCAAGATAGATAAACCAACAGGGAGCATACAGCTCACGTTATCCGCTCAGCCTTCAACACATTTATTTTTATCTGGTATTTTATTTCACATCATAATTTGCACAGTGAGCGGAGTGTTTCGTAAAATTTTGTACAATGGAAAATTAATTATTATCTGCTATAAATTTGTACAATAGAGGTAAAACTTAAACATTAATGTCTATATTAAACCTGTTAAGCTTTAATAATTAGCCTGTAAAGTATCTTGATTTAATCTCTGATAGCAGGTTGACGCAGGTCTGTTATATATTAAATTAAATTGAAAAACCGACATGAAAATCCATTCTTTTCTGTAAGTCAAAAACAAAAGTTGTAATAAAGTCTCTTAGAAATAGTTCTTGAAATAATGCTAAAATAGCTTCCTCATGGTATTGATGAATCATTTACGACAAAAGCAATGCAATGAGAGAGAAACATACAACCCACGGACATGTTTCTGCCTATCCGGCGTCATAAGCGTGATTCCGAGAGTGTTTTTAAGCATTTCATGATGCGTCCAATTTTTTATTCAAACTATAGTAACTATTTGGGTACCATTATAACAATGCACCCAAACATCTCTGTTATACTAAGATGCTTTCGCAAATTAAGGTTACCACCTTTTTTCCAATAATTATTATAATTTTCCTATCGCCTTTTTAACAGAGATGTAAAATAACTAAGCGCTTTCTCTTCCCTCTGAACAAATCACCAATCCATAAATACTTTAAAATCGGTATCGAACTCATCGCTAACTGCGCTGTTAAGCTAGAAAGAAAGTTGCCGCTACTGTTCCAGAGTGATGGATTAGCATTTAAACGACAAGTTTGTCAATTTCCGCCCTTTTTCCGGTGTCAATTCGATTCGCACTTAATCTATTCCATTCACGGAAAAATTTTGCGTTAATTCCCTCAAGGGGACTCCAGAAATGATGCAGATACGGAATCAACAGATGAAAGCAATTTCCAAATGATACGTTATTTCAAGTGCGTTTAATGGTTTTATTTTCCAACAGAAAGAGAGCTATTACATAGTGTTTCTGAAACCTTCGATATTAGTGTCTGATAGGAAAATTTTATAACAAAATAAAGCAAATATGTCTCTCATTTCTTGTACGTACATCTATATAATATTTTATAGACTTGTAATAGCTCAATTAATTGTCGTAAAGATCTGGTATTTAGGTCTGGCAAAGATTCGAAATGGCTAATATAAATTGCCTACACAGACAGTCGGTGGGTGGAAGCGCTATTACGCAGAAATAAAAGGATGCATACGAATAAAAGGCGATTTTTCACTCGTTTCATTAATGTCGCCCAAATTACCAACTAGTATTCGGCATACGCAGCTTTGAGTTGTGAGCAATAAAGATAATTTTGCAGACATTTCGGATGCTCGGTATCGAACTACGCATATCGAAAAGCTGGAAGGGAATGTGTTTGTTTCATTCTCGCAGACAGGACTAAAAGGGCGAAAAGAAATGAATATTTTTTTCACTTTCATGACTCAGATAATACTAACTATAACGATTCAGGATATTTGCCGGGGCAACTCATAACTCTACTTATGATCTAAAACCGGGCAAATGAATTGTAAGCGGTTATAGATGGAGTTAAGCAGCGCTCTACGCATATAAAAGCTTTCTTACAAATTGCTACATCTGAAATCTTACCACTATATCTATCTCTATTTTTCCATAAACAGTACAACTTGCATGAACATGTTGCTGTATATGTGTATTCGTTTTCGTCTCAAGAAAGAATTTCCTTCTTTTTCTGTCAAATCAAAAACGTTTTCGAGTTTTCATCTCAGAAGCATTTCAAAACACTCGCCGCAGGCAACATAGCGAGTATCCCAGGAGCTTTTTTTTTCTTCTTTTACATACATTACCACACATACATTTGTACTCGTAACAAAACTCGTAGAATATTCGAAATTGTTATCGAGTTTTAAACGTTTCCGCGAACGTTAGCAAAAAGATCAAATCCTAGAGATTTTATTCGTTTTAAAAAGACGCTTTGTCCTTTGTGCGAGAAGTTTAATGTAAATACTTACATTTGGGGCTTTCGAGGAGAACGCGCGAAAATAGAAATTGTGCAGAAAGTGTTTGTAAAGTCTTCTTATTACGGGGAATATTAGAAAATAGAAATGTTTCCTGTGTCTGAAATTAAGTTTATTTTTTTATTGTATTTGGTTTGAATAGGATTTTATCTTATTTGAAATTTGGATGGTTGTACATTCTAACTTTGTTAAGACTTGAAAGAATGAGAATAGTTTGAACATCCTCAAATCCAGAAGCCCTCCCGCTTTTTTTCCTCTGACGTAGCTGGTCATAACTCATGCTTTGACCGGACCAGTGGCCCGTCTAAGTCGCCTATATTCCGCTCTGGAAATGGATATAACTTCGGAAGCGGTAGGCTGCCTTCTCTTCTTCTGTAGTGTGTCCTACATTTCCCCTCCCACAATCGAGGATTAGGCCAGTATCATTCCAAAGTCTTAACTTGTGCTTCTTTATCTGCCCCTCAGTCTTTTTCCTTGGCTACTAGAACATCTTTTATAAAATTAATCCGCGTCCAGTTCGTCTGACCCTGTATCATGAGGTCTATAATATTTAAGACGTTCGTTTGCTGACCCAACTCAATCGACAATCTATTTCTTGCATTCAGTTATTTGCCTTTCCAATTCTCTTGGCATATATGCCGAAAAACCCATGTCCGGAGAGGAACTGCGTCAGACGGTAATCCACCCTCCTAAATCTGCACTCAACCCATGGTATGATGTTCGGGATCAACACTCTAGTCCATTTTGCCTTCTCTACAGAATTACTCCAGATATTTTGCTACTTCTTTAATGTCAGCTTCCTTTGTATTTCTTTGATGAATTCCAGATGACCGTCCGGAAGGCTGAAAAGCCTGCATCACTCTTCCATCAATAAAGATAGGAGGGAAAGCCCACCTCCACAAATAGTCCAAAATAAGTTCACGACTCTCAAAAGAGCTCTGCGTTGAATTTTTTCCAACATGTATTTGTATCGTTTGATTCTCAAAACTTGCTTTACAGTCTTTAGCTCTTTCAGCAGTTAACAAACAAATTTGACCGATCCGGTCCCTTACAATCCGCGCTTTTATGTCCCAAACACAAACATTTATAACGCCTGGGGATTACTTACTACCTTCTCGCGGACCTTACAGGTAACCCAACCAATTTTGATCCTCCCAGCTCTTACTAGTGTAGCAGCATTTAATTTACTAATCTGAACTGTGCCTATTTAATTGTCTTTCTTTTTTTTTAGTTGCTAATATAAAGTTATAAGTTGTGTCTTTACTAACGCTCAGTTTATTTACAGCAGACCACCTATTTGCACCTATTGCATTTCTATTGGAGTTTCTGAAGATCAATCGTATGAGCAGTATGTAGATCATCATGAGATATAAATAACAATCCCTAAAGGATACCATATTTAATATCTATCATGCCGAATTTGGTATTATTCCAAATAGTCACTTGGTTTCTATTAATAATTTATGAACTAAGTAGGTTCAAGGCGTGAGTTTTGATTCCATAGTCACCTAAGTTATGAAGAAGGATTGTAAAGCTTACATCAAATACCAAATGCCTTATAGATACTGCTCATCATCAACAGTAGTTAGTTAATAAGACTATCAGCGCTTAATTAATAATTATAATCCATACACATGAAATTCTCAAGAAATTTGCCAAATACATCCACTCTCTCATAATCAGCCTAATCACCTTCTCTTAGAGGGCCCGTGTAAACGACAGATTTGGTTTTATGAACCGTGACTCCGGCAAACTGGTTTTATTCGACCCTTACTTCCGTCGTGCGGAAAGGGTATTTGATATAAAAATCTGTCTTTGTGCTGCCGGAGAGTCGAACGTATGGCGCGAATTTGAAGGAAGACAAGTCGTAAAATACAATGGAAAACGGCAAGGTCTTTGTTAACGTTTGCGCCATTTCGCTTCTACGAGAAGTAAACGGGATTTTTCTTGAAAGCAGACGCGAACAAAGATGTATTTGAAATGTTTACATCTCGTTTAGGGCATTGACAATTTAGGTCTGGTTTTAATTTTAATTAACGTTTATAGAATTTACGAGTAACTAAAATACGATCTTATTTGTGGCAAATAATAGAAATAAGATGAGAGAATTCAATTTTGCCCGGGAATCTAAACAGTAAAGCGGTGTAGCTGCAATTTTAATTAAAATAATGGGAAAAGATCTGATTTATTTATATAAAAGAGATTCATGTTTCTCTAACCTGTACGGCGTGTCAATTTGCAAAAATTATTTTTTTTTGAATTGTAAAATTCATAAACTGGTTTAATGTAATCTGTATTGTAGGTAAGTTTTATTTCGTGATTCCTGGGCTTCTTCAGAAAGCTGTCTAATGGACAAAATTAAATTGTAACGTGTAGTATTTGCACTATGAAGCATTTTGTGAACAGATGAATGAAGATTTTCTAAATTCTTGGGAATTGATCATTTTTCGGTTATGGATTTGATGCTGCTGGAGATATTCATCACTCTATCGATCTAGAAATTAAAGTTTAATATGAATGCAACTCTTTAGCGAGGAAAGACAAAGGAAACAATATTTAAATAAACTATGTCAATATAAATTTAAAAACAATATGTGACACATCTGAAATACATTAAGCAATCTTTATTATGTATGTGGCAAAACTATATAATTGAATATTTTCAATTTTCGTAATTTAATGCCAGTAAATGGGGCCAGTTTTTAAAGTAAATTACCGAGATCATTGAGCCTTTTTCACTGTTATGGAACTGGGTGCTAATAGCATACTTTCTAACTTCTAATTTTAATCCTTCAACATTGACCTTAAACATGCCTGATGTAAAGCACAAGTTATAATAGGATTAGCTGCATGTACTTCAATAGGACCGCGTTATAATACCCAGTTTTTGAATAATTAATGAATTCCTGGACGTACGCGTTCATTATACGCCGTATTAAATTCTTTTCCATAATTGTGGTCTCCGCTAATATCTGGGTCATGTACAAACGTTGTGTATAAAAGAATGAAATGGTGCCATTATTGAATTTCGTTCTAGTTTCGTATCGTAATAAATGCGATGAAGACCTTTTATCTTGTGGTCATATATATTATTTGTGAATTATGCCCAAATGTCTCATTTAATCTTAGAAGCGATTTCATTGTACAGAAGCAACTTGTTAGAAACTTGTGAATTTTAATCCTGCTACATTTTTATATACTTGAAGCTGTCTGTTAGCACCACAACCACAGGTCTGAGCACTACATTTAAAGAGATAAACAACTATAAAACCAGATTAAGAAGTGAATTGGATACATCCAGACATAATTAATAGACAACTAACAGAGGACCAGCACACTGGAAAAAGATTCTAGAACAAGTCGCTTCGTGAACTAGAGTCTAGTGCAAGATTCAAACAGAGCGTAAGTAGGTGTTTGTTGGAATAGATTTATTATAGTTTAGATGATTTCCTCAATTCAAACCTTTGATCTACAGAACTCGGCCATCTCGTCGTTCTTTTCCACGTGCTTTGTACTGATTCTTGTTCTTTTTGTTTAATTAATTAACCCTTCGAATTATTATCTTTTGGAAGCTTTGAGTCATTATTAACGTATTATTGTTTAGTACTTAATTCATTTTGTAATCCGTTAGAGCTAAAACAATCTCTGAAAGAATAGACCCAAATTTTCCGCTAGAAAAATGCAGAAAAAAACACACTCCGTTTAAATTTATCTTTCCCTTATCCCTATCTTAATAAATAAAACTTTTGACAGCAAAATCGATACACCACTAACATCATAAATTGAATCCTCCCGGATTCTATCCGCTCACAATAAAAAAAAATCCTAAACTGAAGCTTTTTTCAGTTCCATCGATACCGTATCACGCTCATACGTGCAAATATAATAGGCGGCACACAAAGGACGACCGCTGCTTGCGTACGATTTAAAATCAATGACGTTAATGTCGTTCTCCGTGTCGGCTCAAGGCCGCAAGCTTCGGGGAAACGCGATGCGCCGTCAAAAGCTCGAAAAGAGACATCGCGGCAGATAGAATTTCGTCTACAGCGAAACAAATACGCTCATCTAAAATAGAAATACTTAAAACACAACCGGATAAAGAAACAGGACCGAGGCTGGGTGTATAGCGGTGACGTAGTTTGCTTTTAAAATTGATTTGTCCCTGCGACGTTCGAAGACACCTTAGAGTGCGGCCATAAAGTTTGCCATCTCCAGGAGTTATTGCGGGAAGTACGTTGCCTGTTAAATAAACTTTAAGCTTTATGTGCATGGGTACTTAAACTTAATGGATAGGAAGTGTACGTAGATAATCCAGGACGGGAAGAATGCCTTAGAAAATTCCCGAGGACTATGAACTTAAGGGACAAACAGTCTTGGAAAAATCCTTATGTTTTGACACACTAACAGACCACAATCGATAAGGTGTCTTTGCAGACGGATCGGGAGGATAAGTATACTCACTCCAACGTGCTCCACTTAAGATAATCAGGGCCGCTAGGAACTTAAGAATAAATCTCGATGCTGGCCCTAGCAGTGCACTATTTAATTGAGCTCCAGATTACACAAAATCGCGTACTCGAATACTGTGGCACTGGAACACTGAAACACTTCACTATTACCCTTTACCACAAACACATCACTGACACTGAACGTACGTTAAGCTATCATCTTCAGCAGCAATACTGAACCAGTTCAGTATTACTGTTGAAGATCGAAACGTACGTTCAGTGGCAGTGAAGTATTTGTGGTAAAGCGTAATAGTGAAGTGTTTCACTCCAGATTACAAGAAAAAACATCAACCCGAGTATGATGGTTCATGACCTAAAACTCTCCATTGGATCTTTGTGAAATGATCAGAATTATGACCCATGGAAGTCTCTTCAAGAGATGGGATGAAATTAATTCCAATCGCAGAACAATCGGACAACAGTAAGATATCTGAAACAATTCAGAAGAGACCTTTACATGGCTGTTGGGATTGGACATTGCCGCCCAAAAACATGCCCCTACAGGATGGAACTAACGGTAGGCCCTCAATTAGTGACCTATAGAAGGGGATGAATTATGGGCCTATTGAGGCCAAAACGTTGTGAAAGCCATTTCTTCTAGAAGCTAGAAGAATCTAGAAGCTCTTTACCTTTATTGATCATGGGCGGTTACGACCGCTACAGAAGCTTCAGTTAAGTGACGATTCATCCAGATCGTTTGGACTATAAAATAACGGTTAGAATTCCATAAGAGTTTTGAATTTTAAGCCTGTTTCTAGGACTAAATGTAAATTCTGCTTGCAATTTGACTAACAGATTATCGCCTATTCAATCATTTGTATTCCCTCCTTCAACTAAGGCCGATTATATCTGCTCAAAACTGTATAATAAGTATAAAACTATCACTATTTCCATAGTGCCGCCATCTACTGAAAATGTCCCTCTACTCTTTGCTAACGACTTCACTCGCATTACGTTAATTAATACAACGATGGAAAGTTGAGGGCAGACGAATTTTGCAACGAGATGATTTATGATGCTAGATAAAAGGACGCCAAATAGAATGAGTTTCATTTGTTTTTAATGGAGATATATATTGCGTCATGTCTGTCTGCCAGATACTAAGTGCTTGCGCAAAATTGACCTTGTTACATTTAGAATTTAACGAAGAAAATATAAAATAGCAGGATTAAGCAGGAATTATGTTACAAATTAGGTTTGTCCGTGTATTCGTTGGACGATGTCAACAATTTCCCCGTGAAAATAAAATTAAGGTGCTTCTATTTAAAGGGCACTAATTAATTTAATTAATTGCAGCCTATTCTCTGGGACGGAACACAAAAAAATTCGTGAACAAATCCTGCAATGTTTTATCGAAAATATTTTGCCCTATATCCAAATATAAAGAAGATATTAAAAAACACACATACCCGCGCTACAAGAGCATCCTATGCACACAGATATATGCACACATCATAACATTAATACACATGCGGTTATCGTATACCGATTAGTTATATTATGCTTAGCTAAGGAGAAATATCGAGCATATAGGTGCTGGCCTGTGATCTTATTTAAGACTTTTTCACTAAGAACTATGATTTTGAACGATTTTCGGAAATTTTACGATGAAAGTACAATACCAATCTTAGATTTCCATTATTTCAACAGTATGTATAGCAGGAATTGTGAGACGCTGTTGTTCTCACAATTCCTGTTGAGAACAAGAGCGCTGTGTATAATAGAATAAAAGTCGAAACTTCAAGAAAACAAGGAATACTTGTAAACTGTGGCTTCTATATTCTCATCCAACATACAGGTGTGCAGATAAATTTCACTTACGATTGCTACTAAGCTTTGTTCCACAGAACTTATTTTTAATCAACAGTCTCCCGAGGATGCTTTACTTTCTCCCGAAAATATTCCTACGACTTTAAGAAAAGGATATCGAAATATTAACTACAATACAATGTACAACACGATGAAACAAAAAAATTGTCAATTGCTTAAAACTTAGTAAGGTGCAGCCAATCTGATTCACGTAAGGCGCATATGGTGATTTTGGTTCCCAACCATATTTTTTGGAAATTTTATTTTATTTTCAATTTTCGATTTTTAGACCAAACTCAAGGGACAAAAACTAAGCTACCAGAGGTGATTTGAAAGAATGGAACTTGAAATATTAACGGAACTTCAAATGTCCTTTTTTCGTTTATCATTTTCATTCATTAAGACATATCAATATATAATCTACCCTTTCTAGCCTTTAGGAAGTAAGAGTGTTTTTTCTCAATAAACTTATTCCAGTCGTTTTTATTTCTTCCTAGTTTCTTAACTTGTAACCATGTTTTTCCTTTCTTTTGTAAAATGTTCCATACTGTTTTATCACACTCCTTTGGTTCTTCTCTCTTCTTTTTCCCTATCACTCTAGATTCCCAACTTCTTTTCACAGGTGTATTAGTTAGTTAGTGTCCCCGCTATTCACGTTGCCTTTGCTCTACGTGAATTTCTATTGCTTTCACTTCCAACTCTTCTTTAATTTCTGGGTTTCTAACTCTGTTCAATCTAGTGTCACCTTGTACTCTTCGTAAATACCTCATTTCTGCTACGCAAATCTTACCTTTTGCTTTTTGCATTAACGCCTGTAAACCGTTTTGTAAGCTTTCATTTGTTTATTTAATTTCTTCTTTTTTATTTATAAAACGTTGCATGGATTACTTTGTTGGCCTTTTCTATTTTTGTAATATAGACTCTTTCCGAGTTCCCATATCCGATATTCAGTCTCTTCGTCATTTGCTTTGTTTCCTTTATTAAATCATCCAATTAAAATAATGAAGAAAAGCGGACTTAGGCTTTCCCGCGGTCGTTGCTTTGCCAAAAATTTGGCTTATTTCACCTCGTAGAATCGTGTATTTAGTAAAGAGGTACCATCAGCATTATTAATACAATATATTTATTTTAATCATAATCAAAACATATAAACATGCAGGTGATATGAGATCAGAAAATTGATTTTGGTTGAAGCACATGTGACTACAACAAACAGGAAGAATCGTAATATACACATACTGACAAAGTACTCTTAATGGCTAAGCTAAACTTCAACAATCTGTATACCAAATACGTACATAAGTACACACATGTAGATGTGGACCTCCTTATTCGCTACATTTCCTCCGAAACCTCTACATAAATATCGACCTACCTGTTTTGTGTTTCGTGTCTTTCGTTCATGACGTTCTCAAGACGATTCATCCGCTAAATTTACCATGCACGGCGTTCCCTCCAGTGCGGCCGTGCAAGTTTACATAAAATCTTTCCCGACCGGTGGCGTTGATATGTCATCGCCACCGCAACAACGACAGCAAACAGTACGCTTCTTTGCCTGTTTGCGATCGGTATGTTCTTTTTTAAATTTGTTTACAACATCCTGTGCATGTTCTTACATATTAAGGCAAAATGGCACCATTAATTCATAAAAACATTATATGAAAATAAATGCGTTCTTTTATATAACAATTGCTCTAACACGGCAAAAGTTAACAAGAGATATGGTTTAAAGTATTAAATAAAAAGGCAAACCACAAGGAGACCGCGATAAAAATAAATCAAAATAACAAAATATGTTTTACAGGTGAAAACAGCCTCTTCGTCTTCATCTTCAATATCAGCGTATAAACAATTTGCTCACTGTTTACCCAAGATACGCTTAAATAGTCCCACCGATTTGGTGGTTTTGGGAAATCAATCCACGGTTGCAGAGAGGTATAGGGACTAGTGTATTCTGCCGATCGTAAACGACGTCATTGTTACCAATAATATTAAAAGAATGATATGGTTAGCACAATTCTTCAAACTACAGTTGCATCTTTGGGACAAACTTGATCCACATTTGCGATCTCGTCTTCGTCCTCCCATAACGCTGGATGAGCTTGCAGAAGCGGTGCGACAGAATGGGAAGGAATTCTGCAATGATTCATTAATACGCTAGAAACCTTACCCAGAAGATGCAAAAGAAGCTATGTCACAAGCACAAGGAGGCCCTACAGGATATTGATATTGAAGTTGCCACGTTTAAAGTTGTTAATTATTTTAAAAAAATATATAGCTTAAACATATTCACTTTTCAAATTTTCATTTGATTTTATCTTTTATTTTACTATTGCTTAAATAGCTCTAATCATATTTAAAAATACATATTTTCTTTTTTTTTGTAAAAAAAAAGGTTTTGATTAATTTTTTATTAGTAGACCATATCAATTGAACAAAAGTTTAAATGTAATTAATATTAACAGGAATGTAATAAGGCTACCAGCTTCATATTCAACATCTATTTCATAAACACGCCATTTCCTTTCCAAGCTAGAGTATTATCTACAGTTTCTATTATCTCTTTACGAAGTTTATTTTAAATTTATCGATAACGGTATGAGCATATATGACATTCCATTTCCTCCATAACGCAAACAAGCATCTAAAAACAACCGAGAAGAAGCAGAACAACAGCATACGTAGCAAATAACGCGACAAAGTAGGAGAACAGCAGCAGCTGAAGAAGTAGTAAAAGAAGAAGGAGGAAGCAAGGTGACAAGGAGGAAGTGGCTGGCCGCCTTCTGCGATGCAGAACCGTGGGAACCCGCGTAAGCGGAGCGATAAAACGAAGACCAGAAGACCACTCTGCACTCACACGCACGTTCGCGTCTCTCTCGATTGCTCGCAAGCACGATGCTTATTCTCGTCGCTTGAGGTTTCTTTTTTCGTTTCGATCTTCCCTTCTAATAATAAGTGTAGGATGTCGAATGACATACGCGCCTTATTTACGGGCGTGCGGATGTTTCATAACTGCGCTGCTCGGGTAATTTTTATTGAAACGAAACTGCACACCAACATTGGAGATTACGATAGGTAAAAGGGAGTTACCGTTGTAAATTGTTATTTGTTTCGAGTTAAGATGAACGGCCTTTGTTTATATTTCTATATGTATGGAAGTAGGTTCTTGCGTAAACTTCTACAAGTCATGCTTTCTTACTACGCAATTATATTCTGTTGTTTCGAAACGTAAGAGAAGTTTTTGCCAAGATTTCCCTGATGTTGAAACCATTGACGATATTCTTCAACAGCAACCATAGCATTCCCATCACAAAAACCATAAACAACCACCACACATTTGTATACTCTAAATTTAAATAAATCAGTGCAATTTTCTAACAGTAACACTGACGCTGATTCATATCAGAACAATAAAATTATTGATTTTGAGCGGATTCATTCTGGTGATAGCTGGTGCGTTATATTTGATAAGAAGTGAAAAAACTTGTAAAACGTATTTTAATCTTTGTTTTACATAGGTGGTCAATGCAAGGATATTTTTATTTCATTTAAGGCGTATTAACTCGAAAACAAACGAAAATTAAACATTTACAAGAACGCTAGTTAGCATTTCTTAATTAGACTATAATTTGAAAACAAATGATAATCAGATAAGAACATACGGGTTTTTTACATTATTCTCACGTGTGCAATACACTCCTGGTGTTTAATCCGATTCTTCCGATTCACCCTGTGTAGACATTTTTGGAAGTTATTTATCTGTTAACTACAATTGTCTATGGTTTTTTGATTGAACAAGATTTGATCTGGCTGATAAATTATGCTTAACAAGAAACATACCTTGAAATTTATTTATCAGGTACCAGTATTCAAAAAATTAAATGACCATCATAAGCGAAATAGTCGCACCAATTTTGACATTCTTTAATTAGTTGTGGTCATTCTTCCTATTCTTTAATTTACAATTAGTACAAAAAAAAAACAAAAAAAAATTGTAGTTCTATCTATGAAGCAGAATGTACTTTCTATAATAACGTAATATTTATACTGCTCTTAGTTCTTGTGAAGGAAACAAATACGCAAAATCGTCTGCTAAAATCAAAGATAAAATATCAAAATGAATTTAACATATTAAAAAAATGGATGAACGCCAACGATGTCGAGAAAAACTTCAAAGTCATCGATTCTTAGGGCAAAATATTCTACGTTAAGAACTATCTCTCCTTAAAAGAAGATATTGACGTCAAAAAATAGAAGTTTATAAGTTTCTTAATAACAGTAAGTTATTATTTACAAAGCGAAAAAACCAAAAGCTTTTAGTAGGGAAGATTTGATCATATTTATTTCAGAAGCCTCCGACGAGATATAGTTGTTAATGAAGACATTATCTAATTATTAAAGTTGATTTGCAAACATCTTGCGTTATTTAAGGTTGCTTTAGTTATAGCAATTTGTGGAGTTCGCCGATGTGAATAGCTGGCTAATTTATGTGTGAACAATATACAAGACAAAAAAGAAATAATTAGGATTCCGAAGACGAAAACTCATAATAGTACACGAACATGTGTTGCAACTAATGATGGGATTAATTGAATTATTATATAAGAAGTACATATACTGCATTAATGTTTGCAAACGCAATACACAGATTTCTTGTAAATTGCATAAAAGGAAACTATACTGTACAGTCTATCTAGTCCTTACTGGCGGCTAATGATTAGACGCGCAATAGCAAATCCAAACGGCCAGTATGTAAGATACCACCTTGGCGATCCTCCTGTAAAGTTTGTTTGTCAAAGTGTATAGTTCTTGCGCCACCGAGACGATCAAATGTTGTAGCAATTACAATCCCGTTAGATTAGCTAAACGCATTTTTCAATGCAAATCTCTAAGAAATCCTAACCTTACCAACTAAGGCTAAGTACTGTTTTCATCATAAGAGAAATGCATCCTAATAAGACATATCTCCGATACCGTAAAGTCCAACTTTGGTTAAATCACATTCAGGCACTTGAAGCATTCAAGTGAATAACACCTTTGTATGGTACAGTGAAATATTACATGTGCATTTGACAAGAAGGTATCCGGTGAGCCTGGCATGGTATACCGAAGGCTCGAGAATAGAAGGCAATAGCCACCTAATGCCAACAGGACTCTACATCAACATAATTTAAGCAGAAATTTCTGCTTCAAACCACCAATGCACCATAAAGAATCTCGAGAAAGGGATACGAGACGCAACTATAAATATATTCAGTGGCAGTCAGGCAACTCCAAAGGCTATTAAGGCTTACACATGCGAAACTGGTCTTTTTCACAAATTTAAAGAAATTGGAGCACAACGAGCACCTTACTTTTCGGCGGGGTACCAAAGCATCGAAGGAAATGAAAAAGCAAATAAGCTGGCCAAAGAAGCAGCCCCTTTTATGGTCTCCAAAATAGTCACATAAAACAAATAGTAGAGACACGGGAGGACAATCAAAAAGCCACGAAAATACTAAAATCAGGCCCGACAAAGATGGCAAAAGTAGCGCCAATAAAATGCATTTATTTTCAATTTATATAATAATTAAAAAAGCAAGCAATAAAACGGAAACTGTAATGCTTCATTAAAATTTAACGAACAAAATCCTGCAGGCTAGAAAAGAAGAAGCCGTAACAAAAAAGGAATATCAACAAACCGCGTCTTTTATCCTTCTTCTTGCGTGATTAATTACAAAAATTCCCTCTTAAAACACGACAACTTTGATAATTTATCAATTCTCACTTGACACTCTAATCACCTAACATCAACCAGTTTACTAACACTCAAAGATCAAGTTACGAGACCTTCAATTTCACCTTAATCTAAATCTGGATCTTGCAGACAATGTTACGCTGTACTATTATTATTTACTTTACCCGTAAATAAATCATGCCCAACGATCTGAACCCTCTTAGATCCTATTTTATTACTCGTTCTATTACAGTGTCGTCGCAAAGCCGTTGATTATCATCCGCTTGGTTATTAAAGGCCGAGCGTACGGATAGAATCGATTAAAGTTGCTCCTAAACTTCAAATTGGCTATCTGTGCGTTTGATAACCGGTGTATCTCATTCTCCATATGAGGCATATGAACATGTCAATGTACTATATCCCATTTGCGCGTTCAATCTAATAACTTTCACGAAGTAATTTAAATTTGTTTTACATGCGAGAATATTCCGGGAAAAAGTGTCGTGAATCATCTAATTCCTTTAGATTTGAAGGACAAATAGGCGACGGTTATGTTACTCTTACGAAGCAAATAATGTGATTTACCAAACCTTCGATTTGTCTAACCATTTGATCATCAAAAAGTATTTTTAGATGGAAACTTTTTTTGTAAATTTATTGATATTACATTTTTTCTGATCATGGTAATGTTATTTCTGATGATAGTTGACTCATTCTACAAATAAAACTATGGTTGTTGAGTGTAGGCTTTCACGACCGTAATCCACTGTAGAAATGTCTTTCGGGTAATGTCGTGTAGTTAATATTTAACTTGACGTTTCGCTGACTATCCTGTCAGCTTCTTCAGAAGATTTCTAAAGACTGCTGTTGTTGTCTTTTGCTGTTCGTTATATATCCTATTTTGTTCCGCTTTGCTGATCCATAACCGTTCATAACCGTATGACGACTCCGTAGTGCTAACCTCCACGTGTTGCTGATCTTGTATCCATCTTCGCGATTGAAGTTGTTGGTGTTCTTCATTATTTCTATGGATTCGCGTATTATCCTCGGGTAGTAGTGGCTGGTCCTGGCTAATACCTTGACGTCGCTGTAGCTTATACGGTGGTCTCCTTGTTGGTGCAAGTGTTCTGCTACTACAGATTTTTCAATATGCCTAAGGCGTGCGTCTCTCTCGTGCTCTTTCACTCTGCACTGAATACTCCGTCCTGTTTGACCGATGTAGCTTTCTCCACATTGGCATTTCAGTTCGTATATGCCTTTTGCTCGTAGTTTCGGTAACACGTCCTTGTTTGGAGGGAGTAGCTGGTCGATTTTGGTCACCGTGTTGAAACGTGTGGTGATGTTTTTCTCCCCTAGGGTCTTTTTTAGCCTGTCGATGACTCCGGCTATGTATGGAAGGTACGCGTATCCTGCTGGTTGTTGTTGGTCTTCTCTTTTCTCTGCTCTCGTGGCTTCCTTATATCTTTTGTACTGTAGCCGTTTTTCTGCAGGGCGTTTTTGACGTGTTGTATTTCGTTATTCCTGTGATGTTTGTCGCTGATTTTTTCCGCTCTTCTTAATAAAGTGTTGATGAGGGATCTTTTCTGTTGAGGATGGTGGTGAGATGTTGCATGCAGGTACCGGTCTGTGTGGGTCTTCTTGCGGTATACACTGTGGCACAGTTTGCTACTGTCATTGCGCTCCACTAGGACATCTAGGAATGGTAAGGTGCCGTCTTCTTCGATTTCCATGGTGAAGTTAATGTTTGCGTGTTGTCTGTTGATGTGTTGCAGGAATTCCTCTAGAGTTTTTGGTCCGTGTGGCCATATGACAAAAGTGTCATCTACATATCTGTACCAGCATTTAGGTTTCATCCTGCTAGATTCGATGGCTTCTTGTTCGAACGCTTCCATAAAGATGTTGGCGATTACAGGTGACAAAGAAGATCCCATTGCAGCGCCACTCGCTTGTTCGTAGAATTCTCCGTTCCACAGACAACAACAGCAGTCTTTAGAAATCCTAGAATCTTTAGAAATATTAACTACACGACATCACCCGAAAGACATTTCTACAAAACTATGGTTGTCATGGCTTGATTTTAGATGAATTTAAAATGGCTCATTTGCCAAAACAGGCTTTTTAAAATGTTTTATTCAGGTGTCCTTATAGTGAAATGGCAAACCTTCTCCGCCAAAATTCACCCTGATAACCATCGAAAATATTAAGAGAACAGTCGAATAATTGATCCTGGACGCTGCTTAAAGAAGACAACGGAAACCCAAAATTTCACTGAATATCCTTCCCAGGCTCAGCAATATCGAACGTGTTAAACTTAGTATTTTCCTCGTTAAATACAACTGAAAACACTCCACGTAATCCATTTAAATATGTATAATTGCATTTCATTTTCAACATCGTATTTAGCTAAAGCTTCAATAAAGTGCTCCATAGTATCATCAATATAACAAACAACACAATCCATCCTCTACTTTAATAACCTTTTTCAAAGCTCTACAACCTCATAAATCATAGTTCCCGTTACAGCACCGTTCATTTTTCATAACCTTAAGATAGCTAGTGGCACTTGAGGTAACATATGTATATTCCCCTTTTTCGCAACACTAGCTCCATAAACCGATCGATGTAATATTATGATTAAGAGACAAGCTATAGAGCTAAGCGATACGTGCAACTTTCGCAGATCGAGTACACGGTCACCTATTTAGTTTGTTAAGCATTCTCTTGCGCCAAAAGCGAATTTACTAAATGTATGCGCTTCGTTTGCCTTCAATAGAGCGTCAGAGAAACCGAAATTTACACAAAGCTATATTGGAACGCTAGTAGCATATATGTAACCTTGTTTTCTAATATTCCTAACGAGAATTACAAGCTAATATGGAATTATTGTCGTCACATTTAGTGATAAAGTTGTAAATTTACGTGCTAGCTGGAATTTTGTAATAAAAGGGCGGTAATAATGCGATGACGTGCTATATTAGCTTGATTTTGCTTAGAATACTGTACAATTACCTAAAATAGAAGTGATACTAAACTAATATCGTATTAATCAGCGTCGGTGCGTGAGATTTTCACGAGAGGGCGAGAGATTGTAAAAAATATGATAAAATCTTACGTAGTAGATTATTAAGAAATACGCGCACTGCACTGGCAAGCATAGCGGTGAATATGTGCACAAAGATATTTATTAAATTCTGCGATTATAGATATCTCTAAATAAAATTACCATCTAACACCAGTTCGTAACATCCGTAGTTTCGTCACGCAATAAACTGGAATTTTCAATTTGACTTGAAATTTCTATTCTACCAGAATTAAGTAATATAAATTTGAATAATCTTGTTTGCCAAATCAATTGGACTTCTAAAGGGTGCGGCCCTGGGGTCTTATCGACCCACTACCCCAGCTAATAGCAGCAATAAAATTTTAACTGGCAATAGTGTACATTTCACCGCTAATTTGTCAAAACCATACACGATGTAGACACAAATAATGGAGTCTATTATTTACGGTTTTAAATACATAATTTGGAGTAAAACAATGAAATCGGTTATTTTAAATCAAGCCTGTTAATACAAATTACTCCTACAAGATTTTACTGAGATAATGAAAGATTTGTATAACTTTTTAAAAAAATTGCCTATTCTGGTCAATAATATTGTTGCGAATAAGCGCTTTGCTTTTAATTTTTGGGAAACTTTGGGAACTTCCGCTGTTGTGCGTTCATTGTCTATGCTTTCTGAGTTGCCATCATTCTACGATTAGTGACCGGTATCTGGCCAATCACTGTGATTGATTATGATATCGCAGTTAGTTCAAGGGCGTCGGACTTTCATGCTTCCAATCAAGCACCGGAAGGGCAGTTAGGGGAATGGATGAAATATAAGTAATTTGTAGTAATAGGAAACTCTTGAAGAATGTTTTCGTAGTAGTCCGTGATAATATATTTAATTTTTCGTCTAAAAGGAAAATAATTACAGATAAGGCAGGGAACAACTTCAGCAAACGTAAATTATATTTAGTATCTTAAGCAACTATAGTCAAAAGTCAAGACCGTCCGCATCCTCGACATCGAGTTGTGAGAACAAACCACAGAAAAGATTAAGATGATATCACCCCAAGCGTTGTGATTTGATGTGATTTGCCCAGCAGCTTGTTGCTCTGAGTCGTTTAAATTGTATATTCTTTTGATCATACATTTTAGTAGTTTAATAGAATTAATATTTATTATATCCTATTTTCAGCGCCCCACTTTCACTAATAAATAATATTTATGTATTTTTTGTGTGTTGATATTAACTACAACTTGGTTCATATTTTTCTTGTAATAAACTATTGTTCTGTTTTGAGATCAATTCTTTGATTACTCAAGAATCGTACGATCTGAGAAAGCTGAGGAGCTAAATTATTTTAGAAGAGTCTCAGTTAGTAACTAAATAAAACTAGTCGTTTTCATTACAATTGTCAATCAGTACCCTTGCAGCCGGTGGACATCTTCCCCAACGGCGGCCATTAATTAGCAATAAAGGAGCTTATAACCTATCCGGCTGGTTCTGATAGAAGGAAAGATCATAGAGATAGAAGGCGAGATGAGAGGACCAAGTATATGACAACATAAACACATTTTCTCCGGGAAACTTCTACACAATTATTAACCCTAGAATAGAAAAAAATACAATTTCGTCGAATCTCCGTCTTAATCTTTTTCTTATTTGTCCATCTTAATTTGGTATGCTCCAATTTACGCATTGGGAACTAGTCCATCCAACTTCGCAACCGACTAACAGCTGCCTCGGGCATTGTACGTCAAAAGTTCGCATTCATGATACGTAATTTTGTACTATTAAAATTGACCGGGGCCGTCGTATCTCACGCCATCCATCTTTTCTTGTTTTATTAGCCTGCATCATCATTTTTGCTGCTGCATTTAAATTCTGATACGTACGATGTTTCTACTTACTTGCATGCCACGTTCGAATTACACCAAAAACGAAAATGTTCGTCCTAATCGGTCTATTGAATAGGGAGTCCAGAAGGATTCTTTTTTATAGGTTTCCTTTTTTTGCTCTTTTTAGCTGGCGTGCATTTTACAAAGTAGATGTGGAGAATTTACATCATTCATGCTAACTGCCTTAGATGTTAAGAACTATATAAATATTAAAAAATGCAATGAAAACTTGAAGAAGGTAAAAAGATTTAGTTGTTTTAATAGTACACGTACCAATATACAAATGCACACAAACAAGTGTTTGGTGAGTATGTCTCACTCAGCACTTTTTTTTGTCTTCTTATTGTGTCAAAAAATATTTCGGAACAACTCTTCATCAGAAATCTGGGAGAATAACAATTCTAATAATGGTTGGGCGTGGTACTCGTAAAAGGTGCTTTTCAATGAAGAATACCCAAATACAACATCTGGAAATGGGATTTAATGACTTTGAAGAGGTTGCCATGGCAATAATGTTTTTTTGATAGTTGTAATATTGTATCTTATTGTTGAAGGTTTTGTGTTGCGATGGATAATTCGCTTATCAATCGACGTAAAATAGATGACATTCTATTTTACGTCTATTTTACGATTAATTAAATCGGAAGTCCAGGATAAGACAACGAGACTATAGTAAGGAATAAAACTGAAATTGACAAAAGAATACTTGTTTCTGCCCGCACATGGCATCACATTCAAATTAGGCACTCAGAGATTGGGAGTTCTCTATTAACAGAAACTGGAACTAACGAAAATAACTTCCAATCGAATTCCTCAAGCATTGGCCTTTTTAACGTTATCTCTATTGTATAATTTATCTCTATTCTTGCCATAGAATACCACCTGAAACAATAAAAACCACTTATTAGCAACAATATTCAGAACTAAAGTTTAATATTTTCGACGTCTCATAATTCATAAATATTTACATTTAATTCGTAGCTTTAAATGAGTTTCGATATATCATGGCTTCAGCTTATTTGATGGGACAACTACCTACGATTTGGAAATTCATAATTGCCAACTAATTAAAATTTACAGATAAACGTTGAGGTATTTAGTCTGCAAGAAATTAATTTATTAAAACGGCTTAGCATTCCAACATTTGCGTTTTGCTTGTTTTGGATTATTTATTCAGCGATATCTACTAGTTTTTTCTCCTATATACGTCAGTTACATCTCTTGCAAGTCTCAGATAGGAAACACTAATGAAACATTAAATTTTATAATCACGTCTTTATCTGCACTGACTTCAATAAGCCTCTGAACGCGAGTAAAACAAGCAAAATCCTATTAACATCGGTTACAAACCATAGCGTGTCGGCTCTTTTTTTACCAATAATAAGCGCGATATGATTATGGGAGCAGGTTTCTGATACGATTTCCATATCCTGGGAATGCCTCTGGCGACGGTAGCCGGCCATCAGCTTCCGATGAAACCGAAAGCAATTTTTTCCGTCTGCTCGACGTGGTACCAGAGCTGAGAGAACTCTGTCTCCGTCTCTGTGTGCATGTACGGTTTTTTTTGTCATATTTAAATTCCCACACCGCTGAGCGATGGAGGAATTAAAACACAAACATAGGGCACAGATATACGCTTCACGAGGCCATAAGGAAAAAGAACGTTGAAAGATTGTGTGTTTTGTGCGCTGCGTGGTCGTACTCAAATATTTGGCCGGAAACTTTTCGCCGAATATTTTTTTTATGACAGAGGAAGGTGACCCGCTTTCAGGAGACGATGTGAGAAATAGTTATTTGTTGTGTTATTAAACGAAATCAAGTTCAAAAAATAGAATGACGGTAACATGAAAAGGATCGAGGGAAAAAATGGTTTGGATTGCTTGAAGGTGCTTGTAGTTATTTAGACACTCCAAAACTTACAAAAGCATCCTTTGCCGGTTCTGTGCCGCTTTCAAGATACAATAAAAAAAATGCAAGTGAAGTAGATGTTGCTTTTTCACTCTGTATCTTTACAGATCTGATAGGTCCCAAATACCGTACCTTTTATTATTTTTAGCATCGATAATTACGTATGTAAAAAATATGTTGTAAACAATCCACAACTAAAAGAATTTTTTATTCCGCCCTTAATTTGATATGCCAAAACCAGAGCACCGCGCATGAAGTTATCCATTGGGTTTTTCAATTTTAATTAAAATCTAAACTCGCAATAAACCAACGAAAAAAAATCTCAGTACGTAATCTCCCAACGAATTCCAATCTACCAAATTTAGATGATCAAGTTAAAAATCGCTATTTTGTTGGACTCGCTGTAATTTCAGGCTTGACGAAGGAAACTCTTATTTTTTCTCAATGACAGATGAGATCCTAGCACTCACTCGAGAGAGAAATTGCTTCACGCCTGATGGATGAACCTGATTATGATAATTGTGTTTGTCTGTGTCGTAAGGAGAACAGCACTACGGTCGATCTATGAAAGAATCATCGCAGTTTTGTTACTCGCACACAAGAACAAATAATCTCCATCATCCATTATTTATCGCTGCTTATTTTGCGGTGACGGCCCGTAGAATGTCAGATCGATATTTTATTATGTACGGTTTTGCTCATGGGAACCAATCTTGAAGCGTAATCGAGTGCTGGCTTGTTAGTTTTTATTTTTCGTATTGTTGATATTGAATTTGAATTTTGTGGTTGGCGTGATGACAGTTTCAAATCTACATCGGAGTGGCTTGATTCGTGTGTTTGAATTGCGAATTTGCTGAATTGTATTTGGTGCGCAATACTATACAGCGTGTTCACTTAGTGTGTGGGCAGAAGTTCTTTTCCTAAGTAATTTAGAGAGAAAGTTTTCAGATAAATTATACTACGTTTTTGAAAAGCACTCTTCATTTCCTCTCAACCTTCGTTAATATTCCCTATATCTATGTACGGATCAGAGTTTCTGTGATGTAGTTCAGTTCTTGAGGAAGCGAATTGGGTTTAGATATGGTGATGGCCCTTTGGATAAAAGAATTGATAACATCGATAACACCGCGATTCTGGATGATAGTGTGATGGATCTAGCACGCGACCTCCATGGCGAAGCGTATGGAATCATATTAGGAATTCAGAGGCGATAGGAAATTCTTTAAAAAATCGTATCCATGAGGCCAGATCACCAACGTACTTATACCAGTACTTAGACTTAAAGTTGTAAAATAATAAACCTTGCTGTTCGAACGCTTCCATAAAGATATTGGCGACGACAGGAAATAAGAAGACCCCATAGGTGCGCCTGAGATTTGGCCATAGTATTTACCATGAAACTGAAAAGGTGTCCAAGAAGTCGAATCAAACAACAGCAACTGATTAAACTTCCAGGCAACCGCCACATATTGATCCATAACTTCGTTCGTGAACGAACAATTTTTGTTGGATTCAGTTGGTGGTTGCTTAATTTCCGTTTTGTACATACGAATACATCCAAATGCTCCTCGATCAAGTATTTCCTTTCACCGCTACAAACCCTTTTTGTGCTTGCGTCAAATTATGCGGAATCTATCGAGAACAAATCTTTTTCACACTATATATATATATATATATATTCATATTTTTCACACTGTATATATATTCAATTTTGGTCGACCTTCATAAAATTCATCCCTAACGGAAGCACGACCACGGCCAAATTCTGTAAACAGTTTTCTTTATGGTATTTCATTACCGAAAGTTGAACAAAGCATTGCTGTTGTGTTAGGTCTTTACTAACATCGTAAAAAGTCTTTCAACAAAAACCTTTACTTGAAATATCAATTTTGCTTTTCTTAACGGTCTCTCAAAACAAACTACTCCGCCGATTTCTACGTGTTGTCACTGCCTCAACAATAACAAATGTCCATTTTTACGAAAATTATAATCTCAACAGTGGTCGTTTGAAAGAATTTAAGATGCTATCCTCGTATTAGTTTGTAGCATCATTAGCACCTTTAAATTATGATTTTCCTTTTATTTAATAACAAACGAAAGTATAATTAATATTTCTCCTAACCCTTCTAAAAAATTTAACGAATATGAACAGAATATTTTAAAAACAATTTATTTTAATCTTTTACCTGACTAAAAAAATTTCAAACAGAAAGTAGAGTCATTATCTAATCGAATCTTGCCAATAAATTAACTCCTTGTTCAATTTTCGCTTTCATTCACATTCACACCGACACGTAGAACCATCGCGTTCTCTATAGATATGTATGTCATTCAAGCCATCTTTACCGAGCCAAACGTAAATGTACAAACATGGTCTTTGCGTAACCGTAGAGCGCTCGTCGTTCTTCATTCATGCCTTCGCTCGTAAATAAGTCTCGCCTCGCTCGTGTAGGTCATGCACGGCTAGATGATGCGATGCCGGTCGCCCCAAAAAAAGGAGGAAGTTCGGTGACGCCTCGAAAGAACAAGCAAACCGACGTGAATGCGATCGTCGTCCCTGCCGCCTGCTTAAGAGACTTCCAACGATGGTAAATGCTTCCAGTATGCTTACCGTGTCTAGTCACGAAAGACAACGCGTATCTTTATAACGTTTGCTATGGTTAGTTGTCATAAACGATCGAACGATTTAGTCGCTGGCATAGTTTCCTCGAACGTCACCGCTAAGCGCGATTGAGTGTCGTAGTTTTTGATGTGCATTGATATCTCTCGTCAGTACTTTTATTTGTGGTTTGGTGGATCAATAATTTGAATTTATTTGGTGTGATTAAATTTAATTTACATTGAAAATTATTGGGAAAAAAATGTGGATATAAGCTCCTAGATTTTGGTAAGTATTAAGACCATTAGCATTGAAATAATCGAATATCTTTCTCATTTTCTACGATATTTTGGTAGATATTTAAATCTCAATGTGTTAGTGAGATTTTGCTGTCCAATAGAAGTTAATTAGTTAGTTGAAGAATGGTTAAAATCCAAAATAGCCGCCTTTTCGAAATCAAAGAAAAATCCTATATTTATTTATTTTGATTATTTTCTATTTTCTGTACAATGGTACACCCGTTTTAAAACATAGTTCGTAGGAATATTCTTGAACTATAATTGTTTAACAGGATCGAATGTGGTAAACAAATTCCAACTATTTACATATTTAGACGACCACTAGATAATCTCCCTGCATCATATACCTTTATATCATTTTTTGGCATAATTTGTGGTAAAGTTAGTTATCTTATTCAAGTTCATAACTGCAGATATTACCTTCTACCATCACGCTCTGTACTCTGGATAAACTGTTGTTTTCTTAGTGCGTAGAGAAGAAGATTTTAAATGATATGGAGGAAAGCCCTCCACATATGCAACATAACTTTCTTTTATCGACAGAAATTCGCTTTGAAGAAGTGAAACACCCCTCCGAAAATCGATTAATTTTCTTTTTTTTTCAATATAATTTGAACGGTAAGAGTTAATGGTGATGCTGAAATATAGAGTTACTTGCCGTTATAAGCTCGTTCACAACACGATACTGCGGAATATAGAAAATGTTGCATTTAAACGCAACACTTCTGTGATGGACATATTTGTAACAATATGGAAAAAAAGATTTAAATAAAAGTTGTTTGCTGTTTAAATCTGCTTAAAATCGTACATGTATTCGCAGCAATACAAAGTGGTTCAGTAGTAAGGCACAAAGTGCACTCAAAAAGCACGTTTGCTACAATATAGCGCAATCTTTTTAACTGTGACCGTATTTGTAACAATACAGGGAAATATTTTAAATAAAGATTGTTTATCTTTTAAATCTGGTACATCTCTTTGCAGAACGTTTAAGAGTCGGGTAAAGTACCGATCTTTTTGTTAACTTATTTAATAAGGTATGCGTAAACATCTACAACATGGAAAACTATTCTTTAGTTTTCTTGCAATCAGTGTAATAAAGGCATATATTTAAACATCGTCTCTAACTCTAACGATTTCCGAATGATATCGAAAAAATTAAAATTAATTCATATTTGGAGGCGTGCTTTGCCCCTTCAAAATCAATTTATGCTGTTAAAAAAAATTCTCTTGCATATCTCAACATACTTTACGTCCTTACCAACTTTTATCCGATTCTAACTTTGACGCATGGAGAGCTTTCCTTGTCAGTTTAAAATTACATTTGGATAAGGATATTTGCAAATTGGAATTTTTCACAGTGGATAATAATACAAAATCCTACAAGCTTAGTACAAGGCATATTACATGGCTACATAAATGAATTTTTGAAGAGTGGAAGTAAGAAACGTGTACGATAACATAATAAAATAAATTTGTATGATTATTATTATTATTAACACTGCCTAGTTTAGCCGATCAAAATGTACCAATCTCACAACAAAAGCCATCCTCTTCAATTTCCCTCTCATTAGTTTTCGCTTCTTCTTATAAATCAAGACTTGTTCCAATATTGAGCATTCTTCTCGTTGACTAATTTCATTTCTACAATCTTCGTTTGTCGCAACGTCTCACCATCAACATTGTCATTTCAATCCGAAAGAATCTAAAAACTAATTGCAGGTTTACAAATCATTTGGAAGATGTCTTCCGATTAAACGATTCAATAAGCTCGATAATAACTTCGTCATCTGTTTAGCGTGAAGTACAACGCTGAATGGCCCAGAAAGAGATGGATAACTCGGCAAACGGTCATCATCATCACGATTTCGATCTCTAATGTACTTTAGGCTTGGTTTACCTACCTCCTTCTTCACTTTTACATAGATTCCTACGACGTAGGATGTAATTACCCTACTTTTTCTTTTAATTGAAGTAGTTGGAGCTGGGTGATAAACTATGGTGAAGTAAACGGACTCGGCAACGCAGTAAAAGTTATTCGTTTAATTAAATCTGAATAAACAAGAGATAAATCAAAGGATATTCTATGTCGGCTTAGTTCTAGTAAGTACCACATAGCGAGGTTGTCGCAATTGTGAGAGGAAAAGGAATATGAACTTTTTCTTGCTTCTTTAAATCGGTGTGGTAATATTTTAAAAACTTAGCATTAAATCAAGTTTAATTTAATGTCCTCATGCTCGAGTGCACCGCAGAATGATTGAAAAAACTACATACGCATGGAAGATAAATGGCAAACAAGTAATTGGTAAACTTTTAAATATGCAGGAGATTATTGGAAAACCTGTTTCTTAAAATCAATAAATAAAGGTCTTTAAAGGGATAGTTTCTATGTTTTTAACATAGGCTCCCATAAAGTCATGTTATTTTTCAGCATCCTTTTTTATCTAAAATAGAAAAACAAACTCTGTTTGGATGGATTTTGATCAACATTTATGACATCATGAAAACGTCATAAGTTGTGGTAAGATTCGACGCTGATTCAAAGTTAAATCGATCATGACATCCTCGTATCTCATTACCTTTCGTTCGAACTTTTTTTAATGGCAGAAATACATAATTGCAAATTTAAAACATAAAAATAAAAGAAAATCCAATTACTTCGCTATCGTAAATAACCTCCCTATTAATCCTAACATCAAGTTTAGCTCGTGTAACTAATGTAACCAACTTCCCTCGCTTATACCCCCATTGTGCTACTCATGAACATTTAGTCTATTTCGCGAATAAATTAATTTCACCGGCGCATGCAAATTATCTTAATTCGCGCAAGATATTGACTCGAATTTTAAACGTAAATATCCGTAGTTATTCTCTTTTCCTGAAAGCTCACCTAGGAACCAGGGATAAATTTGAATACTCGTCGATGCCTGGCGGCTGCTGAAGAGCTCGTAAATTATCCTCTATGGAGATGTTTTCTCTGTAGTAGCCGTAATTAAATTCGAGCAACTACTTAAAGACAGGAGATGGATATATTAAGATTGATTGTTTGATAAAATACTTTAATTCGCGTGCAGGTTTTTTTTTTTTTTAAGATCTAAAGGATTTAACCAAAATTTGTTTGTTGCACTGAGAAAACATGATGAGGATACACTTTACTTTTCCACATTTAGGATTTTCAAACGAGTACCAATTGCTGAAATATATTCGGGAAAAATATTACGAAAATAAAATTCGCGTCAACTTGAATTGAATTGAGGAAATTGTCAAAACAGACTTCTACGCTTCCCATAGCACTACTCCTATAGCACAACTATTTACTCAAAGAGTCATGTAGTTATAAAACCACAATATTTCTCATAGGTAAAGTTGAACTAGATAGACTAGATTAACTAAATAGTTATATTAAGATGGCTTTTGCTTAAGTAGCAGGCCATGAAGTCCAGCAAAAGAAACCTCGAAGTCAATGAACCAACGCGAATAAATTCACTAATTGCTAAAAGAAACCTTCGAATTTTTGTAAGCATTACATATATGGTAGTTAAAGAAACCAGTAAACAATACACAAGGAAAAAAGCCCCAAGCTTGATGGAAGAACTTGATAGAGATCAAGGAAAAAAAAAACTAGCCCTCATTACATTCTTGCTTCTTCTGAGATGGACGCTCTTTATGGGAACAGAGGCTATGGGTATCTCGAGAGAACGTGTGTCAAATGTTAATTAAAGATTTGTACATGAAAAACCAAAACGTACGTTGGATACTGCGCTCACTTAGTTAAAAGAAGAAAAACGCATTCGAATGAACATTTCCGTAGCCTTGTTAGAGCAGCTTAAACGAGCTAATAAGTGCGAATGAGATTTGGATACACCAGTATTAACGTAATTACGGATATGGGAGCTAAGAAAAGTGTATATATAGAATTATAAATAAATTATACCGAGTCCAGGAACTCTCCTCAGGTAGAGCTAAACTATGATCAGCTAGATCGCTCCGAAGGTTTGTTGCACTTATCTTTCAGGGGCGGGCATTCTCTTGGAGGGTGATGACACTCGTTATGGGTTGTCGTCGGTGTCCAAATTGATTGCGCCTCCGATTCTTGTTATTCTCGTTCTAAGTGATGGGCAATCCTGAGGTTCCAGCACCGCACGTAACAAGAACATCGCGCCTTTGAAAGTAATCCCTGTGGCACCCTAGGGTAGATGGTCCGCTTTCTGGAAAGGCAATCGCCGCAACGAACAAAGGTCCTCCCTCTGAGGCATGATGCGTCCAGCCTCGTCATTTCAACTCTAAATCCCGCCTAGACCCATTCCTTCACGCCAGACAGAAAATCTTAGTGATGTCAAGGAAAGCGATCCCTACAATCTCTCTGCATCCCAGAGAGTCTCATACTTCCTCAAAGAGTCGAAGGATCTGTTGGTCTGCATGGTAAGCTTTCAGAAAAAGAAAATTTCACAGATCTCACAGATTCTTTTTGTAATAGCGATAATTAATTCTACGTAGAACAGATTGCACATGTATAAAAAACATTCAACAAACATTATACACCAACCACCAGGTCATATAATACCAGCACACTTACCAGAATAGACCTAACGGGAACAGTGTTTGAATCGAATCACATACGTATACGACCTGTTAATAACATTTAACGATATGAAAGAGCAAAAAGTACTAAACCTATCGACAGATGTTTGAATTATACACACAACAGTTGTTTGTTATGAATGGCTTCAAATTCGAGCTTTCTATGGTACGTTACACGGGTATGCGAAATCAGTCATTTATAGACCGTTATTCGTCGTGAATTTTGACACATATTGTTACAAAATCACAAAGGGAAGGGGTCATGTGAATATTAATTGCAGTTGAAAATGGTTTTAAGTTTATGTTTCTAATGATAGATTTGTAGCGTGTTTATTCCTCGTTTAATTTAAATTAATTAGTCTTGCGCAATTTACTTTGTACAATTAATGAACGTTAACTCAATTTCAGTTACGTAATTTTTTATTATTAATGATGTAAGGTGTATCATATTTATTTAGCAGGTTGAAAAATCTGTGATTAAAAATTAAAATAATGTGAAGCTGTGTTAGGACCATCAGTCATTTGAAAGTAATCACTTTTTGTTTTTAATACGAGGGTGAATCAATAATCAGCTAGCCTAACAAAAGTGGCCAGCACTAATAAAAAGGTTTTTTAGGTGTGCAATCCTTCAAAATGTCAAAGTTTGTATTCATTCGGATTGTAAGGACGCTCAACCACCAGCTTCCTAACTATCATACATTTATTTAAACCTTGAATATGAAAATATGGTGTGCATTTATGATTTTTGTAATGGAAATGCTACAGCTGTTATTGAAGGATATCGTCAACAATTTCCACATCAGGGAACTATGAACAAAAATGTATTTCTCTACAGTATACAACAAACTGTGCAAGACCGAAATTTTTCGCAGTACTAATTACACCTGAACATGCAACGTGTTAAGATTTCGATGCAGTGAAGCCATCTCAAATCTAGCAAAAGGTAATCAACTCGCGAAGAATTGATGCTGAAGTGATTATGCTAGCCACAAGCAGTTTTGTTGGTGGATAGATGCTAGTAATAATATTACTAATGATTTCATGGAATGCGAGAAATTACAAAATATGTCGCGGAATCTAGTGATTTTTTGTAGTCAATGGCTTCTACGAGTAATCTTTCGTTAATAATCTTTGATTAAAAGCAGCTAAATATGTAATGTTGACAATATTTATGTTAGATATGCACTTTAATAGCTATTCGGAGAAAATTTGAAATAAAACATCGAAACATAACAAAATTGAATTTCTTTCGTACTATTAACAAAGAAGTTCCTATTTTATGGTAAAACAAACGTAAAACGTACATATTTACAAGTTTAATTATTCTCTTACAGACGTATCTAAATATCCAATATCTTCCTCATTCGGTGAGCTTCCATCTAGACGCGAATGTACAACAAGAAGAAAAAGGAACAATTTCATAGCGGTAAAATAAATGATAAAATATTCATTTGTTTTGTTGTAAATGAAAACGACGTAATATTAGTGTTTGCGTTTTGCGCGAGAGCCGGCTATATCGAAGTTTCCGTTCCTTTACTTGTTGAGAAGAATAGCTGGAGGCTATAAATTTAATATTTCCTATTTCCTGTAACCGCCGTTGCCCCTTCTGTTTGATCGCTTGCGAGGCTCTGACCGTCGAGGTGCTCATTAAAACGAGTTTACCTAATACGGCGAGATAGTTTATTTGATTGAAGACGATTAGAACGATTCGGGGAACTTTTATTACCGTAAAAAATCGATTTTAATCATGTTTTTTTAATAAGAAGATGTATTGACTTGCTATGAGAAAAATGTAGATCTACAATGCAGCATATTGGCAATTAAGAAGACGTCGAACACTACATGCTTTGAGAAATAGACCTTGTTTAGCAAAATCATTTCGTAAGCTCTCAGTATACTGATACTTAAAATAACATTATTTTTGGAGGGTGAGCCTAGATATTAGATCACTTATTTATCATTAAACACCTTTTGTAATGATTAACAAAACCCAGCGTATCAGTCCTTAAAGTTTGTGAAATATATTTCGAATCACTCTATATTCCTAACAGTATTCCAATTATCTGTAATGCAGGTTCGTTGATTGAAACACCTTATATTTTCGTGGAAAAACTATGTGTCTTCCAGCTGCTTGGTCCCAATTGAGTTCTTTATTGGCTAATATCCTGAGTAAACAATATATTTTGTTTCAAAACAATATTTATTTCCTTAGTAATCTTATTTAAATTTTAACCCGTTGACATACATAGCAACTCCAGGTAACAAAATTCGCTGATTATTCCCAAAAGCACTCAGAACTATATCAAATCAGACAGGCTTTGTAGATACATAATTTACTTAGAATAGAAGCAATCTAGCTACGCACTAATGGACTATTCGATAAAGCTGTTTGTATTAAACGTTAGCATCCAATCCGCAGGTATCTAGAAACGTTAATTATTCAATGAAGCCGCTTTGTCCTAGGCTGCTGTATACGAGGGTTGTCTGAAAGTTTCAAGCTTCAACCTAAAGATGGCGCTACTTCCCAAAAATATTCTGGTAATATAATTGCGTGTACATTGAAAAATACTTTTGAAAATTCCAGCCATGTTGGACGCTCACCTGTTGTTTAACAGCCGTTTGTGCCGATTAACGTTTTTATAAAAATGAAAAAAAAATCGAATTTTTAACTGTCGTTAAATTCTTGCATTTGAAAAGCAATACGCCTACGCAATTTAAAACTGGCATAGACGCTGTTTACAGGGACTTCGAAACTATGCATTATGACCGTCGAATTAAGAGTAAGTATGTAACAGAAGCTATGAACGTCTTACAAGGTCGTGTTTGTCCTTTATTAAGTAGAGATTTGGGCATGAAATAGATAACTGCGCACTGGATGCCAAGCTTGCTCGCTCAGAACCAAACATTTCCAAAGACAAGCAGTTTAAGCCAAATAGGTCGGAATTTTGGCATCGATTAATTACTCTAAATGAAACTAGAGTACACCAGTTTTCTGAAGCTAAAGCACAGTCGACTCCAAAAAAGACGAAGATTGTTCCATCGGCCAGGAAAGTGATGGCGACTATTTTTTGGGATAGTCATAGAATTGTGTTAAATGACTGTCACTAAGCAATACTTGACAAGCTGAAGGCAGAAATATTAGAAAAACGACCACATTTGAAGAAAAAGAAGGTTTCACGAATCAAGGTTCGAATTGACCTATTCCCAAATCTGGCCTGTAGCTACTTTCTTCAGTTTCCTAAGCTCAATGTTTCGCTCGGAAGACAGAGATTTTCATGAAATAAGAAGACCGTCGCAGTCGTAAACGCCTATTTCGCAGAACAAAATGCCAACTATTATAAAGAAAAGGGAAAATCGCTGCGAAAAGTGTATGAACTTACAAGGAAATTGTGCTGAGAAGTAGTACTGAATTCGATTAGAAGATACTTGTTTTTGTATCTGAAAACTTTTCAGACTACCCTCGTATATTCGTATCGACTCTAGCTTTCAGCAACGCCAAAACTGTGACCGCTTGCCTCCGTCGTTTCCCGAAACTCCCTCTCGCCAGCGTCATATGAATTACCTTTGCACCGCTTTTGGCTGGTGTTCGTTAAACGTATACACTTTTAATTACTAACTCAATTACACTCCTTTTTAGGCTGCCTGACGCTTCTCAAAAGCGACACGTACTGAATTGCTCGCTCATTTAAATAGAATGGTTCAAATTTTTCGTTTCATAACTTGAAGTACGCGTGGAAATTTCAGAATACGAAACTTTCTATAATTAAGCAATTTAATCTCGTGTTTTATGGAACGGGATGTAATTGTGCACAATGTCAGACCAAAATAAAGTTGCACTTATGCTCATTATGTTAATTATATATCGATTGAGTTATTCAAAGCACCTATAAGTAAAGGCATAAGTCCGCAACGTTTATCCTCAACCAAGCTGATACGACCATGTTTAAATTTAATCGCACAAAATATCACTACAGCCAACTTTATCGCAACTTTAATTTGTGGATAGGTGTATTGCGTTGTCGTCAGGTTTCGACTTTGGCAGTCAGGTTTTCGCTCTGGTCATGGTTGTGTAACACCTGTAATTTCCATCGCGGACAATATTCTTTCTGGTATTGAAAGGTGTACTTGTAAGCGTAGATTAGCTGCGTTACTGGTTCAGCAGAAAGGAAAACTTTAAGAAAACTGGATTCTCCTGTAATAGAGAAAAAATTCCAGTGTCATCTGATATTTTAGCAGCTAAAGCCTTACAATTTTACGAGAAATATTTCAAAAGCAGTTGACCCATTTGAACAAAAATTGCGTCGAAAAATTATTAGGGCAAAGGGAGACTGAAGGCTCACGCAAATTAAAATTGAATAAGTTTACGCAAAATGTTTATATAAGGAACGGTTTCACCTTTCATTTATAAAGCAAGTAAAGCAATTTTTAAAAAGTCAGAATTTACCTGAACGTGCTTTATTGCTTATTAATAATACTGCAAGTCACGCTACGAAACATGAACTTATTAGCGATGATAAAAGCATCTTTGTAATTTTTCGTCCTTCAAACACTACGTTTTTGATAGAGCCACTTCATCAAAACGCCATTCGTTTAACAAAAATATTTTACAAGTCTTGTTACTACGTATCGAATTTAAAAACCTCTGTTTGAATGGTACACAATACTTGGGAAAAATGTCTTCCGAAGTATGTACTCTTGTATATACAATTTACATAAGATATCTACACGGTCCAATAATCTGAATATTCTGATAATCAAAATCAGTCGTGTTTTAATGATTTAGGAATATTGATTCCTCGCTGTATTTAAATCGTAGAACGCAGAGACTTCGTGTAGATGGAATTCTTTCAAATAGTGTAAATTTAACGCAAGGAATCATACTGGATCCATTGGCCTGTTTTATTTATACCTCCTTCCTTTTGAATAATTTGAAGTATTGCAAATATCACATGTGTCCAACTCTATTATTCTTTTCCGATATCTGATCTTGATGAGGCCGTTAAACAAACTAATTCTGATTTAGATCGCGTTCTTTCATCTTCTCTAAATCATGGACTTCGAAAAGATTTCGCAAAAACTGCTGAGTAATTGGGTAATTGTCCTGGCTTTGTCATCAACCACGAAAATGCCTAACTGTTACATTTGCTAGGGACTTCAGATTTAGAAAACATATTAGTTCAATACTTGGATTGGCTTACGACAAATTAAATACTTTGTACGATAGTAAGGAATTGACGCATTGACGGGAAACTGAAGAAATTGCTGTATGATCCCCCGCGTCCTTCGAATTCAGAAAGAAGAGAACGGTTGTCTTCGATTTATTTATGGTATTAGAATACCACGACCCACTTCCTACATCTTAAAATATGCTAGTTCATTAAATATGAAATATCTCAGACTACTTCATCACGCTGTACTACGTGAAAAGCACATCAATATCTTTACTGCAAAATTTCATACAATACAGACGTGCACAATCTTGATCTTCGGTTTCCATACTTGCTCTCTCCACACATATACACACTGCTACATGTGTGGAGATTCTTCTCATATAATCCTATTAAAATTTATAATACCTTACCGGATCAACTTAGAGGTCTATTGATAGAGGTGTTTAACGCTATATTAAAAGCCATCTTCCTTGGGGAGCATTATTGATTTTCTATTTCAAGACCAGTTTAAGTATATCGTTTATTAAGTAACGCCATCTTCGTGTAGGGACTTGACTCAGACTACCCTCATATCATTCTCCTTCACTATCTTGCAGAACCAGCGATGATCTTCTACAGCTAAGGTACATTTGTCATTTGCAAGTGTTTGCAAGAAGCTTTTCGTAAGATGGACATCCGCATTCAAATATTAAAAAACTATGCATTTTGTATTAAAAAAACCGAAGATAATGAAGAGAATAACTCAAAAGACCAGTTATTACAGTCAATTCCGTTTCCTTTTCTTATCTCAAATACAACTAATAACTGTAACATATACACATGCTTAAGACGGCTGTATTTATTTAAAATAAGAAACTATAGCATTAAGATCACAAAGCATGTAATTTTAGCAAAAAGGAAGTTGACTTCCGGTCAGTGCATCTGGTAATCATGATATACATACATGTGAATCCTTTACCTGAAATGCTCACTAGAGCTTGTTATAAAGTTACTTAGTCAGTCTTCTATTAAATTTTTTAATCTTTTAATTTTTTTTACCGATAACTTAATCTATGGGTGAATAAATAAAGCATATTAAATATTAAATTATAGAGCAAGTAGTTAATTATAAACCGGATATTGATGGATTAAAAGGAAGTGATTGATGAGAGTTCGTGAACATTTTTTATCTATTGAAAAACTTTTCTAATCTACAAAGATCCCATATGAACATCCTGTTTTTAAATAAATATGAGGGATGTTTCCAATGTTCTGGGAATTGTGTTCTAACTAAATTACGCAGAACTTATATGCAATGCTATTGGCGATAGACGCAGCAATTATCCAGTGCGGTCTGAGCTAGGTGTTCGACTGATACAGACGCGTTTTCGTAGCACTGCTTTTGTAACCATGGAAGACGCGGTTAAATCTCAAAGAGCAATAATTTTCTTTTTGTGGAAAGAGAGTGGGAAAACTTCAAAAATTATTCAGCGTCTGCAAGGAGTGTTTGGTGAGTTTGCAGAATCTAAAAGTAGTGTATATCGGTGGATCGATCATTTTAAAACTGGTAGAACGTCATTAGAAGACGATCCAAGCAGTGGTCGCCCGAATATGTCGGTAAACGAACGAAATGAACTGAATGAAGACAGTCATGATTGTTTGGGCGTAAGCAAGGCTTCAGCCCGCTGGGGACCAAGACTATTGCGACCGAAACAGAAACTCAATAGGTTTGACACTTGTTGTGATGACAATGGATAATAACCACTAACCAAACCTGGATTCGTTATTTCAATCCTAAGACCAAAAGTCAATCCAAAGAATGACGTAAACCGGAAGAAGGGACTCCACTTAAGACACGTGCAGTTCCGTCTGTCGGATAGGGACAAGGGATTATTTTTATGGATTATCTACCGAAAAGTACTACAATTAACGCAGAATATTATTCAAACTTATTATCAGGACCACTGCGGCAGGCACTTGTTAGAAAACGGCTTGGAAAGTTGCGTAAGCCTCTGTTATTCCAACAGGATAATGCAAGAGCCCATACCGCAAGAAAGACAAAGGATGTTTTGAACGATTTACGATAGGAATTGCTTCCGCATCCACCTTAGTCATCAGATCTGGCACCCAGCGATTTTCAGCTGTTCCCAGTTTCGAAAAAGCCTTTACGCGGTGTTCGATTTGAGTGTTTAACTGACGTAAAACGTGCCACAAATAGATGGACTGCGGAGACGCCGAAAAAGTTCTTTGAAGACGGCTTAAAAAAATTGTTTATCGTTAGGATATATGTATTCAGTTAAATCGAGATTATGTAGAAAAATTACATTGTAATGTTGATGAAAATTGGCAAAATAAAGAAATTACAGTTAAATTCCCAGAACTTTGGACACATCCCTCGTAAAATAAATAAACACAATTGTAATTGTGGTCTTGACGTATAAGCTTATTCTAAGAAGTCATGCAATGACTTACAAAGAAAGATCCCGAACCTGTAAATTCAAAAAATGGAACTTTAGGAACATGTGGATCACTTATAGATATTTTTTCCTGCGCCACTATGAGTGGGTGAATTTTTAAAAATGGGAAGTAAAAGTAGGTTTAATCTAGAGCCACACTCGAGCCGCACTTTAACTGTGCAAGGAATAAGAACTTTGATACGATTTGTTTAGCGTAACAAATTCCTGCGTTTTCAACATTTCTTTGACGAGTTTCATTACCATGCAGAATAATCCGTCGTATGTTTAAATATAACAAATTTTATATTGATAGGTTTTTTAACGTATAATAAAAATGACAGGATGGTGTTGATATATTATTGTAAACTCTAATGCAAAATAATTGACAATGCAGTTATCAATATTTTTGTTAGTTTTTAAAATGAATTTCAACACTGCACCTATAGGTCTGTTACACAATCAACCAATTCCCATTGATTTTTACCAGATGGTTTTTCTATATTTGATATTTAAGAAGCTAATGTACATTTGTATAAAATATAATTCATGGATTCATTCTAATTTCTTTGCAACATTCTCACATATTCATGAACAATTTCTCATCAAATCAAAACAACCAGAAGAAATTTACTTAAAAGATTTCATCGCAGTCTTTAGTTTCAAGGTCGAATTTCATGTTTATGTATTTACTTTAATGGTTTAAACGGAATGAATTTCCTTTCCACAAACTAAGCAACGCTTAAACCACCAGCACTGAGAATTCGCGTTTTAAAGCCTACGAGGAGGTAATAATGAACAACGTGGACAAACGGAGTAAGTTCTCGAACGATAAACAAGAATAATGTTATTGTTTTCGCCCCCCACAAGCGGATTAAAAGCTTTGCGGTTCTGGATGAGAGAAAGCTTCTTTGTACCCAACAAACAATGTCACCGTTGTTCATGTCTCCCATTTTCAGGGAGTTTTAAAGGCGGGGACAATATAACTGAGCACTGCCTTCAAGGATACAGTCGATCTATCATCGTCTTTACTTCTTTTTTGCACTTCTTCCTTTATCGGTTTATCCGTAACCAGTAAGAAGGAAACGGAAATGGAACATGGCGAAGGCGGAATCGATCTGTTTCTGATGATAATCCTTAAAATAAATTATGAATTTCAATATATTAAAGGCCGGTATCAGAAGGGAATTGAAAACTTTTTCACAATGCAGCGCTTTATTTTGAAATGAACATTTATTCTATTTGCGTTCTCAGTGTTGAGAATGAAAATTAAATATTAAGAAGGGTTTTCAATCGGTTTGAGTTATTACTTCTAAGTTTTTGTCGAAATGAGAGATGTTTATAACTAGAGCGCAATAAGTCGATTGCCTAGCAGTAGCGTCACTGCTCTTCCGCTACACTATTGTTAAAAAGATGGCGTATTTTAGAAAAGTCGAAATTTTTACGTAATATAGTATTAAATTTTTCTCTGAGTGAAACACTTCTTTCGTTATCTAAAATAAGTAGGACTGTTTGTACGTGCTCAACAATTTCACTCAAATCCCGTAAGAACAACGAAGTATTTTGCTGCAACTTGCGGATTTTGGAATTGTATTTGACTTAGCTTTATTGCAACTGCTTCTTTAGCGAAACCAGAACTGAACATGTAACATCTCGCGCGACCACGTACCACCACCATTTGTGTTATATTTACTAGATACGATCAACCCAATTGCATTAACCGAAAATCCAACATAGTGACAGATTGATAGCAACAATTCATATTAAATTGCGTCAAGTCCTAGAAAAATCCAAACTATCCTGCGCTACTACCTGTCCGCCTCTTATCTATTGCAGAAATAACATCATCCGTTACATTTATTATAGCTATAGTGAAACTATATTCAGCTCTAAACCCTGACTGATTATCCAGTAGTATACCCTTTAATAACAAATGTTGTCGCAGCTGATGTGTTGAAATTTTTTCCAAGACTTTCGACGCACACGGCAAAATACTCACAGGCCTCAATTCTGTAAATTCTGCCTCAATTAAAATGTCGAGCTACACCTTGACAACCGTGTAAGCTTAGCCACCTTCCACGCATGCGGAAACATAGATTTTGTAATACAAAAATAGCTGCAAATGCATCCCATGAACACAGTAGTCCAATATGATCATACGAAAATAGTCCCAAAAGTTTCAAACGTTAACATGAATTCGTCAAAAAAATTCTGGTAATATAATTACGAATCCATTGAAAGATACTTTTGCAAATTTCAGCCATGCTAGACGCTCAGTTGTTTAACAATCAGTCGATATATATATACCATTGAATTTATCATACTTATCGCGTTATTCTTCATTAATTCTAATCACGCAATGTAAATAAAATATAAATACTCCGTTTTCATCGATTTACATCAAAACTAATTAAAAAAGAAAAACAACGTACTAAAGTTTAGACACCTTAAATAACTTCAACATCGCTATGCTAACAACTTTAAACAACTTTCCAAGGAAAATTAATCTCAATTCATGACTTTTCTCTTCCCTAACAAGAAGTGTAGTGTGCCTGACAAGCTATAAGCTGCGAACCTGTCGTCTAGAACACGAAGGGGCATTTTTCGGTCGCAGTTAGTTAAGATGAATAAGAAACGAGTAAGAAAAGTCGATTCAATTTGTATTACGTTTCCTTACGTATCTCTTCTCTCGCTCGGTAATCGAAGTTCATTCGTTAGAAATAATGAACGCGCTTTGAGTAAAGAAAAATTGGCAAAGTGAAACGGCATTGTATCGACTGCAAGTGACAAGGTAATACGAGGGTCACAATCAACGGGTAATTGTGTAAATAAGAAAATGTCTACGACAGCGTGGTGTAGAAATAAATAAAATTTCATTAAATTTAACAATTTGAAATCAACTTTTTAGAAGACATAGCCACAAGAATTACGATTACAGCAAGTATTCGGAGCTACCACCACCTTTTTTTTTTAATAACAAAATGGCTTGATTGTGGAATCTACTTACTTTTTGCAAAATCGAAAATGATTTAAAAATTAAACAATTTTTAGTGTTTGAGAGTTAGTTTTATTTTTAAAATTTAAAAACCAACAGCTTTCCTTTTTAAATAAAATTAAAAAAATTGAAAATTAATTTTAAATTGAATTTTCTGTTTTACTATGACGTTCTTATAAATCATATTCAACTCGAAGACCCCTCTTCAAATTCTGGACTTGAAGCTATCGATTTACAACCAAATATTTTCTGCGGTGATCCCTATTCCGTGAATGGCAATTTCGATATTATATGGTCCAAATGGATTTATTTTGCGGTTTTCTTAGGAAAAGTCTCATGGTATCTTCAATCTTTGAATATTTTGTAGAGATGTTAAGAGTGAGAAATGTTGAGACTTATTACCGAAAACGTCTTTTACTCCATCTCAATTTTCTTTTTCCAAATCTGCATCCATAGTTTACTATTTCAATTTTATCAATTACTACCCTTGATGACTTTAAAATTCATTAAAGTGTCTTTCATGGTGACGATATCCAAGTTTCCAGGAACAGTAATGACAGGTACAATAAAATAGAATAGTTGCCATTCCTTTAATAATTTGAACAAAAATGAAACCCCGACCTGGAAGTCTCGTAATAAAATTGAACTAATAGTAAACACGTCAAACATTTTACAACGTGAGTTAATAAATATCACTTAGTGTGATTCACAAAACGATTTTATAAACAAACTTACAAATCGACTCTACAGATCGTTTAAAAATCACTTTAAAACAGTTGAGTGTAAGCTTTCACGACCGTAATCCATAGTAGAAATGTCTTTCGGGTGATGTCGTGTAGTTAATATTTTAGAGGGATCTCTTCTCTTCAACAGAAGAGATCCCTCATCAACACATTATTAAGAAGAGCGGAGTAAATCAGCGACAAACATCACTGGAATAGCGAAATACAACACGTCAAAAACGCCCTGCAGAAAAACGGCTACAGTACAAAAGATATAAGGAAGCCACGAGAGCAGAGAAAAAACGAAGACCAACAACAACCAGCAAGATACGCGTACCTTCCATACATAGCCGGAGTCATCGACAGGCTAAAAAAGACTCTAAAGGAAAAAAACATCACCACACGTTTCAACACGGTGACCAAAATCAACCAGCTACTTCCTCCTAACAAGGACGTGTTACCGAAACTACGAGCAAAAGGCATATACGAACTGAAATGCCAATGTCGTAAAAGCTACATCGGTCACACAGGACGGAGTATTCAGTGCAGAGTGAAAGAACACGAGAGAGACGCACGCCTTAGGCATATTGAAAAATCTGCAGTAGCAGAACACCTGCACCAACAAGGAGACCACCGCATAAGCTACAGCGACGTTAAGATATTAGCCAGGACCAGCCACTGCTACCCGAGGATAATACGCGAATCCATAGAAATAATGAAGAACACCAACTTCAATCGCGAAGATGGATACAAGATCAGCAACACGTGGAGTTTAGCACTACGGAGTCATCTACAACGAACAACGCGATTTAGCGGAACGGAACGGTTATGGATCAGCAAAGCAGAACGATTATGGATCAGCAAAGCGGAACAGAAATAGGATATATAACGAGAAGCAAAAGACAACAACAGCAGTCTTTAGAAATCTTCTGAAGAAGCTGACAGGATGGTCAGCGAAACGTCAAGTAAAATATTAACCACACGACATCACCCGAGAGACATTTCTACTATCACTTTAAAACAGTTCATTCGATTTAGGAACCAGTACTGTGCCTGTTCAAATAGAGCACTTATGCTGGTAGTGCGCATGCAGCTGCGCACTATGACGATGATGTGACATCAGCAAGAGAGAAGAGGTCACGTAAACAATCTCACAAGAAACGAAGCGTACGATAATCAACATAAATGTTATTAGGTAAAATAAAACCCATAAAATTACAACCTTGTATAGTTTTAATAATCATAAGTGTAGAATTACAAACAGTGCTCTAAACCGAAAACCCATTTACAGTTAACCGATTAATCAGTTTAATCACCGTAGTGCTAGCGATCAAACCGAGCGCAACTTTAAAACTGGCAGAAGTTAGAGAACACGCCTGTGGCAAGCAATTCAACATGTTACGGTTGCCAAATGTGTTGAACATGTTATTAATATGTTAAGTAATCTTACCAAGCCTCAGAAACAATCGGACACTGCAAAATTTACATTTACAGGATTTGTTTGTGTTCACTGTACGTTTTCGTGAACACGCTTGTACTTTTTTGAGAACGGCAATTGTCTTTAATAATATCCGTCCGGTCACCGTCTTTTCTGAATGAAAGAAAGAGATATTGCTCCCTTTTTTTACATAAACATCCTGTCCTTAAAGAAAATAGAACTTCCTACAATCTGTGCGTATAGAAGGGACACGCACATTTGCTTTAATGTGGGTCTACTTTTGTGCAGACGAGAATAACATCATTAAGATATACCTACGTTAACTTATACCGAAATTTATTCTTGATTTGATGAATAATGAATTTAGTTTAGTCATTATGGGGAAAAAAACGATGGAATATGGGTTTCTTTTACTTTATAACATCCAATTCCATCTTTTAGTTGTATTGTTAGTAGTTACTTCTGGACGAGAGTATTGGGCACCTTAAAAACAGGGTTGGATCCTAAAAATTTAACTGCTTTTCCGAAGGTAATTAACCAAAAAGGACCTAAAATCCTTCAAAAATCACCAATTTTTATGCTTATCCCAAAAGTACTCCAATATCTAGAGACCACCATAAATTAGGCACCCAAAATCAAACAAAGTTACGTTAAAAGTAACCCAAAACTACAAAAATCGCTTGTTTTTAGATATTCCAATATAGTTTTTCATTTCTGGACCAAGCCAATTCTATTATTTTGCTGGCTATTAAATATGGTTTTTATTGGTCGATTTGTATTGAGAGGACGGAAAGGATGTGGCTTGACTGAGGAACATACGTAAACCAGCACGACTCTGTAAGAACGCCTATGCTAAATGAAAGAGGCGGTCGTCGATCCGCAGTATGGTTACAACAAAACCTATGCAAAATATGTGAATTCATAGTTATAATGTTTACCAAAGGACACAATACAAAAATATCAGTTTCCAAATATTAAATTAGTCACATAATTCCACTATCTTCTTTTATTTCAACTTCCATACATAAAATTAATTCTACAAGAAAAATCCCATTAACAATATAATTCAATTAAAATTCTAGTATTACCGATTACGCCAACGATGGTCTTTTCGTTCTTATTTTACAAAACCGGTATTCATTTAGTACCTGGTACGTCTACAATGTTCATATATTTCTTTATTTTCCACTAGTCACAAACGTTAACGAAACAAAAAATACTCCAGTTATAATTTACGCTAACAACACACGTCACATACAAGGAAATATTATATGATTTACCGGAGTCGTTATTAGTTCTTCGTGGTCGTGTTCTCTACTCTACCGATATGACTATCATTTACGTTTTAAACTGTGAGAAAGTTCTTCCCGAATGACAAGAATTACCGCTGGACGAACAAACAATGTCGAAGAACTTGAAAAAAACGAAGACGAAGAAATTGGAGAGATGGAAATAATGATGATACGTTTGGAAAGCTTCGAAATGTAGCGTTTCGAAAGAGATTCTATTTGTTTCGTGCATGACGTGCTCATGTTTCCAGCTTCTCTTATTATTAATGTTATTAACACAGTTAGTGGATCTCACTTGGATAACTATCATTAAAGATTCATCACAGATTATATGCTTTCGGAGACGGCTTAAATTAAATAAATAATTGTAAAGATCAGTTACCTTATTTACGTGAAGAATATCACCAACTTCTACTAATCTCTTTTCGAGAGAAATGAGTATTGTTTGTTTTAACTTCGTGAGGATTCAATAATATGATGATTTCAATAATACTCAGCTGTGGAAATTGCAAATTTAGTATACAACATCTTGGTGGCAATTATCAAACGTAACTAGTTACATTTATTCGATGAAAATTTGATCTCTCATGAAAACACATGAAATTAAATAAAATTTTGAACTCGTCAGTTTTGAAAATTGATAATATATTTTTTCAAATATCGAAGTTTTCTCCTAAAGCAAAAGCTTTGCGTGCTTAGGAAGGTTTGTCTGTCCCTGATTGGTTAATTTGAATAATTATCTCCTCTACATGGTCTTAAGTTTATCGTCCATGCGTTTCTTTTCTGTAATTACGTTCTTACTTGCTTTATATACGTTTCGAATGGGTTAAATGCGGAGACAACACGGCGGGGCTATTTTAAGAGAGTTTTCATAGAATTTTATGGACCTGTTCTTGGCATTCTTGAAACGCTGGAGCTTACGTGACTGGAATCGGTATGGAAATTGTATAACTGGACGATCGGCGCATATATTTACTTATTGAGACTGAACTCCGATGTTTTGTTTGATACCCGGCTTTTGTAATGAAGTTAGTATCATGAAGAACAACAGATAAGTATCGGGAACCTCCGCATCACAAATTTAATTAATTATATAATGATATAGTAATTAATCCTGGACGACCGTTTCGAGGACACGAACCATTCGTGTCCTCGAAACATCATCAACCGGTAACGGAATGATGTGAGAATCTTCTAAACCTAAACATGCATGTACTATCCCTATTTCGTAGAAAAAATTTTGTTTACAAGTACCTATTTCTACCCCCTACACGCCTTAAAACTGCGACATGCGAAAAACACGGGCAAATAAACAGATAAAGGAAGGTCTCTTTTATAACCCAAACATAAACCATGTGCCAGCTTTACTGCAAAAGATGAAGAAAGACAGAGTACGACAGCGGTTCGTTCTCTATGTTCATCAGATTTTTATTACTTTTTAAGTAAACCGTCTCGTACGCGTCTAATTCTCGCGGCCAAATTACATTATTAATTAATTTCAAGTTTTCTAATTTAATACTATGCCCGGTCTCATTTATATGCTGTGCTACACTAGACGCGTCCAATCTGCCGTAGCGATAACTCCTTATTTATTCTTTAAATCTGGTGCTTATCGCTCTTTTTGTTTGACCAATATAGGCTTTATTGCAGTAACTGTTTAACGTATATCCTTAAATCGAGATATATTGCGTTCTCCATGCTAAGTATGACTCTATCCAATCCAGAACTGGGAACTTCTTAACGAGCAAGCCGTGACTGCATTTGTCAAACGATTTGGTAAGATCCGCATATATAGCATCTTCTTATATTTGATTATCCATTTATTATCCGGAATATATAATTAAAATTGTTTCAATCAACCTATTGTTTGCTGGAAGGCTTATGAAGTGGCTTAAGTGGCAACTTAACAAAAATAAATTTAATATGTTAACGCAAACTCAAAGTACTTTCAGAAAAAAGTGTTTTTATTCATTTTACACCCTTTAGAAGCATTTACTATTGCTGCGCTACTGATCTGTACGTCCGTATGTCTGTACACATCCTTAATTAACCATTGCGTTATTGTATTGAGGCAAACTCCGCACACTACGGTGTTAACGAACAACCGCAACCATGTCTATCTATCCGAGCGCTTACCGCTTGGCTTTTTCCGAGATCGCCCCCCGTATATTAGTCGGCGAGGTACCACAGCGTCGTCGGCCAAACGTCGCGTGTTCTGTCCGACGAAGAGGAGGGCCTTCACCTTCTATTGTTACCTTGATCTAGTCGCCGCGCCGACCGCCGCCGTTGCGGTCGGAAGCGACTGTCCGAAAGTCACATGACAATTTTTTTTTCAGATATTAAACGAACAACCTCTAAGGTTATACAACTGTAAAATTTGAATAATCAAATATCTGAGACATTAGAGGCACTTCCTGCAATTGTTCTATAGAATATAATACCTAATGGAAAAAAAAATACGTGTGTTTACACCGCATTATACATCTAAATATAAACAAAGAACCTTTTAAACGGATATATACTTTGCATGCGTGTAGAATATAGAATACTGACAAATTAACTCATCTAAATCTCAATTTTTTTTGCGAAATGTAGATTGTATTTATCAAAATTACATATTAACGATGTATATCCTCCGTTTTGCAACGTAAAATCGTAACAGCACGCTCTAATTCCTGTAATATATTCAGATTAAGTTACCCCCGTAGGCCTGTTTTATACGATGTGCAAAAGAGACCATTATTCCGAGTGAGATTCTCATCGTTGTTTCAACGAAACCGTTATAATTTAATTTGCATAGTAATTATATTACCTAAGGCCGTTTGGAATCAATGAACCTACATATTATTGAGGTACTAGAACTGGGGAATTTATTGTTAATGAGCTCGAGGTAGGTGTGGGAATGTTAGTAAATGTTTACAAGAATTTATTGCAATAATCGCATAATGTCAAAATAATCATTTCAAGTCATCGTCAGAAAACATCGCCCCTCTCGTAATTGTTCTTTCGACCTAGAGGAGAAATAGTAATTGCTAGCTACCAGGTACGGGCTATAGGGTGAGCATCTCTTAATATATTGTTGAACTTTCTACCCATCCCTCGTTGGAAGGACGCCATATCACCAAGGATAATTTTTCGAAAAAAGATAGCATTCAAATTTCTTCATTGAAAAGTCCCTGGTTTGGTGTATGGAGACTCCATCTCCCTGACTCTGACAATTCCACATCTTCAATTCACACCAAAACATATGCGACCCAATCTTAAAACAGGAGAGAAGAAACAGAATAAAGGAGAGAAAAGAAAGGGGTGGACCCTCATCTTGACCGACATTTCTGTGAAAAAAATCTGTAGAAAATCTACCAAATGAAGGAATAATCAAAAGACTAAAATAAGGACCAATAAAAATGCAGAAGATACAAGTAATGACGAGGATGTTGGATGTGGATAAATAATGTCTAAGGCATTTTATAGATATCATGTTATTAACGAATTACTAAAACATACTCTAAATTTTCTGTTGTGAAATGCATTCGCTTACTTGTTAGAACATCTTTAAATACGGAAAACTTTTTTTTCCATATCACAACTTGTGACTTATAAGCGTTGTACACAACAGTTTTAATATTGACAAATTCGGGTTGTGGGTAAAAATTGCATCAACTTTTTTACATTGAAAAACACCAAAGTTACCCTAAATATTCTTATTTATTATAACATTTAAAGTTTCAATTCCATCTTTTAGTTGCATTGTTAGTAATATATAACATGTTACTTCTGTACCAGAGTATTTGGCACCTTAAAAACAGGGCTGAATCCTAAAAATTTAGCTGTTCTTTCCAAGATAAACAACCGAAAAGCACCTAAAATCCTTCAAAAATCACCCATTTTTATGCATACCAAAAGTACCAAAAAATCTATAAATCACCAGAAATTAGGCATCCAAAATCAAGCAGAGTTACCTTAAAAGCAGCCAAAAACTTTACAAAAAGACACCCCAATATAGCTTTTCATTTCTGGATCGAGCCAATTGCATGCAAAAAACGACCGAAGAAGGACAAAAAATCCAATTTAAATCTCTCAGTTTAGACGCTCCAAAGTGGATTTCTATTTCTCGGCCAGGCATTTGAGTACTTTAAAAAAGTTAATAAAAATCATAGAAATTAGTCCTAAAGAGTTCCTAAAAGAGATCAAAGTACCTCATTTTTAGATTTCTCAAAATGGATTTTCATTGATGGATCAGAATAATAATTGGTAAAATAAAAAAATAAAATTATATATTTATTTATTATAATTATATATTGAAATAATATAAATTGTCTAGTTATTAAAATAATGTCCAAATCAGCGTCATCTATCGTCTAGTAGTCAAACGAATTAATCTAACGATTTTATCAATATTACAGAAATATGTAGAAGTTTCAGTAAATTATCTTAGATGGCACCACCTACTGGAGTATAATTAAAAAAAAATTGTACTTAGTGTTCGCCACTTAAAATTAAATCTTACATAACACGAACACTGAATGTTTCACGAACGGTTTTAAGCCTGTAGAGCAGCTACAACTGTGTAATAAATTAATTGCCTACAACAAATGAGGCAAGACCATATGACAAAACTTTCGACAACGCTCATAGATCACGTTGTGCCAGACGTGCCGTGCCGTTGCAAAATGGTATCCATGTACATACATAAATAACTGGAAAATTAATTGGGGGTCAAGCAACATGAGCGGAAAAATTGTCGATTTTATTTTGTGAATAAAGTCGTATATAGGTTTCTGTAAATTTTATCAAAGCTACTAATTTAAGATTATTTATTGTACTATTTGTGTTTTGGCTTCTGAAGAATATATCCACCCAAGAGTATTAAGATATTTCTTAAGATTTAAACCTCGTTCTTGAAATATCTGCGAAGTTTCTGGATAAACATGTCCTGCAAATAATTAAAGGCATATCGTTTTATATAACATGTTTCTTGGTTTCCTGTTTCTACTCAGACAAATTCTTACAAAAGTCATTTGTTATAAAAAATAATATATAAAATAAATAAAAAAAAATCTAGTACGCTGAAATACGGCTTTTGCAAAACATTTAACAACAAACAATGCATTTAATGCAACTTTAAAGTTATCGTGGAAGCTTTTCAAACTGCCGTCCTTGCTCATCGAAGAGACTCGCTCGATTGAAAGCATCTTGATTTCTTAGTCGTTGGCAACTCTCAACTATTTTCTGGCAATAGTTCGTCCTGAATACTAACTTCTGCGGTATAAACAATATCTTTTAGATTGATTGATAGATTTAGATCGGGTAATCTTGATAGCTATGCGACAGGTCCTCCTAGTTCAATCCATCTATTTTCGAATCATGCAATTAATTATGCAGTTTCTTACATTACGTAAAAAGTGTGCTGGAGCTCTATCGTGCATAAAATATATGTTTCTAATAACATCTAATGGCACATCCTCCAGTAGCTCGCTTAAATTGTCGCCGTAGCAAGTTTAGGTAGATTTGACCATTCAACCTATCCGGTAAACGAAATGGTTCAATTAAAAAAATTATCGTTTGACCATACACGCATATCGAAAATTCCTTTCAATGAAATTTGGAGTTAAGTTACATTTATGTACCAACCATTGGGAAAATTGTCTACGCGCACAGCAATTCGCTTCTAACCGTAGATAATGAATCTTTTGTAAGCAAAATGAAGTAATTGTTGCTTAAAGGTCCGCCAAACAGGCACTTGATTAACGAGGTTTGCCGCTGTTTGATTTTGGCGGATTAAAATATCCTGTATCTCTAAGACTACGAACGACGTCCAGCAAAGTTGGATGAGATACGCCTCCAAGGAGCTTCAAGCGCATATCAGCGTATTCCGCACATGTAAATTTAACCATTGCGAAAATAAGCTAGCTTAGCAATAAATAATGTCACCGTTAAACCTATCGCAAAATATGTATTGAAAGGAAATTTCTGTGATTGTTTTTTTATCGCGTTCATTTAAATACGAGGATCGTTCAATAAGTCCCTAGAAATAGAAAGAAAAACAAAATATTTTCTGTAGATTTTTATTTATTACCTGCATTCAACTCTACACACTTTTCCAAGTGTTTCTCCAGCTTTTTTAACCCCTCCAAAAAGTACCATTTTGGGAGGTTCTCAAAGTAGGCATTTGTTTGGGCGCCGAGCCACTTTTTCAAATTTAGAAATAAAAAAAAATCACTTGAGCCCAAATTCGGTGAATACGGTGGATGTTCTACTAATTCGAACTTTAATTTCATAATATTCGCCCTCCAAACTGAGGAGGTGTGCATTATCTTGATGGAAGAGGATGTTTTTCTTTATCAAACGAGGACACTTTTTTTCGATTTCTTTTCGTGTAGTAGTGTATCCATGTTTCGACGGAGAAACTCGTCAGGATTACGTCAAAACTCGTCTCCAAAAAATGTCTCCAAGTTGACATTTATTCTCAACTGAAAGCAAACGCGGCACCCATCCTGCCGAGATCTTTTTCGCACCTAATTTTTCCTGCAGAATTGAAAACACTGTACCTTGCGATTTGTCTGTGGTTTGAGCTATTTCGCGCACTTTGATTCGTCGAGCACTCGTTGATAACTGTTTCGGTGTTAAGCAACTGTTTAATCGCCGCTCGAAACTCACTTTTTTCCATTTTTCTACATAAACAAACATTGTTTGGTTAAATCAATAATAAAAATGAAACTGTGTGATGGGTATAACTGAGACTCTAGTGACTAATGATTCTTACTAGAAACCATTTTATATTTTCTAAGGACTTTTTGAACCACCCTTGTAGATAAGTAAATATCGCATTCAAATTTAAAAGTGTAAAAAAAATTTTAAAACTTTAAAAATTATATATCTCCAAAACCAATAAGCACTAGACCTCAGTGTATTAAAATTTTGTTCTTGTTATTATCTCCACTATTTATAGGCTACAAACTGGAAATTAAAGTTCCATCGCATACTCTCTTTTTATTCCAGATATGCATATTAGAAGGGGTTACCGGTAGACTCATTAGTAGAGATGACCAAAGTAACGGAAATTATTACTTTTTTGCAGCGACTAAACAGACTCGTGTTTATTCGACTCGTGAGTATTGTCTACTGGTTTCCCCGAGAGTCGACAAAATACGAGTCTGTCTAGTCGCTGCAAAATTCCCCTGCCTTGCTCATCTCAATAGGACCCTGGACTAAAGCAAAGCATTTAATTTTGTTGATCATAAAATTTTGAGAATTATGAGGCAACGTTTCAAAAGGACTCCCGTTAATTCTCTTCCTTGTTTTTGCATCATAAACACTGATTCCAATCACTTTTTGTTGTATTTGTTGTAAGTATATTTTTCCTATTTCAAACAGTTTCCATGAAAAAGACATAGTCATGGATTACGTTTGGGTTATGATTTATAAGTACTGGTTGCATAAATTTCACATACTGAAAGCACTCTTGAAAGATATTGCTTACGTGCCATTGTAAATCTACAACAGAAGACTATATTTTTGTATCCATGCTCTTTGAAAAAGAAAACCATGCAGTAGATACACATGTAGCGAAAAACTAACACACCAAATACGTTCCATACATCATCTACATAAATGGCCGTCCTATAAGAGCCGTGTTATTAATGACGATGGAATGTTTTGTTGCAGGCGAAAGCGGGAGTGGTGCATGCATCGCGAGAAGTATGCAGACGAAGAACATAAATGCGGAGAGGGCTCCAGTGAATAATAATAACAATAACAACAACAACAATAATAACAACAGCAACACCACTTCGCTCGAGGTAAGTACGAACTTGAATTTTTTCCTCACATACGGAACGGCAAAATTATTTAATTACACAGCAATCGAGACATCATCAGGCACTGCCAGTTAATTAAAAGTATAGTGGTACGTTCAGAAGTATCACGCATGCATGCAACGACGTTCCTCGAAACAATAGCGGAGAGCTTGAGTTGTAATATAACGTTGAGTAATTATATTGAATGTATATGTTTGTAATTGAATTAATTGGTTTTATGCATTAATTGAATTTTAATCATTCTGCTAATAACAGCGTTCGTTGTTGTTATTTTACTTGATTTTCTCATCTATGCACTGAGATGACTACAATTTATTTTTAAATTTTAGTCGTGGAATATAAATAGTGTCGATGCTTTACTTTTCCTTCAAGAAAGTGATTCTATCTCCACTTTCTAGATAACTTTCAATATCTTCAAACTGTACACTTTATTATTGTCTCGAGAAGATTTCTTTAATTACTAGTTAAAGAAATAATTAATTAGGTACATCACGTTTTAGGTACTGAAACGCTTTCACCTGTTACATTTTTGGGAAATACAAAATACAATTTTCACTGTGGTCATTGTACATTGAGTGTTTAGTGGTCCTTAATTAAATATTCATTAACTGCAAGTAAAAAGCTTTAATAGAATAGAAGACAGATGATGTATATAAACAGACCACATCAGAAAATGCCTAGAAAACAATAACCAAAAAGTATAATGGTAAGATAGCTTAGCTTCCTTATGGTATTGATGGAATAATTCACGCCAAAAGCAACAAAAGGAGAGAAAAAAAATACACTAACACACAGACACGTTTCTGCCTACCCGGCGTCATCAGCGTGGTTTCGAGAGTATTTTTTATCTCTACCTTCTATCGCTGTTGCTGATGACGCCGGGTAGGCAGAAACATGTCTGAATATTAGTGTATTTTTTTTCTCTCCTTTTGTTGCGTTTGCCGTGAATTATTCCATC